>CM029597.1:24373730-24851530 GCA_017311375.1 Mytilus coruscus | reverse complement strand
TTATTTGAACTATGTTTTTTAAAGGCTTATTTTGTTTTATGTAGATTTATACATAATTCAGTCCAATATTAATTCACGAGTCTTTGTTTTGTAATCTCTTAATCCATTGACATTTGTTTAAGCGATTGACAAGCTCGTATTGCCTGGATATTAATGAAATGTGTCTTTAAAATTCTGATGATCGAACTATGAATTTCACTAACGCTCCAATACAATAATTACCGTCTCCTCGAAGACGGTCTTAAAAGTTGAACGATGCACAGTCTGCGGGCTGAATGCTTCTTACTATCTGATTGGAAGATAATTACTGACTCTATAATAGTGAAGTTCGTTGATTGGTTGGGACAATCATAACCTAGTAAATGTCTGTTAATCCCGTAGAGTGTGGGATTTGAACTCTTTATTTTAGCAATTAGATTTTGCCTGGTTATCAATCATACATATCGGTACACAGGTAACACTTATCTATAAATAGCCGAAACGCCTACAATTTTGTAAACACACACGTGATTATTTCACATTCAATCCAGTCGCTCACAGCCAAGTTACGTACATTTTATTCATGAAAACATAGGAAAACACTGCGCATACTTTTTTCTTAGGTTATAGATATTACTTCTTTGTAAAATAATCAAAAGGCAGAAAAAACATTGAAACGGAGATATCAAAATCATTTATTTTTAATTAATATTAGTTTACATTGGAATCTTTATCTCATCTCCACATACCCCAAGATCTTTAGGGATCAGGTTGTGGGCTGGGTTGGACGTTGTCTAGCTCGTCCTAGCTCTTCCTATCAACATAGCAGACGTTGAAGAACAGAAGACTTAAAAAAACTCCAAAGGGGAATATAAGTAGAATAAAACAAAACTACTCTCAGACGATAAAAGCAAATATACTTGTATGCTAGCATATTTTAAGCAATATTTGATTCTTATGCATGATTTAAAAGGAGATGTGAAGTATACATAATGTATTTAGAAAGCAACCCAATTAAACAACAAACAAAACAATTTACTTCTAAAGTTCAACATACGGTCTTTTACTTTTACCTATAATGGTGTACTTTTACAAATTGTAACTTGGATGGAGAGTTGTCTCATTTGCACTCATACCACATCTTCTTATATCATTTTACAATGGACATGTCATTTTAATATTTTAAGTTCTTTATCCTCCCAAGTCTAGCTATAATATGTAGCATAGTTGTGAATACATGTAAAAACTATCTTAATAGCAAAAAAATTCGTAAGGGGTTCCGCGGAACCCTGTGTCTCGTCTGCGATTGCTGCTATCAGCGTAAAGTGTAATGTTGACTTAAGGGCATACGATACAGTTACAGAGGAGGTAATGACGTTGCTAACGTAAATTGTTATTTTCGCGACGTCAAACTATGACTTATCGGGAAAAGATTTAGTTTTCGACTGATTTTTATCATTCAAACTTATTTAACTTGAAAACAAGTTCATGGACCCTCTTTTTAAAATCCCATTTGGTTTGATTACGCGAGAAGATTATGTGTGCCAATTTTCATGAAAACGTAAATAGTGCAATTTTTTAAATTTGATAAATATACAGCAAAAGTGATGTTTTTTCTACATTCATGAACATTTGATAAATATGAGTTATTTCTGAATAAAAATGTATAAATTTTAGGATACTTATAAAATACAGAAATTACCAATTATTTAACAAAAACAATTTGTGTTTATCTTTTAAAACAAAAAGTTATGTCTTTCTTTCGAAAGGAAAATACGGCCACAAATCCGAATTTTGAGCAAATATACCAAATTTCGACTTCATTTTACTCAAAAAGTAGCACATGAAGGTATATTTTTTATTACATATTTGATTTAATCAGGTAAAAAATAGTCTATATTGAAATTTTTATCAAAATGTAAATACGGGATAAAAACTGTATCGTATGCCCTTAAACAGTGAGTCCATTTATCAGTATAAAGAATTTAAAAAATATTTCAAACTTTTTCTTTAGATGCTTTTTTCTGGTCTTGAAGATTAGCTTATGTCCAACTTTCATAACAATCCATGAAGGTTTAAAAATGTCAAAAAAAGTTTAATACCAGACTGTCTGTAAATGTTAATTGTAAAAAACTAAGTCCATCTATCAAAAAAAAAAATATTTTCAAAAGTTTGCTACAAACGCAGATGATTAAGACAATACCCCTCCGTTTCCAGTGTTAATACATTCCCACGAAAAAGATGTTGGTAAATCTAAAAAAATGTATAAGCTTTTCATAAGTTTTGAAATCCACTACAATTTATATACAAGGCTATTCTGAATGAATTAAACTACAAAGCGAAAACATTTTCCGCTTTCATCAGCTAAAGACGGCTAGCTTTTTAGAAAAGCTATTACTTGTATAATTTTATTGTTAAGAAAATTAAATGACACTTGAATAACTTGAACATATGAAAACGCTATCACCCGAACCATGTGTTATGATAACAAAAAGTAATAAGATCTACATATATACTGTTTACACCAGTTTCAATCGTTATCAAAATTCATTTTTTATTGTACTTGAATTAACTTGTAATTAAATGGAAAATATCATGTAAATACATTGTAGTCAGCTTACAATACATAATTGTCGTTCCAGTGGTAGTGTTTACAGATAATTTATTTCTTAGACTTGTCACGCAACCTATAATATTAAGTACACAGTAATATAAACAAAACACGGCATATATTCTGATGTTTGCTTTACGTATTTGATTCAAAATAACAGTCTACTAGTCTTTCCTGAATAGATCTTTTTATACGAACGATGCACGAAAACACATATGCTAGTCACTGTAAATATAAGCATCTAACCAATATAAAGGTATAGATAGATTTAGACATATTACTGAAATCAAAGATCTGTAAGACTTCAAATATGACAAATGTATGGTATGTTTTACAAAGTACAATCATTCGTAATGGAAATATTTTGGATAGTTTTCCGTGGCGTTTGTGTTCTGAACATCCTATTTTGGAAAAAATAAGCACTCATGTACTTTTCTCAGTTAATGCTACATGTGCTATGTGTACTTTGAATAATGATACGCACTCTGGGTGACCAGTTTCTCAAACATACATTTAACGATCTTGTTATGTCTGAAAAACTGTTTTTAATTGAACAATATATGAATTTCAGTCGCGAAATTTCGGACAAACTTGTTCACACTTGTTACAGATTTGTTTATACAGGAGACAAGTTATAATTTTTAACGAGTCAAAAAACCAAATATCATCAGACAAAGATGTACGTGTACGGTCGTCAACAATGGGCAAAAGCAATATCGTATAGTAAGCGATGAAAGCCCCAACCGTTAGAAAATGTGAAACAATTCAAAGAAAAAATCTACGGTCTGATTTATACGTCAATATATGACGGACAGCAACAAACGACAGACACTGTAGTACTGGCACATACAGAATAACTCGAGGTGTATCGTGTTCGTGAGCATTCAATCTTCCCATTAACCTTGGACATTGCTGTACATTTAACAGCGCAAAACATATAACAACAAACTGTAAAAATCAGTTGAAAAATGATCTTATTTGTATTTTTGTTAATACAGTGTTTAGGAAAAATCTGTTTACTCTTAATTCGATGAAAATAATGTTTTGTGTGGACATAATGCATAACATATTCAAGTAATCCCAAATCTTACAATTATACTGAAACAGATCCCATTTTATTTGTACGTTGATACTTATTGACGATCATACATGCTGAGGTAAAGTTGTAATATCTTTTAGTTTAATCTTAAATGTTTTACAACTTGAAAAAGCAAAAATTGTGTGAAAACAAATAATAGTTAATAAATGATTTGAAAAATCTTGGTTTTTAAATTTTTATTTGGACCTCTATTAGAAAATCTCTGATTCAATTTTTTAACCCAAAATATTCCGTTTCTGATCAGAATGACTAATTTTGAAGAAATATTTTATTAGTTGTCTTTTTAAAAAAGAAATAATTATGTTAACGATGTAAACACAAAGTATGTTAAAGATATCAACATCAAATGTGTTAACGATAACAACACAAAACATGTTAGCAATAACAACGCTACCTTTATAGATATCAAAACAACAATTTTTTGTACTACTTGGTTACCTTTATAATTCAAAATAAAGGCCAAAATGGTATTATTTAATTCGTTAAAATGTTGTCTTGAATCCATTGAATTTCAGTTTCATATAAATGTGAATCATTGTTTTACTAGTGAAGGAATGGTTTTGTGTGGGCCGAATCAGTCAATGAACCAGTTTTTCCTGGTGGCTCCCTTGTTTCACTTTTCAATCCTGAAATTCTTTCCTTTTTATTATATAAACATGCTTAGCACATGCGTAACCAATCTCCAGCTAAGAATCAAATCAAAGGTTGCGGATTCAAATGAGATGGAATTATTGACTTGCAAGCCAAAATATTTTGACAAATCTGAACAGAAATTGACTTCTTATAGCGAAATATTATTTTAATGTTCCACTAAATAATAAATGTTTCAACCAAAAGAAAATATCTTTTGTTACCCTCTAAATCGTAGCTCATGCCCTTAAAAAGCAATGATTTTTATATTTTACACAATTTGTAAAAGTAAACCATTATAGGTCAAAGTACAAATTTGTGCAAAAACTATTTAATCCGGTTACTCAAGGTCAATTCTGTGTTATATATCGTCCAACCTAATACAAAAGTCTTTATGGATGTAGTAGTATGAAGTTATATCAATGCTCAAAACTTCAAGGTAAAGGTAATGGATCTTTAATAAAAAAAAAATTATAGGTCTATTGTATGTATGGCAAAGAAGTAACCCAACAAAACACCTTTTTTATATTTAAGGGGAAAACTATAAATAGTCACCAAAGCACTTTGACCGAATGTACTCGCGTTGTTTCATGTCGCAACTGACAATTTGACAAACCTTTAATGTCGGTGATATGTGCAGTTTCGGAGGAATTGCAATAAACAAATAAATTTCCAACATAGTTTGACCTTTGACGTTGAATTCAAAATCATCTTCATGGACCTTGAACCTCATATATGAAAAGACTCTAGGTATCTATGGTTGATGGTTTATAAGTTACACAAACCTAACACGCATATCAAACACAAACATGGAATAATTCTTATTAAATGAAACCATACCGCTATAGTTCAATTTAACAGATAATCCTAGAGAAAAATATAAGAGATATATATTACACCTTCCGAAAAATAGCAATAAGACGAACCACTTAAAACGGAGAGATGACTCTTACGTGGAAAATTGTTCTCTTGAACAAGGCGTATGAATATGTGGGTCGCAGCTAAACTAATCTTTTGAGTTCGTAACTCTCTCCTTTTTATCATTTTCGAGGGACTAAAAAAAGGTACATGAAAGCAATTACAATAAAATAACTTAGTTCTTAAATAACAATATAACAGGTAGAACAAACACTAGTTCGTAAAATAGAATATTCGCTGTTACTGAAAGTAACTGAAAGTACTTGACCTGCTAATAAATGTTGTTGTCTTCCACTCAAAAACTATCAACTGACCGTTTATTGGTGTTTATTACCTCAATTAACAATATTTTTCTGTTATTTGGATTTTCGTTTCACAGATATTCACCACAACACCAATTTTAACCAAACTTGTTATGAATTATTCTTTAGCTTGTGTATTGCATAATGATTTGTCAACCAACAAATCAATCATACTGACACAGATCAAAGAGAAAAAGCAAATAATTGTTTTATGTATTTAAAACTGAAACGGATATGGAAAATGCACGGAAAGTCGGAAATTCATCGAAACTGTAAAGATAAAACCTCATTGGATTGGTAAAAGAATTTGTTTTTACTTCTGGTGTTTTCGGATGTTATCTTGTTAATTAATAACTCATTTCGATGCGCGTTGATAATCGTTTACGAATCCACTACTTTCTCTAATACATAATCTGGGATTGACAGATATAGTCAACAGCAACATTGAGATTTACAAATCAAGGTATTGACCATTATTATGTGTATGCCTGATTAGAAGAGGGCTAAATGACCATTGGAATTTTAATCATCCGTAGATCAGTATAAAATACTGTTGTAAAGATGACCGATTTATGCTCCTTTGGGACATTTTGGATTATTTTATAACGATTTTATAATTCATACTGTAATTGCTCGCTACTCATCGTTAACTGCATTCTTTTTACACGTGTGTATCAATAGCGTATGATCATGTACAAAATCAAGAAACGTGTTCTCAGAACATACATTAAACCTTGTACTATTGCTAGGAAAAATTGTAAAACAAAACTTGACAAATAGAACGGACAAGTCAAACTAAACCTTTGTAATACCTGTCAGTTATTCTTAACTTGTACACCATGTAGTATGTGAAAATGATTTTAAAAATCTTATTGCAATAGGAAATATTTGTTTTCCAAATGCGTAAAAATCTTACCTGGTACACTGCCTCCATCAATTATCAAAGGCACTGAACATAAGGCAAAATATAATATGTGCATGTAATACATCACAACTTTGCACAGTAAGCTATCTTCACAATAGACAAATTAAATTCCACCAACAAAGTATTTTAAAGATTTACTGAAGAATTTTGAACACACTGTTAGGTATTTTGGAGCTGTTGAACATGCACAACCTTTAATTTTCTTTGGTGTATAACTTCACTTTGTTAGGTAAACAAACCGGTTTTTTTTTTAAATCATTAAATGCTTACATGTTCAAACAAGGCAGATCGGTTGTATTACAAATTTCATTAATAGATCAGTCACAATACAACGCTATTATTTAAAAAATAAAGGATTCATCATTCATTCCTTTCAAACGATTTTATGTATCCGTTAGGCTTTAAAAAATTACCTTTTTACAACTTTACATATATTAGTCAATATTATAGATAACAATAAGATGTAGTATGATTGCTAATGAGACAGATTTTCACAAGAGCCCAAGTACCGTAGACGTTAGCAACTATAGGTCTTCAACAAGGAACAAAACCCATACCACTTAGCAAGCTAATAATGGCCCTAAAATGACAAATAGAAAACAATTCAAACGAAAAAGCCTAATAACAGCCCTAGTTTGGGCATAGCACAATAAAGGAAAAACAAATATAATATATAACAACAAACGAAAAGGCACACCAAAAGAAGTATTTTTAATACTGTGAAAATTAATTCAACGGCCAGTGTAATCAAACTGCAGAAGGATCCAAAGGACAGTGCTGCATTGCAAGGTGGGATGTAGATTGTTCTTGCTTGTAAATAGACGTTTTATAGCTTACAAATAAAAGCACATAACTGGCGTGTCATAGTTGTGCCTTGGATAGATGAGTCATTATATATATCTGACGTTTTTTTAAGATGATGTGACTGCAAGAGCCACTACGGGAAGATTCTAAATTTAAATGACATGACAAAATGTACATTACTCTCAATAGATAAAGGCTACAGTAGATTACCGGTGTTCAAATCCTGATTAAGAAGAGACAACTTAAGGTAGCAAACAACAACTGAGGAAATAAAATCTAACACATATGGAAACTTATTTTTACTGGCCGTTTTATAGATAATCTTGAAGTTTATTACTTTTTTGTATCTACCGTACCTTTCATATATATATTTGAAGTTTATTACTATTTGTATCTATCGTACCTTTCATAGATATATTTGAAGTTTATTACTATTTGTATCTATCGTACCTTTCATACATATATTTGAAGTTTATTACTATTTGTATCTATCGTACCTTTCATAGATATATTTGACATTTGTTACTTTTTATCTATCGTACCTTTCATAGATATATTTGAAGTTTATTACTATTTGTATCTATCGTACCTTTCATACATATATTTGAAGTTTATTACTATTTGTATCTATCGTACCTTTCATAGATATATTTGACGTTTGTTACTTTTTTATCTATCGTACCTTTCATAGATATATTTGAAGTTTATACTATTTGTATCTATCGTACCACCAGGCCTACATTTTGCCTAATGATAAATATTTTGTTTTCATCAATCAAATCAGATATTTATATATCTGCATCCTCTTCCTTGAGTTCAGATCAATTTCTGACAAGGGAACTAGCGGTTAAAATCTGGATAAATTAAGGCAATAGGACTTTACTCATGTTCAAGTCTCATAAATCAATTAAGAAGACAGAAGACAATCAAACACGGAGGGAATCGCGCAATTTCAAAAACTAAGAAGGACCGGATTCGTCGAGAGGGTAAGCGTCATTTGCTTTGAATGCATCACCCGCCATGCAAATACACACTCAGTCAATATTTTACAATCAAGAAAGCACACAAGCGCTAAAGTAACAGATTAGACGCGTATTCTGATATTTAAAAATCTAAGATTACCAAAACATGTCGTGAGTGAGTTAAAACATGCTATATCGGATCGGTCAACAAAGTCATGATGTTGACCGTAAAACTTATGTAGTGTCAATTTCAGTCGTTCAGTCACATAACTCCGTTGAAGCAGTTTTTGTATATGGAGCACAACCCTGCAAATGAACTTTATATTGTGCTAACATGCAAGAGCGTAACGTAACAATTAACATGTGTAAACTCCATACAATGGGATAGCCAGGGTATATGTTTCTTCTACGAAATGGAAAATTTGGAGCGATTGGAATCATCCGTAGAATATCTAAGAAAAGATCAAGATATGAAGCAAACCTTCTAGTTTCGGTAGTATCCTTTATCTTAAGTTCATTTGGAATATATGAGATGTAAGAACTCACTCAAATGTGGGATAATTGAGTGCCTGAATATCCAATAAAAATAAAAATTAAATTAAAGAACTTTGCAATTTCGTTTTCTGTTTGTCCGTGGGAAGGTTTTGTATGATTCCTGTTTCATATGAGTACAAAAACAAATCAGGTAGTAGCGGTGCACAACATTATTTAGGGGCCATCTAAAGCTCGTCTCCAAGATTGGGATTTTCTTGTTGCGTTGTCGACTCATTGGTGGCCTTGGGCTGTTTTCTGCTCTTTGGTCGGGTTGTTGTTGTCTCTTCGACACATTCCCCGTTTCCATTCTCTATTCAATTTCATAGAAGCAATGACATAGTCTGGATTGGTAAAGTCGAAAAGAGAAATTTTATGTTATCAGAATCATGAGAATTGGACCGGTGATCATTCATTCTTTCGTTAAGTCTTTAGCGTTTTGGACAGACCGCTGTCCTTTATTCTAGAATGTTTTATAAGGTTTATTATGAATAAAAATGAGACGAATAGAAAAAAGCAAGCAACAGATGTACTAGCAAACAGTGACCATTATAATATCAAGCTTTTGGCAATACTCTTTTCAAAACCGGTAAAGAGTACAAGTACCCTTGAAAAGTACAAGCGCACGTTCGTCTTTGCATGTCATGGTATATTTCCAAAAGTTCAGATCCGGTAATGTTTAAAATTTGGTTATCAAAAATGAATATCCAGCTTCCAACCCTGTCTATGAAGGTATGTTATTGTTGACTGTGACAAGGAAATTAACATGTTAAAATTAAGGCAAATCCCAAATAATGTTTTTTGTTTGTTGAGCACTCCTTCAATACTTAAACATGACCTTTTTTGTATCAATATATCGTTTATTGACTTCAAAAATATGCTGCCACATAACCGTCTTTGTACCTTCAAAGTTACGAAATTCTGTGCAATTTAACTGTCTGAAATTTTGAAAACATCATTTTGAACATTATGCAAGTTTATTCTACAGACCCTTTTTACAATCAACACTTATCTTTATCTTTTTGTGAGTATGTAACATGTGCATTATATAAACAATATTCCCGAATTTCCATATGATATTGACTTGGAAAGTAGAAGATACTTTTGAAAAATCGGTGTTATTGATTAAGGATCTATTCACCATTGGAACACATTGATCTATAGACACCATATTATTGGTTTCCTTCTCCAAAACTACACATTTTCAATATTTAACTCTATTAGCAATTTCAATGTCTCTTTATCTAAGAAGACATTCAGTCAATCTGTCATTATGTTCTTTAGCTGATGTAAGTAAATAAAGGCAACAGTAGTATACTGCTGTTCAAAAGTCCTAAATCGATTGAGAGAAAACAAATCCGGGTTACAAACTAAAACCGAGGGAAACACATCAACTATAAGAAGAAAACAACGGAACAACAGAAACACTGAAGTGCAACAAAAACAAACGCCAATGCAACATACATAGAAACGAACTATTTGATAACAACTGCCCTGACGTGGTACAGGACATTTTAAGAAAAAATGAAAGGTTGAACCTGATTTTATGGCTACCCAAACCTCCCGCTTATATGGCAATGTTAAAAATACCGTTAAAATGATAACATTACGTGACAGGAATACATTACAAATAAATGCAAGAACAGTCATGACAGAGAAATACATAAATAAATAATATAATAGTACATTTCGACATGTAAACCACAGAATAACAACGAACACCTAAAAGTAATTTACGACTGTACACATATACAGCATAATAGAATTATGAACCTGCGTCACACGAATGTATCAACGCCACAAAAAGTGACGTCACAGATAAATTTTTAAAAATTGAATATAAAATCGGGATTAAGTTTGTAATGGTGTTATTTGATGTATTTTCTAACAATTACAAGAATATTAATATAGAATTACATAAGTAATCTTTTTGCATTAATTTAGCTTGTACGTAGTTCAGCATACCCTGAGCTATAAAAAAAAAAACGATCCTGTACGATTGAAGACCCCAGAAACCAAGACGAGCTAACCGTGTTCCACTCACAGCACGGAAACAGTATACCTTATTTTTTTAATCAATAATTATGTTTTTGCAAAGTTTTTTTTCAAACTTCAAACTTTTTATGTTCAGTACTTCAGAGCTACCTCCCTAAGCTTTGGATGAATCCTACCAATTTCTATCAGGTAATTTGTTTAATATATTATAGAGATATAAATCTAGTGATACCTGTCTATTCTATGAATTATATATAATACTTAACCTTGTAATTTCCTCTCATTAAAATATGATTATTTTACAAAATTTAACAGCATAAAAGATTTAAATGCCCTTAACGTCTCAACATTTCACAAAAACACATTCAATTTGTCGTATGTCTTTGCTTTGTAACCTAATCTTTCCGATTCTGTTAACCATTCAAAAGACGTAATCAAACACGTATATGTAATGACAAGTTCAAATTAAATTTAAATAATTTTTCAATATATATATTGTTCTTTAACAAATCGTAAGTCGTATTTATCTGTCTTCATTCAGTCAATAATTATACTTTTCATTACGGGAGAGCAAATCGTCAAAACGATTTAATTCATGCTACTTACTTGGGACAGACAAAACAAAAATAAGGCGGGGTAACACATCTTTGTAAGACTTAACCCATCCCTAACCTATGACAGAAGTGTTGCTGCAAATCATAAGATCAAATTGTAAATAATCAGTTGAAAATGGTTTTACTCAAAAGATCGGTAAAACCAAAACAAAAAACGACTAAAACAATACACCGAAAGCACCGATATAAGAGTACATGTAGTCATTGAAAGATAGTTAAAAATTCAATCTAAAAACTAATGACTAATAAATAAATCGTGTTCTACAGACTAAAGAATCAATCAGTACATATCCATCGGATTTAGTGTAAAGACTTCATTAACGGTCTACGAAAAGCATGACCTTGTACAATGCCAACACATAAATAATTGAGATTATAAAATTTTATATTTTCAATAATCTGGTTTAATTCAATCAAATATTTGGGTGGGTGCGTGGTGTTGCAGCCTGTAGCTCATTGCCATATTTGGCATGGCCATAGATGGCGCTCGCAGCTTGAATCAGAATTTTGGAATTCCGTATCAGCTTGAATCAGAATTTGGAATTCCCGTATCGGGCACTTGTTAATTTGCTGTCGACCAGAAAGCAGGTGTTACACAATTAGTTAAACTATTTAAAAGAAAAGATGCCAAACAAGAGAAATGCTATAGGATCGCCATCAAGGGCCATGGGAAAGAAGAGAAGAACGACCAGCAGGACAGGAGGACAGAGAGTGCAGAACGAAGAAATCCCCAGAAGAAGGACGGAGCTGGCCGGAAAAGAACTGCCAAGAAAACACAAGAGGTCGGACACGTGGTGGCAGAAGGACTGAAGGAAACTGCTGATATCTCATCAGGTAATGAGTCGGAGGAGGATGCAAGGGCATTTCCCTCTTTTGGGCACGACCCGTTACACAAAAACTTAGAAATTGCAAATAATTCCATTGATTTCACTCCGTCACAAGAATCTAGCATTCATGACACAGTGGGGGAACACGTGCCTTTTAAAATTAAGGAAAAGATTTGGGAGGGAAAGTTTATAGAGCTTTATTCTCTTTTGAGAACGCAAAAAGAAATGGAAGAGGTTGACGAGGGCGATTTGAAATTAAAAAGGGGGAAAATTTGCATTGAAAAAAGATCGTCGGGTGTTTATTTGTCCATAAATGAATGGACTTCAGCATTCATGGTTTTTATGAGTGTCTACATTGAGAAATACAGCACACGGGCACAGGAATTGTTAAAATATATGCGCGATATAAGATTAGCGGCAACGAGGTCAGAAAACTGGGCCACCTATGACGAGCAATTTAGGCTAAAAATAGAAAAGAATCCATATTTATCTTGGGAAATATACACGGTGAATATTGGCTATTACACATCACATCTCCCACAGTACAAAACAGTGTGTCAGTGCAATCACAGGGTTATAGAACAAATACACAAAATCGTGGTAATTATAACTCAAATGCAGCTACACTTTCAAACACTAGAACACATCAACAATCACAGGTAACTAGTGGAAGTGTAAATATGTCATGTAAATACTATAATAATGGTAATGACTGTCCCTACTTCCCTCGTTGTAGGTTTAAACACGTATGTGAAATATGCAGTGGCAAACACAGAAAGGCCCAATGTAATAACCGGGCCCAGGAAGAAGTAACAAAAAGTATTAATTTTATTCATTGGGAAATACTCCTATTAAAGTATCAGTCTTGGAAAATTATTTAGAATTCTACCCACCTAACAATGTAGCACATGAAATTATATCTGGTTTCAAATATGGTTTTCATTAAAATATTTTGGCTCTAGGGAACCAAGGAGAGTTCCAATTTAAAAGTGCATTACAGCTACCCAAAATTTTTAAAGAAAAATTAATGAAGGAAGTTAAACTTGGTCGCATTGCTGGTCCTTTCAGATACCCACCTTTTCCCACACTTCAGGTATCACCAATGGGGCTAGTGCCAAAAAGGATGGGATTTCAGACTTATCCAACATTTATCCTATCCTGAGAATAATTCAATAAACGATTTTATTGATAAAGATCATTGTTCAGTGCAGTACAGTTCGGTGGACGAAGCAGCATGTTTGATTAATAGACACAAAACATTTGCCCGTTTAAGTCAGTGTGATGTAAAGCGGCTTTTCGTTTGTTGCCAATTGCCCCGCACGATTTTGACTTGTTGGGGATAAAATTTCAGGGTGAATATTATCTTAATAAATGCTCCCAATGGGGCCTCAATAAGTTGTGCCCTGTGGGAGAAATTTGCAAAAGTTTTGCATTGGATAATACAGCAAAAAGCGGAAATGATGATATCCTCCATTATTTAGATGATTTTCTTTTGTCGAGTCGAGCCAAACATCAAAAGTTGGCAAAACTTTGAAGTTATTCTAAAGGTATGCAACAAAATAGGTATTCCTCTTGCTAGTGACAAGACTACTTTGCCTACTACATTACTCATGTTTTGGGTATAGAATTTGATACACAGAATTTAATCATGCGGCTTCCAAATGAAAAACTTGTCAAACTCTCACAAAAATCAGAGATACCTTAGACAGTTCTAAAATAACTCTTAAAGAGATGCAATCCTTCTTGGGCTCCTGAATTTTGCTTGTAAGGTGGTTGCTCCAGGCCGCACCTTCTGTCGCAGACTCATAAATTCAACAATCGGGGTAAGAAAATCATATTACAAAATTCGAGTAAACAAGCAGATGAAAGCAGATTTAGAAGTTTGGTTAGACTTTTTAAACAATTACAATGGTGTCACTGTAATAACAGACAATGTATGGGTTTCAAATAAAAAATTAGAGTTGTTCACGGATAGTGTAGGGGGGTCCAAAGGTGGGTATGGGATCTATTTTGCAGGTCAGTGGGCCCAAGGCATATGGCCAAAACATTGGGTTGAAACTGGAATCACCAGAGATATGACATTGTTAGAGTTGTTTCCAGTTGTAGCAGCACTTATGTCCTGGGAATCCTATTTTGTTAACAAAAAAGTTATTTTTCATGTTGATAATCAGGCGGTTGTTCAAATCATTAATATGAAAACTAGCAAATCAAGTAGAGTTATGACTTTAGTAAGACAGATGGTTTTAATGAACTTAAAAAATAATACGTTAGTTAAGGCAATTTATATTCCTTCTAAACAAAACCAAATTGCTGATTGTCTTTCTCGTTCTCAGTGGGGAAGTTCAGAAGACTAGCTCCAGAAGCAGACCAGTGGCCAACCAAAATTCCAACACAGATCTGGAACATTTAAGTCAGGTGGCGGATTATATTGTCAATCAAGGTGTGTCCAAAATACACAAAATCATACAATTTGGCTCTGTCAAAACTTTGTAATTTTAGATCATCTTACAAATTGAAACAGGATTGGCCGGTGCCTGTCAATGATTTGCTAAATTTTATAGTTTTTGTCAGTAAAGGGTCTTTCGGGGGTACCATATCATCTTATATATCAGGAGTTTCATACCATCATAAAATACAAGGCATACAGGATACTACAAAATTCTTTATAATTGGAAAGGCATTAGAAGGAATAAAAGAATTCAAGGAGGAAAACGTAATGACATTAGAGCTACAATTACAGTGCAATTGTTATCAGATATGATAAGTTGTTTAGATAAAGTATGTAAGAATAAATATGAAGCTGCTTTATTTTCAGCAGTTTTTCCGTTGCCTTCTTTGGTTTGCTAAGGGTAGGGAAATCACTACTTCAAAAACTAAGTCTGTTATAAATGGCTCCAACTTAACAATTTCTGATATTTTAGTTAGGAAAAAGTCCTGGAGCTAAGAGTAAGGTGGTCAAAACTGACCAAAAGGGAAAGTCTGTTACTTTATTGATACCTGAGAACGGAAAAACTACTGTCCGATACGACTCATTAATGAATACTTAAAGGTACGACCTACCTGTAACAATACAGATTTGTTTATTCATTATACTGGTATGCCTTTAACTAGATACCAATTCAGTAGTATACTGGAAAAGCTTTACATTTTCTTCATATTAGTAAAGGTCATTTTAGGTCACATAGTTTTAGAATTGGGGCGCCACGGAACTAGCCAGACAGGGGTATCAGAGGAGGTAATTATGAGATTAGGCAGATGGAAATCGCATGCCTATTCTCGCTATATTAGGTTGCAATTTTTCTAGTTTCAAAAGGCTAACAAGCTACAGGTTTTCACAGGTCCCAAGATTTTATGGATTGTTGGAAGTTCCTTGTTCATTGGGCCAATGTAGAGGCGAAGAAATATGGTAGGAACAACCTGGGACTGGGGTCAAAAGGTGTTACAACATACTGGATTGGGCAACCTGGTTTACAGATTAAAGATTTGGACTCCCTACTGGATGCAAAAAGAAATGTTTTACCTTCTCCTCATTTTATTATTATTCACTGTGGAGCTAATGATTTGACAGATTTAGAATTGACAGGGAAGGGTTTAATTGAAAATGTAAAATGTTCTATTCTACGTTACCAGGCTTTATTTAAAAATGTTATAATAATATGGTCTTCAATGCTACAGCGCAGATACTGGCATTTTGCACCCTTGAATGCGGGTGCAATAATCGAACAGAAGAGAAAAAGAGTGAATTCAGTGGTCAAAAACTTTGTAATAGAAAATGGGGGGAAAGCTATATTACATGAGAACATTAGGGCAAGTGAAGTGTCTTTATACAGAACAGATGGAACTCATTTGTCACAAACTGGAAATCAGGTTTTCTTAAATAATATACAAGGGGGGCTGAGTCTTTCCTACGCACAACAAAATAAACTTTTCCAATGCTTCAATAATGAAAATTTTGTGGAGGTGAGAACCCAAGTCAGATTTGGTAGCTGACCCAGGGAGACTGGTAGTGATTGGGGGATTATTTCACTCGGCCCTTGCTCTGGGCCTGACAAGTTCTACAATTTGCAGGTTTGGACAATGTGGTTAGTGGTAACGGTGGGGTCTACAGATGGGTAACTCTGGGACCTCCTCCACCTCATCTTATAGAGGGGAGGCCTACACCTGCCAACAGGTGGGGCACTAATAACTGGAGCATTGGTAATACGAGTGTTTTCCCGGTCACTCCCCATGGTAGGTGGTGGTGTAACCGTGTTTAACTACCAGGGTTTTATGACACTATGTCAACATAGGTCAGCTGATAGCCATTGTGTATAGGTAATCGGTACACCCTGGCGCCTCAACAAAATATTATAGAATACTCTGTAGCCAAAGTAATGCCACAAAGTAAAAATGTATATTCTAGTCATGAAAATGTAAATACAAGTTGGTGTAATAAAATGTATGTTTAATTCAAAGGATTGTTTTGTATAAGTTGTAAAAGTTATAAATGAAAAAACAGAGGATGGAACCTCTACACAAATGAGTATAATATACAGAAAGTCTGTAGTATTTTAATTTTGGTATTTGTGAATTACAATTAACAACAGACCAAGAGAGACAACTCTAGATTAATTTTAATCACTTTGTGATTAAAGGAAGGACTTCTACATAGTTTAGAAAATACGTCAACAACTCTTGATCGTTGTTCTTCATCTTATTGTTATTCGTTCAGTATTGATATAGGGTCTTCTTCTATGAGTATTGCAATTAAATAATATCGGCCAAAAGGTTTCATAAATGTTTAGCAATACATATTTACATATGTAGTAATGTTTTAATTCATCAAATATAAAATCAATATTAGTACCAATTTAAACTGTATTTAAGTATCTTACTACGGTGTTAAATTTATAACCTTTAAGAATACGTTTATTCAAAGGACCAATGAGTTTACATGGATCGTATTTATAGTTGAGGAATTATTAACAAAATTACCGTAGAAATAATGATTTTATATCCCCTTTTAAAGCATTCTACAGGTACAGTCAAAGTTCAAATTATTTTTTTGTATTTATGAAAGAATTTAGGAAAGTGCTTTATGGAACGAAATCATGACTAACCAGATATAGGTAGAATACGTTCATTGCAATCTAAACGTCATGTACAAGCATAACGAACGAGTAATGAAAATATACAAACCGTAAGAAGTGGCCAAAAGAACATCATCGTCCAAAAAAAGGAAAATTAACATTAGAGAAAGATTTGGTTTTTTTCCATGTGAAACTAAGTTTACTTGGGTGAATATCTGCAATATAATTATAGAATTCATGATTATTTAGAGCAAAACAATCATCAGGGTAATAGTAGTTGTTATTAGATTAATCAACTATATGGAGTAAATCGGATCTTGTTGATTTTTGCTATAAAATGTGATTCATAAAAATTTAGATACAAGTTTTCTTTTAAAGGAGTGCAATTGGTGCCTATAGGGAAACCTACAACCTGTCGATAAACTTTACTTAAGAAACATACATCAATGTTATGAAACATTTATTCAAATAGAAATCAAGGTTTTTTTGTCAGATTTTCCCCGTTTACGCCATCTTTCACAAGAGCGTCTTTATTGACATGACGACTTTCCTTTCAATTTATTTTGGATGGAGGGGGATACTTTGGTCCTATTTTCAAAAATTTACAACCTCTAGGTCCTGAACGATATTAGCCCAAGTCATTACATGTATAGCTCATAATCATTCAAAAATCCAAATTTAGTTGGCCTATACATAGCTTTTGATAATAATATCTGTGAAACTTACCTAACCACGAAAACATAATATAAAAAAGAAGATGTGGTATGATTGCAAATGAGACAACTGTCCACAAGAGACCAAAATGACACAGAAATTAACAACTATAGGTCACCGTACGGCCTTCAACAATGAGCAAAGCCCATACCGCATAGTCAGCTATAAAAGGCCCCGAAATGACAATGTAAAACAATTCAAACGAGAAAACTAACGGCCTTATTTATGTACAAAAAATGAACGAAAAACAAATATGTAACACATAAACAAACGACAACCACTGAATTACAGGCTCCTGACTTGGGACAGGCACATACATACATAATGTGGCGGGGTTAAACATGTTAGCGGGATCCCAACCCTCCCCCTAACCTGGGACAGTGATATTACAGTACAACATAAGAACGAACTATAATGTTGATTAATGAACCATGACAATGAGGTCAAGGTCAGATGACAAGACAGACATATGCAACAAACAATGATTTCATTCACCAAATATACTTTACCTTGTATCTTAATCAAGAAAACGTAAATTTAATCCAGATCTATGAAATAAGGTTAGTGGCAGGTGAACCTATTCGACCGGAATAAATACCTTTCGATGATTCTATAACTAAATAAACTTATCACAAAACACACCATAACTGACAAAATCGCGCAATAAAAACAATGCACTTTTGTATACGGTAACGCACGATATTAGTGGGGTTTTGCATTTGTTAATTTTATTTTTAGCATTTTCTTATTTTTTAATTTAACCCTTAAAAATTCTATAAACAATGTAGTTAGAAAATTATTCTGGAATTTTCTTCTCTAAAATTGAGTTACTTCGATCAAAAATATTATAATATTATAATAATATATAGTTTTTCGTGGCTGGGTAGTTCGCGGGAGTGTTGTAATATTTGTATATTCTTGAAAAACTGTGGAAATAGTCAAATGTTATATTGATAGAATGACAAAAATCAACTTTAAGATTTCTTTTGTTTTTACATGTTTAACGCACTAATGTTTTCCCTCGACAAGAGGAGCCCCTGCACTGGATGTAAACTTAAAGTAAACCGATATGTGTCGTATTGCATTACAGATCATAAAAGTGTATATAGAAAGTTAGTACATTTAATATAATGTTTACAAATATATACGTCATAAATAGGAAAACGGTTATACAATTGTAGTATCCAGATATAAAGATAACATTACCTAAATAAACATAAGATCCATATTGGGTATAAAGGAAAGTCACAATTGCCATTATAAACTTGGTTGTCCCATATATAATAAAAGTTTTCAATTTTAATTTTGTGCTTGCTGATAATTTTTGTATCCTTTAAGAATAGTGTGCCATTGTCATATTTGCATTGTATAAGTCACTATTACAATAGTTCAGAGAACATATGAGCGATGTTGCCCGTTTACAGGCCAGAAATGTTGTAAAAACGTATATGAATGCACGGGGTTAGTCAACTTTATTTAATAAAATTCTTCAATAATTTTATGACTTCTTTGTTTGTTTAATCTTCAAAGTTTATTTTACCGTGTGTTTACAAATTTTACATTTTTGAAATACTAAGGCTTTTCTACCTCAGGAATAGATTACCTTACCTTAGCTGTATTTGGCAAAACTTTTAGGAATTTTTGGTCCTCAATGCTCTTCAACTTCGTACTTTATTTGGCCTTTTAACTTTTTTTGATTTGATCGTCACTGATGAGTCTTTTGTAGACGAAACGCGCGTCTGGCGCAAATACAAAATTTCAATCCTGGTATCTATGATGAGTTTAATTATAATGATTTCATTCAATCTAAAGGTAAAATGTTATATTTTTTTCTTAAATATTGTCTGAAAAATGTAGAACGTCACCAATATCGGGTGTTATTTCTACGTTATTACAATTACAAAAGATAAACAAATAAATTTATAAAAATGTGTGATTTTGCTTTCTAGTGCCAATCTTCGACGCCTTTCAATCTGTCTATCTTCCGTTGATACCAGTGTTACATGGATCATTGATAATTTTAATTTAATTCTGTTGAAGCTGAAAAAAGAAATAAAAAAGTATATATTTAGCATTACGCACGGTGTAAGGTTTATGGTAACATATTTGACATTTGCGTTGTGTACATATGATTGCTGTTATTGAAAAAATTATAAAAAAAATGTTTTGATTTTCTTTTAAAAATAAAAACAGCAATGCGTCCGAAGCGCTTTTCTGGTTTTAACTTCACCAGGAATGCTCAAAGCCGAATATTTATTTGAAATCAAAGGATACATAAAAACCGAAACAGTTGCAAAGCTAAATAATCAAAATAGACCTAAAAATAGCAAATAAAAGTATCACTCTGCTACATCAAATAACATAACAAGGGTAATGATTGTTTAATGTTTACAATTTATTTCGTTTATGTTTCTAATTCTACACTAAGGGCAAACATACAAGCAATATTAAGATTGCCTGACGAGTGTCTGAATGTACAAGTGAGTTTTAAATAAAGGATAATATTACTGGTCATCTTTAAACAGATGTATAAATTCTGAAAAAAAAGTTTTCCGATTATTATTTGTTTTCAATGTATTAGTTTTAGTGAATTGATCCTTGACTTGAAATACATTACATGTTCGCATTGATTTACTATAACGAAAATCGAGAGTTTTGTCATTTGAATCTTTTACAAAAACTAATGAGAAATTCAAATTAAAGTCAGTTTTCAAATTATTTCCGGTCCCGACCTCAATACAGTTCTCTTTTCCTCGAATGTGACTACCGTATTATAATTATCACCGGATGTGTACTTTCATGATTTCAACTTCATCACTTGGGTGTCACATGTGGAGCAGGATCTGCTTACCCTTCCGGATCATCTAAGATCACCCCTGGTTTTTGGTCGGATCGTCTTGCTCAGTCTTTCTTTGTTGTGTTTTGTGTACTGTTTGTCTTTTCGTCCTTTTTTTCTTTTTTTGACATGGCATTGTCAGTTTGTTTTCGAATTTGAATAACCCTTTTATATCTTTTGCCTTTCGTTTGTCAGTACTATTTTTGTTTTATAACAAATTCCTTGCTTCTTAAACATGTATTTTAAGTGTTTTAACATTAAGAAACGTTTATTTCGATCTGATCATAAATGGTGCATACATTGTACGTTTTAGTAGGTTATATGTTCTACAATTATAATGTAGTCTATTCGAAATGCGTACCTTATATTCAACAGCAATGACGAGTCGTCATTTTTACATATGAAAAGGTACATTTTTGGGTTCAGTCATTATTCAATTTAAATCTGTTGGAGCAGTTTTGTGTAAGGAGCACACCCCTGTTAATAAATGGATAGTTTAGTTATGCGCGGGGCGTGAATATGTTATATGTAAATGCCATACGATGGAGCAGATGGTAAGTTACTGATGAGAAATTGGAAAGTTGAGTCATCAAGCCTGTCATAGATTCTAGTTTGAAGTCATTCATCTGTGTCAATTTCAAAGAAAAATCAAGATATGAAGCACACTATCGAAAGCAAGTTTCCGCAATATGTCTATATCTAGTAACGAATACGACAGTTGTGTTCCAATCGTGCCGTTTGCTGCTGATGTCTAACGTTTAATGTTGTCAGGTTTTATGGACTTCCCCCTTTTCTAACTTACCTTAGAGTTCGGTTCTTTTGTTAATACTTATTCATCCTTAATCACTAGTTCGCTTGCATATATGACATGCAATCACTCACTGTACTATGGCTTATCAAATGATAAGGCATCATCAATATTATTTATAAACGTTAAGAACTTTGCTTTTCTTTTTATCTTTGAGAAGGTTCTGTATGAAATCTGCTTCATATGAGAATATAAACAATCAGTTATTGTTTGAAGAAAGTTTTTAAAAATTAATTTTAAACTTAATAAAAAAAAAATTTTTTTTAACTTACCTGTTTGACATGTTGTATCTGTATACCCTGAAGCACAAGTGCACTGGTATGAGGTGTACATAACTGTGCATGTCCCATGGTTTAAGCAGGAGTTGTTTGAACATGGATCTGAAAGGATTAATATCATCTGATTTTACATATCTACATGTAGCAATACCTACAACCTACAATCACTTGATATCAACGTATTAAATAGGAGTAAAATAACGGGTGTCGCCTGTTGTTTGTCTTTTTGTCGTTTTTTACTTTCAGCTTGTTGTCGACTAATGAATTTGAATATCCCTTTTGAGTCTTTCGTCTCTCTTCTAAGATTCTAAAAGATTCCTTATTACTGTTAAAAATAGGTATTTTCAATTACATCGATGAGATGACTTTATCAAAAGAAATTTTTGAAAATATCATTTAAATATTTGCCATAACATTGACAAATACAACTTAAGGATGTACTTCTATTAGTCAGAAGACCATAAATTAAGGAACAAAAAAAGCTAAAACTATTCATAGGTTATGAAACTCCTTTTTCAGTTATTTGATTTAAATGGCGGGAAAAGACTGACTCGGACTTTTACCTTATATTTAAATTGCGTGCCGTGCCTCCGAGGCGCTTTCGGATATACATGCATCAGGAACGCTCAAATCAAAACATTAGAAATACAGTGATATATAAATACTAGAAACGTTAGGATCGATAGAGCAATAAACAATACAACCAAATTCTTGTAAGGTCAACTTCACCCAATGGTGTTTAAAGAATATATATCTGGTCTCTTTGTGGAAAGGACACTATAAGAAATTGGAGGCAATCTTCAGCGGGATGGCCACAGACACAGGAAAGTTGAGGATTTCCAAAAAAACGCAGCTCCAAATATTTTTCAAACGTGTGTAAATAAATTTTAATTTTCTATCCCACAGCTGAAGTAATAAGAGTTTGATATTTTGAGAATTCCTAAAGTCTAGGTTTAAGTGATTAAGTTCCATAGTAGAAGCCGGAAAAAATATTTTGTAGTACTGTCTGTTCAAGATCAGGGTAAAATATGATAACAACTATTAAACATACGTTATGCAGATAGTTAACCAACCAATGTGAATTTTGGATTTTCAATGCTCTTCAACTTCGTACTTTATTCGGCCTTTTTAACTTTTTTTATTCGAGCGTCACTGATGAGTCTTTGGTAGACGAAACGCGCGTCTGGAGTACAAACAGTTAATCCTGGTGCCTATGATGAGTTGATTTACTACTAGAGTGTTTGGTTGTTTAGAATTTAAACGACGCATTTATAGAAAATGTGTTTTGGTAGAAACGGACTCCAAACTGCTATATAGTTTAAGCCACTGACTGAAGCAACTCCTCGTATAAAATTTTGATTCTATGCATACAAAGGTATGATTTCAAACTTGTTGCCTCTTTGACACATTCCCCATTTCCATTCTCAATTTTATTAGGTACAAACAAGGACAAAAATGTACGTAACTGATACATTTGACAGTACAACAGAAAAGCGAGATTTGGAATTATTGATGAGCTAATGAGTGATGATGGCCATTGTTTTGCTAGTGCTGAATTTGTAAAATTTACTGAAACATAAAAATTCAAGCATACGACAAGTTAACCTTTATATTCAATAAAAAGACTAGATCTTAGAAACTGTACTGACAATAAATAATTACTGAAAAAGGTAAATTAGACCAAAACGATCCGTACTTGAATGACGAAATACACCTCTTGATTGTGGTAAATTACTAGTTCAACACTACGTATGGGACGTCGAGCGAATACATCAATAACAACAAATCCTACGCTGCTTAAACCTGAAACAGTGGATGAAAATTTAATGGACAAGAAAGCAAAACTTTTGGAGAAACAGAAAAAAAGTATTAAGAAAAATTCCGAGCTCCAAGGTAAATTAAAAAAAGCGGAAGTCCATAAAACCTGACAAAATCATACGTAAAGCTATATCAACCAACGGAATAAATGAAATACAACTGGCATATTCCTGACTACGTACAGGAATATTCCGGAAAATATACTACGACCGTAGTACAAGACCGATAGGATCAATGAAGCAAAGACATTGCATGCCTGTTAGAAACAAAAATACGTGTATAAGAAACAGCAGTGGTAGTAAACCATTCAAATAAACCGCGATCATACATTTAGAATAGACAATGTTCCAAGTCAGGAGCCTGTAATTCAGTGGTTGTCGTTTGTTGCTGTATATCATATTTGTTTTTCGTTCATAATTTTGTACATAAATCAGGCCGCTAGTTTTCTCGTTTGAATTGTTTTACATTTGTCATTTCGGGGCATTTTATAGCAGACTATGCAGTATGGGTTTTACTCATTGTTGAAGGCCGTACGATGACCTATAGTTGTTAATTTCTGTGTTATTTGAAATTTACTTTGACTTTTATCTTTTTTTACAGCCAAATAGTTAAGCTTTAAAAAATTACCTTTTTACAACTTTACACATATTAGGGATACATTATGTCAATATCATAGATAACAATAAGATGTAGTATGATTACCAATGTGACGGATCTCCACAAGAGCCCAAGTGACGTAGAAATGAGCAACTATAGGTCTTCAACAAGGAATAAAACCCATACCACTTAGCAAGCTAATAATGGCCCTAAAATGACAAATAGAAAACAATTCAAACGAAAAACCTAATAACAGCCCTAGTTTGGGTATAGCACAATAAAGGAAAAACAAATATAATATATAACAACAAACGAAAAGGCACAACAAAAGAAGTATTTTTAATACTGTGAAAATTAATTCAACGGCCAGTGTAATCAAACTGCAGAAGGATCCAAAGGACAGTGCTGCATTGCAAGGTGGGATGTAGATTGTTCTTGCTTGTTAAAAGACGAAGAGAGTTAATTGCGTTTTATAGCTTACAAATAAAAGCACATAACTGGCGTGTCATAGTTGTGCATGGGGCAGATGAATCAATATATATATCTGACGTCTTTTTTAAGATTACGCGACTGCAAGAGCCACCACGGGAATTCTAAATTGAAATGACATGCCAAAGTGCACTTAACACTCAATAAATTAAGTTCAAAATTTGATTAAGAAGACACAAATGAAGGTAGCAAACACCAACTGAGGAAATAAAATCTAACACATATGGAAACTTTTGTTTTACTGTCTTTTTCATAGATATACTTGAAGTTTATTACTATTTGTATCTATCGTACCACCATGCCAACATTTTGCCTAATGGTAAATATTTTGCTTCTATCAATCAAATTAGATATTTATATATCTGCATCCTCCTCCTTGAGTTCAGATCAATTTCTGACAAGGGAACAAGCAATTAAAACCTGGATAAATTAAGTCAACAGTAGTTTACTGATGTTCAAGTCTAATAAATCAATTTAGAAGACAATCAATGTAACAAACAAACACGGAGGGAATCGAGCAATTTCAAAAAGAAGAAGGACCGGATGCGTCAATCGTGTAAGCATCTCCTGCTTTGAATGCATCACCCGCCATGCAAATAAACTCTCAGTCTATATGTTACAATCAAGAAAAAACACACAATCGTTAAAATTACAGATTAGACGCGTATTCTGGTATTCAAAAATCTAAGATTGCTAAAATATGTCGTTAGTGTGTTGAAACATCAATATTGTATCGGTCAACAAAGTTATGATGTTGAATGTAATACTTATCTAGTGTCGATTTCAGTCGTTCATCCACATAACTCCGTTGAAGCAGTATTTGTATATGGAGCACAACCCTGCAAATGAACTCTATATTGTTCGAACATGCACGAGCGTAACGTGTCATTTAACATATATAAACTCCACACAATTAGACAGCCAGAATATATGTTTCATCTACGAAATGGAAAGTTTGGAGCGATTGGAATCATCCGTAGAATATCTAAGAAAAGATCAAGATATGAAGCAAACCTTCTAGTTTCGGTAGCATCCTTTATGTCAAGTTCATTTGGAATATATGAGATGTAAGAACTTACTAAAATGTGGGATTACTGAGTGCCTGAACATCCAATAAACATGAAAATGAAATTCAAGAACTTTGCAATTTCGTTTTCTGTTTGTCCGTGAGAGGTGTTTGTATGATTTCTGCTTCATATGAGTACAACAACAAGTCGGCTAGTAGCGGTACACAACACTATTATTATTTAGGGGCCAGCTGAAGCCGGTCTCCAGGAGCGAGATTTTCTTGCTGCGTTGACGACCCATTGGTGGCCTTGGGCTGTTTTCTGCTCTTTGGTTGGGTTGTTGTTTCTTCGACACATTGCCCGTTTTCATTCTCTATTCTATTTCATAGAAGCAATGGCATAGTCAGGATTGGTACAGTCGAACAGAGAAATTTGATGTTATCAGGATCATAAGAATTAGACCAGTGATCATTCATTCTTTCGTTAAGTCTTTGGCGTTTTGGACAGATCATTGTCCTTTATTTCAGAATGTTTTATAAGGTTTATTATGAATTAAAATGAGACGAATAAAAAAAAAGCAAGCGACAGATGTACTAGCAAACAGGGACCATAATATTATCAAATTTTTAGCAATACTCTTTTCAAAACTGGCAACGAGAACAAGTGCTCTTGAATAGTACAAGCGCATGTTCTTCTTTGCATGTCATGTTATATTTAAAAAAAGATCCGGTAATGTTTAAATTTGGTTATGAAAATGAATATACAGCATACAACCCTGTCTATTTAGGTATGTTATTGTTGACTGTGAACAGGAAATTAACATGTTAAAAGTATGGCAAATCTCAGATAATGCATTATTTTTGTTGAGCACTCCTTCAATACTTAAATATGACCTTTTTTGTATCAATATATGGTTTATTGGCCTCAAAAATATGCTGCCACATAACCGTCTTTGTACCTGCAAAGTCACAAAATTCTGTGCAATTTAACTGTCTGAAATTTTGAGAACAAGATTTTGAACTATATGCAAGTTTATTCTACAGACCCTTTTAACAATCAACACTTAGCTCTATCTTTTTGTGAGTATGTACATGTGCATTATATAAACAATATCCCCGAATCTCCATATGATCTTGACTTCGAAAGTGGAAGATACTTTTGAAAAATTGGTGTTATTGATTAAGGGTCTATTTATCATTGGAACAAATTGATCTATGGTTGGTTTCCTTCTCCAAAACTAAATATTTTCAATATTTAACTCTATTAGCAATTTCAATGTCTCTTTATCTAAGAAGACATTCAGTCAATCTGTCATTATATTCTTTAGCTGATGTAAGTAATCTTTTTGCATAACTTTAGCTTGTACGTAAATTTGAGAATGGAAATGGGGAATGTGTCAAAGAGACAACAACCCGACCAAAGAGCAAAAACCAGCCGAAGGCCACAAATGGATCTTCTTCACAGCGAGAAAATTCCGCATCCGGAGGCTGGCGTCAGCTGGCACCTAAACAAAAATGTGTACTAGTTCAGTGAGAATGGACGTCACGATTAACTCCAAAACATATAAATGAACTAAAATTAAAAAAACATACAAGACTAACTAAGGCCAGAGGCTCCTGACTTGGGACAGGCGCAAAAATGCGGCGGGATCTCAACCCTCCCCATATACCTCTAGCCAATGTAGAATAAACAAACACACAGCAATACGCACAGTAAAACTCAGTTTAAAAGAAGTCCGAGTCCGATGTCAGAATAGGTAACAAAAGAAACTAAGCAAAATGACAATGATACATAAATTAACAAAGGACTACTAGCAGTTACTGACATGCTAGCTCCAGACCTCAATTAAACTGATTGAAAGATTATGTCTTCATCATATGAAAATCAAGCACAATCCCTCCCGTTAGGGGTTTAGTATCATACCATCATAAAAGATATGAGAAGAACATAACCCGTATCATGACAAGAACTGGTTTTAGAATAAATGTGTTTATTTCCGATGGAAAGACCCTATGAGTGAATCAATATTAATACCAAAATATGCCACCTTTAATGACCTGACAACAGTATCGTAACTATATCCCTTCTGAATAAGTCTGTTTAAAGGTTTGGTTAGCTTTTGAGGTGAGTGCCGACATTTTTCTGCTTTGTATAGAATATTACCATAAAAGATTGAATGCGAAATACCTGAACGTATAAGATGTCTGCATGTTGATTTATATTTACGAATGATGTCCTTGTATCGATGATAAAATTTAGTAAATGTTTTGACTAGTTTGTGATATCGAAAACCTTGGTGTAATAATTTATTCAGTAATACAGAGATTTCTTTCGTTAAAATCAAATACGTTGTTACATACACGAGAGAATCGAACAAGTTGAGATATATAAACACCATAAGATGGTGACAAGGGAACGTCACCATCTAAAAATAGGAAATGAAAAATCAACTCTTTTATCATAAATTATGGTATTAAGCTTCCCTTTAAAGATATAGATATCAAGATCCAGGAAAGGACAGTGTTCATTGTTAGTATTAGCTTTATTTAAAGTCAGTTCAGCAGGATAAATCTCTTTAGTGTACATACTGAAGTAAAAATTCAAGGGCAGTTATTGTATCAAAGCAGGTCCAATTGACATAGTTCTTTTGTTTGTTGTTACTAAAAAGACCTAAAAGAGTTTGAACATATATATTCGCATTATGACTTTTTAATTGCCCATTTAATTAGGTGTGTGATTTTTTTCTTAATGAGATTATAAGGCAAGTGGTTTAGGGTAGAAAAATCAAAACTTTGAACAGATTCGAAATCACCAATATAAGCATGCAATTTATCAAGTCCTTCCAACGAATTTTTGACACTCCAAAAGTAATTAATTCCACTATTTATTACCAGGTTTTTGATTGTACCAAGTGTACTAGTAAGTAGAATAGACAGTTTAGTAGTGGAACAATGGCTTGAAGACGAAATAAATCTATATTTGTAAGGTGTTTTGTGCAGCTTCGGAAGCCAGTACATAGTTGGAACTTTCATTGTATTTCAGGATACCTTGAGCTATAAGAAAACGATCCTGTACGATTGAAGACCCCATAAACTAAGACGAGTTAACCGCGTTCAACTTACAGCACGGAAACACTATACCTTATTTTTTTTTAATCAATAATTATGTTTTTAATTTGCAAAGTTTTTTCAACCTTCAAACTTTTTATGTTCCATACTTTAGAGCTACCTCCGTAAGCTTTGGGTGAATTCTACCAATTTCTATCGGGTAATTTGTTTCATATATTCTAGAGATATAAATCTAGTGATCCCAGTCCATTTTGTAAATCATATGTAATACTTAACGTTGTCTGTATTGGTTTTTGCCATTTCTTCTCATTGAAATATGATTATTTTACAAAATTTAACAGTATGAAAGATTTAATTGACCTTAACGTCTCAAAATTTCACAAAAACACATTCGTTTTGTCGTATGTTTTTGCTTTGTAACCTAATCTTTCCGATTCTGTTACCCATTCAAAAGATGTAATCAAACACGTATATGTAATGAATTCAAATACTTTTTCAATATATATTGTTCTTTAACAAATCGTAAGTCGTATTCATCTGTCTTCATTCAGTCAATGATTATACTTTTCATTACGGGGGAGCAAATCGTCAAAACGGTTTAATTCATGCTCCTTACTTGGGGCAGACAAAAAAAGAATAAGGCGGGGTAACACATCTTTGTAGCGCTCAACCCATCCCTAACCTATGACAGAAGTGTTACTGCAATTCATAAGAACAAATTGTAAAAAATCAATTGTAAATGGTTGAAATCAAAAGATCGGTAAAAAAAGCAAAAAAACAACTAAAAACAATACACCGAAAGCACCGATATAAGAGTAAATGCAGTCATTGAAATTAAAAAACTAATAAATAATAAATAAATCGTGTTCTCCAGACTAAAGAATCAATCAGTGCATATCCATCGGATTTAGTGTAAAGACTTCATTAACGGTCTACGAAATGCATGATCTTGTACAATGCCAACATATAAATAAATAATATCGGCCAAAAGGTTTCATAAATATATAGCAATACATATTTCATATTAACATATGTAGTAATGTTTTAATTCATCAAATACAAAATCAATATTAGTACCGATTAAAACTATATTTAAATATCTTACTACGGTTTTAAATTTATAACCTTTAAGAATACGTTTATTCAAAGGACCATTGAGTTTACATGGATAGTATTTATATTCAAGGGATTATAAACAAAATGACCGTAGAAGTAAGGATTTGATATCCCTTTTTAGCATTCTACAGGTACAGTCAAAGTTAAAATAATTTTTTTGTATTTACGAAAGAATTTAGGAAAGTGCTTTATGGAACGAAATCCTGACTTACCAGATATAGGAAGATTACGTTCATTGCAATCTAAACGTCATGTACAAGCATAACGAACGAGTAATGAAAATATACAAACCGTAAGAAGTGCCAAAAGAACATCATCGTCCAAAAAAGGGAAATTAACATAAGGGAACGATTTGGTTTTTTCCATGTGAAACTAAGTTTTCTTGGGTGAATATTTGCAGTATAATTATAGAATTTATGATTAGTTAGAGCAAAACAGTCATCAGGTTAATAGTAGTTGTTATTAGATTATATGGAGTTAGTCTGGTCTTGCTGATTTTTGCTATAAAACGTGATTCATAAAAATTTAGATACTAGTCTTCTTTTAAAGGTGTGCAATTGGTGCCTATAGGGAAAACTACAACCTGTAGATAAACTTTACTTAAGAAACGTACATCAATGTTGTCCAATAGAAAACATACAGTTACATCTTAATAGATATAAGAAGATGTGGTATGAGTGCCAATGAGACAACTCTCCATCCAAGTCAAAATTTATAAATGTAAACCATTATAGGTCAAAGTACGGTCTTCAACACGGAGCCTAGGCTCACACCGAACAGTAAGCTATAAAGGGCCCCAAAAATTACTAGTGTAAAACCATTCAAACGGGAAAACCAACGGTCTAATCTATATAAAAACGAGAAACGAGAAACACTTATGAACCACATCAACAAACGACAACTACTGAACATCAGATTCCTGACTTAGGACAGGTGCAAACAAATGCAGCGGGTTTAAACGTTTTAATGGTACCAAACCTTCACCCTTTTTCTGAAACAATAGTGTAACATCACAACATAGAAAGACAAACTATAAAATATCAACTGAAATAGCTTAACTCAATCAAAGGACATAGTAACACCAATGAACATACACTGAACAAATAAATTTGACCTATGATACAATGTAAATTCAAAATAAATAAACTAAGGAAGAATAATAAAAGTAACATGTTATATCGGTATGAAATGTTAAACAATTTAAGAAAAACAATATGCTCGAACAAAATATCAGCCACTTGCAATAACTTTAAACACAGGTAAATAAAATAATTTTGTTGTTAGGTATACGTATACAGTTACAATAGAGAAAGGAAATATTTTAACAAAATAAATAATTTTGATGTTCATAGTACGAAGTGGAAATTTATATTAGTACCAAACACTTCAAAGCTGGTATATAGACCAGATATAACCCTGAATAACATTAAATAACAAAAAAGCATTACAATTAGTATCAACAGGTCAAATAAACAAGAAAGTACGATTTGAGAGTACTCGCAGTTACTGACAGCTAGTTAAAAGCCAAAACAATTAATAATAAAAATCATGCATCAGAGACTAAAATCAACTAAAACACATCCCAGGGATTTAGTATTTTAACGTCATGGACAGTCAAAGAAGACATGACTAGTGCAATGCCAAAATAAATGTATCGACAGCCAGTAGGATAGTTAGGAGTTTAACCTCTTTATAGATCAAAATGAACGTGGGTGTGTCTTTAAACATCCCGTTTGAAAAGAATACAAATTTAGTTATGTTTTAATTTGCTGATGACAAAATCGATATTAGTGCCAATGTAAACTATATTCAAAGATCTAATTACAACATTGGTAAGATAACCTGAACTAATAAGTTTATTTAAAGGTTCGATGAGTTTACACGGATCATATAGTGATTTCCGCGCTTTAAGTACAATATTACCGTAAAATTTAGGATGTGAAATACCGTTTTAATCAGTTTTCTACAGGTACAGCCAAATTTACTAATCAAATCTTTGTATCTATGAAAGAACTTAGCAAAAGTTTTACGTAATTTATGGTAACGAAATCCCTGACTTAATAATTTACTAGTGATGCATTGATTACGTTCGTTAAAATCTATGACATCACTACACACACGGGCATAACGAACGAGTTGGGATATATACACCGTATGATGGAGCCAAAGGAACATCGCCGTCTAAAAAAGGAAAATTAACAATAGGGAATGAAAAATCGTCTCTTTTGTCGTAAATTTTCGTATGGAGTTTTCCTTTAGAGATTGAAATGTCCAAGTCCAGAAAAGGACAACTACTGCTGTTTATGTTAGATTTAGTTAAAGTAAGTTCTATTGGGTAAATTTCGGTAGTATATTTAGAGAACTCTGGATTATTTAACGAAAAAATATCATCTAGATAACGGAAGGTATTGTTGAATGTATCAACCAAATGTAAATATGACGTGTTTTTACTGAGTTTGGTCATAAACTGAGATTCATAGCAATACAGAAATAAATCTGCTATTAAAAAGTAAAATCACAAAATACTGAACTAGGAAAATTATTAAAGGGGCGCAGTTAGTGCTCATAGGAATACCTACTACTTGTCGATACACTTTATCGCCGAAACGTACATATATGTTGTCCAGGAGAAAATTTAAAGCTTCAATCATATCTTCACATTTCCAGTAAGTGTATCTAGTATACTTTCCTTTTTCGTTGCAGAAAAAGGCTTTAAAAGAGTTACAGCAAATAAATTTGTAATGAGATTTTTCAAAAGACCATTTAATTAAATATGAAAACTTTTTCTTGATAAGATTGTGTGGAAGTGTAGTATAGAGAGTAGAAAAATCATAACTGTCAACAGAATTAAAAGGACCATCAAAAGCATGTATTTTATCTAAAACCTCTAAAGAATTTTTAATACTCCAAAAATAATTAATACCATTATTTTCATAAGCTTTATTACAAAAGTTAATAACAAGTTCTTTGATAGTAGTAAGGGAGGTAGTTAGAAGAACTGATAGATTGGTAGTAGAACACTTACTAGATGCGGAGATGAAACGGAATTTAAATGGTTTTTTGTGCAATTTAGGTAACCAGTACATAGTAGGGACTTTCAAATGTTCGGAAGAGGCTTTAAGCTGGGTAGTGGCAGTGATATGCTTGTTTACAATTTGACTCTCTGTGGAGCGTACGGACCTGAATGTAGATGAATTTGTAATTTCGTTTTGGAGAACTTCCGTGTAGTATATGCGTCAGTTCAGATGTGATAGTGACATGATTGTTGCTTACTATCTGACTCTCTGTGGAGTACACGGCCCTGAATCTAGTAAAATTTATGATCACACAACGCTGTGTATGTTCTTGAACTTTATTTATTATCCTTGAAATGAGAGTATTGAATAACTTTCTATTACTTTTTGAACTATTATCGAAATGCAGAATGCGATTATTCCCAATATTCAAACATTTATTCAAATAGGAATCAAGTTTTTTTTGTCAGATTTCTCCCTTTTATGCCATCTTTCACAAGAGCGTCTTTAATGACATGACGACTTTCTTTCCAATTTATTTTTGTTGGAAGGGGATACTTTGGTCCTTTTTTTCAAAAAAGTCCTGAACGATATTAGCCCAAGTAATTACATGTATAGCGCATAATCATTCAAAAATCCAAATTTATTTGACCTATACATATAGAGTTTGCTAATAATATCTGTGAAACTTACCTAAGCACGAAAACATAATGTTGATTAATGAACCTTAAAATGAGGTCAACGTCAGGTGACAAGACAGACATGTGCAACAAACAATGATTCCATTCACCAAATATACTTGACCTTGTATCTTAATCAAGAAAACGTAAATTTAATCCAGATCTATGAAATAAGGTCAGTGGCAGGTGAACCTATTCGACGGGAATAAATACCTTTCAATGATTTTATAACAAAACACACCATTACTGACAAAATCGCGCAAATAAAAACAATGTACTTTAAGAATACGGTAACACTAGTGGTGTTTTGCATTTGTTATTTTTCTTTTTTTAGCATATTCTTATTTTTTTAATTTAACCCATAAAAATTTTATAAACAATGTAGTTAGAAAATTTTTCTGGAATTTTCTTCTCTAAAATTGAGTTACTTCGATCATTTATATGAATTGTTCGTCGTTAGGATAGTTCGCGGAAGTGTTGTAATATTTGTATATTCTTGAAAACTGTGAAAATAGTCAAATGTTATATTGATGGAATGACAAAAATCAATTTTAAGATTTCTTTTGTTTTTACATGTTTAACGCAATGATATTTTCCTAGTACAAGAGGAGCCACTGCAGCTTGATGTAAACTTTAAGTAAACCGATACTGCATTACAGATCATAAAAGTGTATGTAGAAAGCTAGTACATTTAGTATAATGTTTACAAAAATATGCATGTCATATCAGGAAAACGGTTATACAATTTTGGTATCCAGATATAAAGATAACATAACCTAAGTGAACATAAGATCCGTATCGGGTATAAAGGAAAGTCATAATTGCCATTATAATTTTGATTATTTCAATTTCTGTATCCTTTAAGTATACTATAACAATGTGCCATTTTCAATCTCTCTATCTTCTGTTGATACCTGTGTTACATGGATCATTGATAATTTTAATTCAGTTCTGTTGATGCTGAAAAAAGAAATAAAAATGTATGTATTTAGCATTCCGCACGGTGTAAGATTTATGGTAACATCTTTGATATTTGCGTTGTGTACATTTGTTTGATGTTATTGACAAAATAATAAAAACAATCGTTTTGATTTTCTTTTAAAAATTAAAACAGCACTTTATAAATTTCATCCATCCAAAGCGCTTTTCTTGTTTTAACTTCAACAGGAACGCTCAAAGCCGAATATTTATTTGAAATCAAAGGATATATAAAAACCGAAACAGTTGAAAAGCTAGATAATAAAAAAAAAGACCTAAAATAATAGCCAAATAAAAGTATCCGTCTGCTACATCAAATAATATAACAAGGGTAGTGATTGTTTAATGTATACAATTTATTTGGTTTATTTTCTTAATTCTACACAAAGGGCAAACATACAAGCCATATCAAGATTGACTGACGAGTGTCTGATTGTAAAAATGAGTTTTTAATAAAGGTTAATATTACTGGTCATCTTTAAACAGATGTATAAATTCTGAAAAAAAAATCCGATTATTATTTGTTTTCAATGTATTAGTTTTAGTGAATTAATCCTTGACTTTTAATACATAACATGTTCGCATTGATTTACTATAACAAAAATCGAGAGTTTTGTCATTTTAATCTTTTACAAAAGCTAATGAGAAATTAGAATTAAATTCAGTTTTCAAATAAATACCGTTTTTGGTTGTTTAATTTTTTATTTTATCAAATTATTTCAGCATCAGTGTTCTATACTTACATTTCTTGGAAACGCATTTCCAAATTAAAATACCAAATACAACTGCAATTATAGCAACTCCGGCAATACATCCAACTGCAATTCCGGATATTTCTCTACAAATAGAAACTAAGGGCATGTGTACCTACATTACTAACTTGATGGCGATTTCTTAAGTACAATATTCAAATGTAAAATATGTACTGCAGACGATATTTTCAAACGGATACAGCACAAACACAACAATACTAAACAACAATTTGCTTCCTATATTATTTAAATCTAATCTTTAACGCAATTTAGTCGGTATAGCATATCAGTTATACTTTTCTGATCAATAAAGAGGTGTATGACGTTTATTGAATCAAGTCAGTTATAATGTCAATTATGTATAACATAAATAGAACGCCGTGTGACGACCTATTTTATTCAACTGTTTTACCGTTTAAGTTATGAATGTAATTTTGCTTAAATCTGACCACTCATTTATGAATAAAAGTTTAACATTCAGTGGCAAATTCATGACGACAATAAATTAATAAATATTAAACAGTAGGAACTAAAAATTCGACAGACGAACTGGATGTCCAATAATTTGAGGATACCTATGGGGGTCATCATTTACTGTGGTTTTGGAAATCATGTAAAAGGTTAAAATCATAATAAATAGTATTAAATACCCGAATAATGATTGAGATCAAGTTTGGTTTAATTTGGCCCAGTGGTTAAATTGAAAGCTGGTCATCCCATTGTAGTCTTACAATAGTTACTGAAGGCCCCTTATCATTATTTAAATTAGTTTTCAAGTTGTGACCATTTGAAATTGTTTTTTACAATTTTCCCATAGACTTCTATAGTAAACCCCTATGCTCTATTTTTAGCCATGGTGGCCATCTTGGTTGATGGGCGGGATCAACGGATACATTTTTTTTAACTTGATACCCTAAGGATGATTTAGGCCAAGTGTGGTTTAATTTGACCCAGTAGTTTCAGAGGAGAAGATTTTTGTAAAAGATTTAAAAAAATGACGAAAATTTGTGAAAAATTGATTTTAAATGGCAATAACTCCTTATGGGGTCAATTGACAATTTTGCCAATGTTGACTTTTTTGTAGATTTTATTTTGCTGAACAATTTTGCTGTTAACAGTTTATCTCTATCTATTATAATATTCAAGATAATAACCAAAAACTGCAAAATTTCCTTAAAATTACCAATTCAGGGGCAACAACCCAACAATGGGTTGTCTGATGCGTCTGAAAATTTCAGGGCAGATAGATCTTGACCTGATAAACAATTTTACCCATATCAGATTTGCTCTAAATGCTTTAGTTTCAGAGATATAAGCCAAAAACTGCATTTTACCCCATGTACTATTTTTAGCCATGGCGGCCATCTTGGTTGATGGGCGGGGTCATCGGATACATTTTTAAAAGAAGATATCCTAAGGATGATTTAGGCCAAGTTTGGTTTAATTTGGCTTAGTAGTTTCAGAGGAGACGATTTTTGTAAAAAACGACGACGACGGACGACGAACGCCAAGTGATGAGAAAAGCTCACTTGGCCTTTTTGGGCCAGGTGAGCTAAAAAAATCAAATATGCAGTTTTACTAAACGTATGGACCCCAAAATAGTTGTGTCTTTTGTCTTTGACACATGGTTGTGATTGATTGTCCAAAATCGTTGACAAGTAGATAAAACTTAAATAGCGCTGTCTATTTACAGTAGTAGCATATACACATATATGTATAAGTACGTCTAAACAAGTGACAAATCTACCACAGATCCACCCATTGGATGACCAGTGAAGGTGATACACGGCTGAAAACACATATTATATTCATAACTACTCTAAATATCAGCACAACAATGTTAAATCTGCAAGTTTGCGGAAGCAAATTTTTGTTCTTCCCTCGCCGGAATTCGAACTTATGCATATGTATATAGATTTGATTTTTTAAATATTTATGCTGTCTTACTTTGACAAAGAGTATATTGTAACTGTATCATGCCTATATCAACTGTACTTACCCTTTTGATAGACCTGTATCTTGGCTATTCACTTTAGCTGTTATGATGAGGAAAACATAATGTAATTGAAGATAATTATTTTTATATTATTATAATATATTTCTTGTATACTATTCCTTTTATCACAGTATTATAGGTTTTGATATTATACAGTTTACAGATTAAAATAACTATTAAAAATGTTACTTTATAGAGTCTAAAAGCATACCGAAACCATCATATTACAGGAAAATTAAAAATGTTGGGCATCCAACAGGAGTCAGAAATTAAATCCATAAGTACGAAGTGTTGTCGGATATAAACCAATAAATTTCACTCGCTTACTAACCGGGAATGCAAATCCATTTTTAGTCAGGCGCATGTTGTATCGGAAGAGCTAAAGGGAGCAGTACATCTATATAGGAAAGTTTTACCACTATATTGCAGATTTGTTTTGAAAGTTTTTCCTAAAGCAGTTAATCTTCGGCCAACCAAAAGCAATGGTGTTCGGCATACGTAACTTGATCGGTGAGTAACAGCTCGTTGAATATTAAACGTGCAGTTCTTCATTTCGTTACGGTTTCATATTTTTTTGTGATATTTATTTTAGTATTCGGTGTATTATAGGGATTTATTACATTTAGGTAGCCTTAAGGCAAACATTTTTAATCAATAAACACAAAAAATCATTATCACCAAAATCTGCACCTCGATAAATGAATAGATATAGAAATGGATAATCTATAGCCCTTGTAAGTGGAAGGAGTATAACCCTTCTACTGCGAATGCCTTTTGATCTTGGATTGGTGAAAGGTATGTGTCCAGATTATGATTCAAACTGGTTGCAAACAGATCTATCAGGGAGCGATCCCACTAGTGATAACCTGAAAACTACTGGATGTAACTCCCACTCCGTATTCGCTAAAACACGGGATCGAGGTAAGGCATCCGATATCAGGTTCTGATTGCCGGGGACATGTCTAATTAACCAAATGGTCTTGAGACTGTCGCAGAACAAGAGAATTTCTTTGCACAGAAGGTAACGAGAAAAGGAATGGGTCTCACTTTGATTCTGAAGATAAGCTACTACTGTTGAGTTGTCTGTAGCTATCATCAGACACTGTCCTTGAATCACCTGTTGACAATCACTTCCCTTATTTCTAGACGATTTATATGTTCCTGCAACTGTGGAGATTCTCATACTGTCATCCCCTCTAAGAAGGCACCCCATCCTGCGGATGCGTCTGTGTAAAGCATCATTGTAGGTTTAAGAGGATCTAGAGACACCCTTTTTAAAAGATTCTCCCTGTGTAACAACCACTGCAGAATGATGAGGATATAATTTGGGAAGAACTGGTATAGATGTATTCCACGTCTGTGACACTGGATGCCTCAATTCCATGAGGAACCACTGAATTTGACAAATAGGAAGTCGACCCAGGGGAATACATGTAACGTCCATTAAGGAAATCAGAAACCCCACCAGTTGAAAAAAATGGCGAGCTGGTACTGCTGATACCTGAAGAAACTTATTCACTCGATTGAAAAAGGTAATTATGTTCTCCTCTTGGGGAAACTATGCCTTTGTCTGTCCGATAACGTTCCCTTACAAAAATGAAATATTGGCTGGGGACCATCTCTGACGTTTTCCATGAAAGGAAAAATCCCAGTCTGACTAATAAATCTATCGCCAATTGAGTCTGATCCTCCAGAAGGGTTAGGGACATATTCTTCAAAAGGAAATCGTCCAAATAAGAATGAATGAGAATTGCATAGTTATTGTTTAAATGCGAAAGTGCGTCCTGAAATTTTGGCAAAGGCTACAGAGGCTGTAGATGGGCCAAAAGACATTGCCTTAAAAAAGTACACAAGGTCTTCCCATATAAACTTCAGGAACTTGCGGTAACTGGGTGAGGTAGGAATGTGAAAATAAGCATCCGTCAGATCCAGACACATTGTCCACATACCCAAAGTAATTGAACCCCTGATATATTTGTTGGTCTCCATCTTGAAATGAGGTACTATCAGATTCCGATTCAGGAAGGAAAGGTCTATTTCAGATCTCGTACTCCCATTTTTCTTTAGGACACCACTTCTATAGAATCTTTCTGTAAAAGTTTGTCAACCTCTTCACTTAGCAAGAAATTTCTGTCTGGATCCCTCGTTATTTAAAGTTCAGAGGGTCTGACGACAAAGTTGGCTGATTGTGGAACTGAAGTTCCAAACCCCCCTGCAGTACTGAAAGAAGCCACTTGTCTGAGGTGATCAGCTTCCAATGATCTAAGAAGTGAGTTAGCCTACCTCCCACTGGTATTTGGGGACAAGGAGTTCTCCTCCTCCTCGGTATGCAGTACTGCAGGTGGGGTGGAACATCATTTACTACACTTCTTCCACTTGACCGCTTTGGCTTTTTTACCTGCGGACCTGTAGAAAAGGAAGAACTTTAGGGCCACCAGCTGATCTCTTGCGTTGATGAGAGCCCTTATTTGTAGGGAAAGTACCTAAACGGGATTGAAAAGTTGTGACGTCTCTTTTCCAATCAGTCACTTGTACATCAACATTCACAACAAGTGGAGTTTTACTAACTTCTTCTTGAAGTTTTCCCAATTGAAGTCTAAATTAATTATCATTCACTAATGGAGAAAACAACAGAGTCTTCTTAAGAGGCTCTGAAATAAGTGCCTTATCCAACAACTCCTGTCGCTTTGACAGAGTAATTTGACCAAGGTGCCTAAAAAAGAAGTTGTGAAACCCCAAGGCTGTGGTCCACCTGTATATGGAAAGATTTGAGTTCATCGAACTCCTCTCCTTGATCTTTTAATAAAGATCCAGCTAAAAAATGCTCGGCTGTACCAAGGACCCTAGACATAAGACGACGATAACACTCCGATTTAGCCCAGGTCTACAGGTTTTGTCCCTAATAATGTAGAATAAACCTTATCACAGGATGGATACCTTTTCCCTACAGAAGACTCATGAATATGATAATCCATGGAACCAATCTTAGATGCGAAAGTGTTAGGACCAAAACCATTGTACTTGTTCCCTGTATCCCTTGTGGAATGAAACTCACGAATGGTTTCATTGACAAAATCAAGGGCTGACTTGGTATGACCATACTCTGGTAAGGATTTATACCCTTCTGGTTTCTCCTTTACCAAACCTCACCAAGCCATGAGAGTCTCCCGATGGCTCAACATAGAGCCATCTTCATCTCCCTGAACGGAAGATACACCATGCAAAAAAAAGGGATGGAACAACCAAAGCGCTAGAAGGAATGGGCCTTCTAATTAGAGCTGGGGAGCAATCTCCGTCATGAGATAAAAAAAATGCACTCTTCGCTTCTAGATTCAAGAGAGATATCTTCCTCCTCGTAAATTTCCCTATTATTGTCATCTTCACAGGCTCTGTGCTAACAATGGGATGATGATCTTTCTTTTCCATAAGAGAAAGACGATTACCCTTTTCCAGGTATTGTGCTTTAGCAGTTGCCTGAAATTGGGTCATTGAATTAGTCAATGCCTTTATATCTTCTTAAATATAAAGTTCCAAAGGATTTAATTGACCAAAATAAGCTTTTCCCCTTTTGCCAATAAGAAGGTGTACTATAAGGTCAAAAGGAGGTATGCCTGCATAAGGTGGAAAGGAATATTTACAGGTATACGGCCACCTATGCCTGTGAAGAGCATCGCTCTTCAAACCTAAAGGGTCTGCACAACTACTGATCACACTGCTGTCTACAGTCCTACTACAGATGTCAGTTTTCCTGGGACGAGTTAATCTCTATTGAGACCCAAATGAGTTTTGGGAGCCAGTGAGGAGATTAATTTGATTGGTAACATCAGGTGCCAAGAACTGTCCGGAACCATTCACAGTTGCATCTGCTGCCACAGCAACAGATATGGGGAATTACAAATTGTCAATTAAACCCTTAACCCATAACTCATCTGAAGTGGTGGCTGAACGCCACGGAGAAAGTCTTCTTCTCTTCTATTATCCATAATAACTTTAATTGTATAACCTTACTTTAATACTAATACAATTGTACAAAATTCTGTCAATCTTTTCACGATTCGAATTCAAATTTTCCTCCGAATTTTTCACCGTGTGATTTCTGCAACACAAACCGAAAAAGTGATAAAGATAAAGGGTATGCATGCGCCACATTTGGTTAAGATTGTTTATGGGGAGGTTTTCCTGTTATCTAAATTGATGATAGAACGTATTTATTGTAATAAAAATATAAACCCGATTGGAAAATTTAATAATAATTATAATTAATTGATTGACTTGTTGGTTTGCGGATTGTTTAATTGAAAAATATTTAACGTTTGAGTGTTGATTTGCTATATAACGACAGGAATTCACATTTAATGAATTTTCCCAACAAAATGTTGGTCCTTTTTTATTTTAACAGCTTTTCTGAGCTTGTATTAGGTTTCGGAATCTCAAATATTTGGCATCAGGCATCATGAAGGGAGATATTAATTGTCGAAATGCACATTTGAAGCAGTAAAATTGGTAGCTTAAGTGTTATAAATTTCGCAAAACGTCAATGTCTTAAAAAACAAAATTAAAAACTTTGGCTTGTCACTTTTGAAAAAAAGGCGGAGACTCTATAGGATGAATCAAAACGTTTTAATAGGCGCCAACCTTCACCCTACCTGAAACAATAGTGTAACATAACAACATAGAAAGACACACTATAAAATATCAATTGAAATGGCTTAACTCAATCAAAAGACATATTAACAAAAACAAGTGAAACAGTATCAGAAAGACAACCATAACCTTGGACAAAATGCCGCCAAATAAAACAACGTACACAGGTAAATAAAAATAGTTTTGTTGTAAGGTATACATGGAGTACGGAAATAATAATTTTGTTGTTCCTAGTACGAGAACAAAAGTGAAAATTTATCGTCATACTAAACACTCATCAAAGGTGGTATATATTAAAAATAGTGAGACTAGATATAACACTGAATAAGTAAACATTAAATAACAAAAATGCATTACAAATTGTATCACCAGGTCAAATTAACACGAACGTACGATTTGAGAGTACTCGCAGTTACTGAAAGCTAGTTAAAAGCCAAAAACAATTAATAATAAAAAATCATGCATCAGAGACTAAAATCAACTAAAACACATCCCAGTGATTAAGTGTTTTAACGTCATGGAGAGTCAAAGAAGACATGACTTGTGCAATGCCAAAATAAAAGTATCGACAGGCAGTAGGATAGTTAGGAGTTAACCTGTTAATAAATATGTATAATGTAATATATAGATAGAGTAATCTTTATATAGAAAATGAACGTGGATGTGTATTTATACATCCCCGTCTATTTAAACATAAAACTGGAAGTAAACGCCATTTGACGACAAAACTTCACGACAAGAGATCATCCTTTAGTTTTCCAATATATTTGACAGTGGTATTCTAAATGGTAAAACATTTTCGGTTTCACAAGCTTCACTTCACTACATTCGAACCGGAAGTCCGCTTACGGTATTTAAATTATTGTGTCAGGAACTCAGACTAGATGGTATTCTTAATTTTCCTCTGTCAATTTTTGTATCTTAAATTCTTTTTGCAAAACTTAACATGTCATTTCAACAACGGAAACAACCAGTAATCATGATACATGAAGAAAATTACTAAAGGTACTTTTCAAGCAAAAAAATAAAAGTATATATTATCTTACCTGTTTCACAATTGGTACCGGTATACCCTGAAGCACATGAACACGTGTATGTCGATGATGTCGGTTCCGAACAAAAGCCACCGTTTGTGCAGGGGCATGCCAAAACATGGACCAGGAACTATTGGGAAATTTTTTATATGACTGTATTGCTGAAATTACCTTACAGATGAGTGCAGTCCTAACCTGTACAGCAAGTTAACTTGATAACCAGTCATTTGGACTGGTCAAAGTTAACCTGTGACCGGATTTAGGACTGCTCTGACCAGTCCTAGGACCAAAATCTAGTTAACTTGAAAAGCGGACTTGGTCCTAGGACTGTTTTATGTCTGCCAAAAGTTAACTTGGAAACAGGTCCGCTATTGATATAAGTTTACTTCGAACCAGTCCTGTCATAAGTGAACAGAAGTTAACTTCGAAACCAGTCCTGCCCAAAAGTTAACATAAGTTAACTTCGAAACCAGTCCTGCCACAAAGTTAACATAAGTTAACTTTTGCTTTGACAAATCCGATCGAAACCAGACCTGTTCCCAAGTTAACTTTTGACTGGTCTGCTCAACACTAAGTTAACTTGTAACCAGGACCGCTCTACATCGATTTTTTAAAAATATTTTTTAATATCTTTGTTTCGTAGTATAAACATCGAAAATAAAGTAAAATTAATACTTCCGTTATATAAACAGGATTAAATACAAATATTTGAAAATAAAGTACGCATAAAACGTTGCTTGTTACACAAATTTAGCTGTGATCTGCCAATCTATAAATTAAAAAACGATCTTGGTTACAATGATAACGGGCACTGAATATATATTCCAATACCTATCATATTCAACCATTATATTTGCAATTTATTATGTATATCTATGAAAGGACGTATATTAGATGTCAGTTATACGTCCTTGTTAGTTATACGTCCTTGATCTATGTAGCCACAATCAGCAATATTTTAATTTCAGGATAGAATTTATTATACAAAATGAAAGCATCATTAAAACACTAAAAAAATTTGCCTGCACAAATTAGGAGTCCCAGCATGTCCTCCTTTTATTCAAAATATTGATACGTAACAAAATTTCAGTAGTTTTGATACCTCATGCTGACTTGTACAACAAAATTATTTGACCGCTTCAACCAAAACTGACCATATGTGCACTTTAATTTGTAAATCTATATACCCGCATAGTAAATCAGCCACATTTTTATGTCAGGATTCAATGTATAATAAAATGGACAGCAATATTGCAATACAATAACAACAAATTTTTGTTCGGAAAATTTAGGGTGCCAGAATGTCCTCCTTTTATTCAAAATATTGATACCTAACAAAATTTCAGTAGTTTTGATACCTCATGTTGACTTGTACAACAAAATTATTTGACCGCTTCAACCAAAACTGACCATATGTGCACTTTAATTTGTAAATCTATATACCCACATAGTAAATCAGCCATATTTTTATGTCAGGATTCAATGTATAATACAAATGACAGCAACATGAGCAATATTGCTATACAATAGCAACAAACTTTTCTTCGCATAGATTTAAAGTGCCAGCATGTCCTCCTTTTATTCAAAATATTGATACATAACAAAATTTTAGTAGTTTTGATACCTCATGCTGACTTGTACAACAAAATTATTTGACCGCATTGACCAAAACTGACCATATGTGCACTTTAATTTGTAAAATTATATACCCGCATAGTAAATCAGCCATATTTTTATGTCAGGACTAAATGTATCATACAAATGACAGCAATATTGCAATACAATAACAACACACTTTTGTTAGCATAAATTTAGGGTGCCAGCATTTCCTCCTTTTATTAAAATTATTGATACGTAACAAAATTTCAGTAGTTTTGATACCTCATGCTGACTTGTACAACAAAATTATTTGACCGCTTCAACCAAAACTGACCATATGTGCACTTTAATTTGTAAATCTATATACCCACATAGTAAATCAGCCATATTTTTATGTCAGGATTCAATGTATAATACAAATGACAGCAATATTGCTATACAATAGCAACAAACCTTGTTCGCATAAATTTAGGGTGCCAGAATGACCTCCTTTTATTCAAAATATTGATACGTAACAAAATTTCAGTAGCATGAGTAGTTTTGATACCTCATGCTGACTTGTACAACAAAATTATTTGACCGCATCAACCAAAACTGACCATATGTGCACTTTAATTTGTAAATCAGCCATATTTTTATGTCAGGATAAAATGTATAATACAAATGACAGCAATATTGCTATACAATAGCAACAAACTTTGTTCGCATAAATTTAGGGTGCCAGAATGTCCTCCTTTTATTCAAAATATTGATACGTAACAAAATTTCAGTAGTTTTGATACCTCATGCTGACTTGTACAACAAAATTATTTGACCGCATCGACAAAAACTGACCATATGTGCACTTTAATTTGTAAATCTATATACCATGTATACCTGCAAAGTAAATCAGCCATATTTTTATGTCAGGATTAAATGTATAATACAATGGACAGCAATATTGCATACAATAACAACAAATTTTTGTTCGAATAAATTTAGGGTGCCAGAATGTCCTCCTTTTATTCAAAATATTGATACGTAATAAAATTTCAGTAGTTTTGATACCTCATGCTGACTTGTACAACAAAATTATTTGACCGCATAGACAAAAACTGACCATATGTGCACTTTAATTTGTAAATCTATATACCATGTATACCCGCAAAGTAAATCAGCCATATTTTTATGTCAGGATTCAATGTATAATACAATGGACAGCAATAATGCAATACAATAACAACAAATTTTGTTCGCATAAATATTGGGTGTCAGCATGTTCTCCTTTTATCCAAAATATTGATACGTAACAAAATTTCAGTAGTTTTGATACCTTATGCTGATTTGTACAACAAAATTATTTGACCGCTTCAACCAAAACTGACCATATGTGCACTTTAATTTGTAAATCTATATACCCACATAGTAAATCAGCCACATTTTTATGTCAGGATTCAATGTATAATAAAATGGACAGCAATATTGCAATACAAAAGCAACAAATTTTTGTTCGCAAAAATTTAGGGTGCCAGAATGTCCTCCTTTTATTCAAAATATTGATACCTAACAAAATTTCAGTAGTTTTGATACCTGATGTTGACTTGTACAACAAAATTATTTGACCGCATCGACAAAAACTGACCATATGTGCACTTTAATTTGTAAATCTATATACCATGTATACCGCATAGTAAATCAGCCATATTTTTATGTCAGGATTCAATGAATAATACAATAGACAGCAATATTGCAATACAATAACAACAAATTTTGTTTGCATAAATATTGGGTGTCAGCATGTCCTCCTTTATCAAAAATATTGATACGTAAGAAAATTTCAGTAGTTTTGATACCTCATGTTGACTTGTACAACAAAATTATTTGACTGCTTCAACCAAAACTGACCATATGTGCACTTTAATTTGTAAATCTATATACTCACATAGTAAATCAGCCATATTTTTATGTCAGGATTCAATGTATAATACAAATGACAGCAACATGAGCAATATTGCTATACAATAGCAACAAACTTTTCTTCGCATAGATTTAAGGTGCCAGCATGTCCTCCTTTTATTCAAAATATTGATACATAACAAAATTTTATTAGTTTTGATACCTCATGCTGACTTGTACAACAAAATTATTTGACCGCATTGACCAAAACTGACCATATGTGCACTTTAATTTGTAAAATTATATACCCACATAGTAAATCAGCCATATTTTTATGTCAGGATTAAATGTATCATACAAATGACAGCAATATTCATGATATTGGAATACAATAACAACACATTTTGTTAGCATAAATTTAGGGTGCCAGCATTTCCTCCTTTTATTCAAAATATTGATACCTAACAAAATTTCAGTAGTTTTGATACTTCATGCTGACTTGTACAACAAAATTATTTGACCGCTTCAACCAAAACTGACCATATGTGCACTTTAATTTGTAAATCTATATACCCACATAGTAAATCAGCCATATTTTTTTATGTCAGGATTCAATGTATAATACAAATGACAGCAATATTGCTATACAATAGCAACAAACCTTGTTCGCATAAATTTAGGGTGCCAGAATGTCCTCCTTTTATTCAAAATATTGATACGTAACAAAATTTCAGTAGCATGAGTAGTTTTGATACCTCATGCTGACTTGTACAACAAAATTATTTGACCGCATCAACCAAAACTGACCATATGTGCACTTTAATTTGTAAATCAGCCATATTTTTTTTATGTCAGGATTAAATGTATAATACAAATGACAGCAATATTGCTATACAATAGCAACAAACTTTGTTCGCATAAATTTAGGGTGCCAGAATGTCCTCCTTTTATTCAAAATATTGATACGTAACAAAATTTCAGTAGTTTTGATACCTCATGCTGACTTGTACAACAAAATTATTTGACCGCATTGACAAAAACTGACCATATGTGCACTTTAATTTGTAAATCTATATACCATGTATACCCGCAAAGTAAATCAGCCATATTTTTATGTCAGGATTCAATGTATAATACAATGGAAAGTAAATCAGCCATATTTTTATGTCAGGATTCAATGTATAATACAATGGACAGCAATATTGCAATACAATATATAACAACAAATTTTTTATGTTTGCATAAATATTGGGTGTCAGCATGTTCTCCTTTTATCCAAAATATTGATACGTAACAAAATTTCAGTAGTTTTGATACCTTATGCTGATTTGTACAACAAAATTATTTGACCGCTTCAACCAAAACTGACCATGCTGACCATATGTGCACTTTAATTTGTAAATCTATATACCCGCATAGTAAATCAGCCATATTTTTATGTCAGGATTAAATGTATAATACAAATGACAGCAATATTGCTATACAATAGCAACAAACTTTGTTCGCATAAATTTAGGGTGCCAGAATGTCCTCCTTTTATTCAAAATATTGATACGTAACAAAATTTCAGTAGCATGAGTAGTTTTGATACCTCATGCTGACTTGTACAACAAAATTATTTGACCGCATCGACCAAAACTGACCATATGTCGCTTTAATTTGTAAATCTATATACCTGCATAGTTTATCAGCCATATTTTTATGTCAGGATTCAATGTACAATACAATGGACAGCAATATTGCAATACAATAACAACAAAGTTTTGTTCGCATAAATTTAGGGTGCCAGCATGTCCTCCTTTTATTCAAAATATTGATACGTAACAAAATTTCAGTAGTTTTGATACCTCATGCTGACTTGTACAACAAAATTATTTGAACGCTTTAACCAAAACTGACCATATGTGCACTTTAATTTGTAAATCTATAAGGCTGCATTATAAATAAGTTGTTTTAAATGTCGTGATGGATTGTACCTGGCGCCTTTATGTCTTCTCCTGGCGCTCCTGTGCACATTTTAGTAGGACCGCAAATGTAAGCAATAATATTGGAAAACATTAATGAAAAAATTTCCTCAATAAATTGAAAGTGTCAGCATTTCATCTCTGTATTCATAATTTTGAACAGTCACTAGAGATAGTAGTTCAGGATGGTGTGTAAAACAAAACTATTAGGTCGCATCATCCAAGTACCAACACTGACATGTCTGAAGTTATTTGTACTTTTAATAAAAAGTATACGAAGTTCTCTTCTGGGAATAGTATACTGTTAATCTATTATGTCGGATGATTGATTTTGTTTGTAGTTAAACGTCAAGTGGCAACTATTTCATTCAAGTGCACATTGAGTATAATTTTGGGACGTCCCATATATCAATTAATAGGCAAATCTCTCTCTCGACAAATCTGACGAATTTGACGAGATTGTTGATAGTTTTACCACACCGTACGTATCCGGACACTGTACAATTTTCGTTAGAATATTCTGCGGGAAAATAGAATAGTAAATCCAATGCAAATATTAGTTGAATAACAATGAAATATCCATGCATGTATAAATGCATAAAGTAAAATTTATGAAGAGACAGGTAAAAACGGGGAACAAAGCAACGTCGACAATGATGTTGATATCCCATGATATAAGAATATCGTTCCGATGCGTTGGATAACCTTTCTATCCGCCTTCTAATAAAAAAACCTTTCATTTCCTTTTGATAGCTCTATGTGTTTGTATAGCCATTGCTTTATGTATGTAAGAATATATCAAATAACAAAAAGAATTTTGTTGATATGTAAAATCTAGTAGCTATATAATCTAGCGAGTAAAGAAATTTGCTATCCGTGGAAAGACAATGCGAATGTTGTTTACATATTTTAATTAAAGTTCAAGTCTGGTATGAAAACTCTTAAACACGATAATCTGTCATAAGCAGACCTGTCATCAGGTCTGGTCAGTAGCAGACTTGTCCACAGGTCTGGTCAGAAGCAGACCTGTCCACAGGTCTGGTCAGAAGCAGACCTGTCCACAGGTCTGGTCAGGAGCAGACCTGTCCACAGGTCTGGTCTGGGGCAGACCTGTCTTCAGGACTGGTCAAAAGCAGACTTGTCCACAGGTCTGGTCTGGAGCAGACCTGTCGATAGGTCTGCAGCAGTCCTAAAAAGCAGACCGTAGGTCTGGTCCACCAACGACGAAGTTAACTTGCTTGTCTGCTTAAAATTCTCAAGTTAACTTAGAAAGCAGTCAACAAGTCTGCTCCAAGTTAACTTTTGTCAAGGTTAGGACCGCACCCATCTGTATGACAAAGAATCTGAAAATTTTAAGAGCTTTTAGATGTCATTAGTGTATGTCGTGTAAAATTCATTTATTAAAATTATTTTTATAGTAATATTTTATTTATCTTGGTATGTAATTTGTGAGACTTTTAGAATATCAAGATCAATTTAGATGCATTGGTAAAAGTTTTGACCTTTGATTTTGGATACATTCCAACATGCCTTTACGTAAAAGTAGGATACTTCATTCTCTTTCTACAAATAACATATTATAGTTTGATCTATATCAGATTTTCTATTAATATTCATTTCACGATTATTCAACTATTTAAAACAATTTTTAACGTGTGTCAAATTGTCAACTTTAGAAAATCAAACCTTTAACATTGATACTACATTTACTTAAAAACATTAAATGTAGAAACATTTTGACTAGTATATAAATAGAATAAATATTCTATGATTAAAAATTAAATTATTAACTATAAAAGTTTTGACTTTCTAAAATATTTAATCTTTTTGCACTATCAATTATTGTTATAAAACATAACCACTTTTAAGAGATTATAGATTTATCTATTATTAAATCTAGGTGTTTTGTTGTATGATGTTTTGTAAAATTAAACTGTATGTTTACAATATTTATAAATCTTTATGAATACTTGACATATTTTAAGATTGAATTTTATCAATGTTCTAATAGTTCTTTACTATATTTTGTTATTTGTTAATTTTTTTGTACTATTTTAAATTATGGCTAATATGTTGTGTTTAATATTTACTTGCTAAATATACAATATGCATTTATATGCTTATTATGATTCAATGATATAAAAGTTTGGTACATTTACATTAGTGACATTTCTACGTTTCTAGATTCTACTTTACGACTGGTTAATTATCTAGAATTTAATTTTAGAATTTATTTGAAATTAATTTTGCATTAATTGAATTATAATAAACGTAATAATTGAAATTGTTGAATTTTTTATTATTCTTTGCTTCAATTAAAGTAGATTTTTTCAATGATTAATAAAATAGTTGTCCGTCTGTGTTAGTTACGTTCATGAAATGTGTGGTTTCTATTCAATATTAACTCATAAATAAGGTCGTCAGTATATGTCGTTGCTGTATTAATTTGTTTGTGATTTTGTCTAGTCGTTATTTCGTTTATTTCATTATTAGGCTACATCTTTGTAGCTTCAGTTTAGCTGATATAGTTTATTTTGCTTATACAAATTGTTCATTCTTATATTGTTAGTACTATCATATTAATTCTCATTGCATATTAATTTTAATTCTTATGTAATCGTAGATTTCAAATGTACTAATTATTTCTCAATAAAATTTTCGATATATGATAAATCATATATTTCATCATAAATTGCGTTTATACATGTAAAATTATATAGTAAAATTCTGCATCAATATTCTGAATTTTTATGATTATTAATTTCGAAAAATATTATGTTATAATTGGTAAAAATATTATAATTAATATTAAAAATTTTCATAAATATTCTAATTTTAGAAATTTTGAATATAGATTTTCCATAAATTAAATTTAATCATACAAGACTAAGCTTGATAAAGGCTTTTCCTAAAGACAATGCAAATATATCAGGATCAGGGTTGTCTTCTATATAATCCAATTCTGGTACAATTATGCGTTGTTCTTACATTTAAAATGTAACAAAATTGTTATTGTAGTTAACAACGAATGTGAAAACGATTTGAAATTAATTTAAAATAGATATTTCAACATAAATTAAATTTTTAAGAAATACTAAGTATGGTTTTATAAAAACTGTATCTGTTGTTCTTATATAATGATATAAATGATATTTTTACGATAGCAAATACGTTAAGTAGAAATAAAACTAAATAAATCTTCATATTAAGTAAATTTTAAAATATCTCATTAGATCATTTTAAAAAAACATTATGGTTATGAAACTATTTATAACATTTCTTAATCATTTGTTTTCAAAACACTGTATTGCGAATTTAAAATCAAATTGACAGTTATGATTTTTCGACTCTGTACACTAAACTACCACACTAACTTAGCAAACAGAAGTTTAATAAAATTGTCCTTTGAAACATATACATGTAGATTTATTTGCTGCAACTAATATAAAGCCTTCCTCTGTCATGAAAAGGAACTATGATAGATATACTTACTGGAACTGTGATGAGATGATTAAAGCTTTGAAAGTTTCTTCTTGACAACATTTATGTACATTTAGGCAATAAAGTTAATCGACAGGTTGTAGGTATTCCTCTATGGGCACCGATTGCGCCGCTTTATTAGCAGACTTGTTTCTGTATTGTTATGAATCACAGTTTATGGCCAAACTCAGTAAAGATCCGTCTAAATTACATTTAATGAATAACTTTAAAGACTCTTCCCGTTACCTTGATGATATTTCTGCTTTAGATAAACAAGAGTTTTCGAATTTTACTGCGGAAATTTACTCAATGGAACTTATTTAAATAAATCTAATTCAGACAGCAATAATAGCGTCTTTTTCTAGATTTAGATATTTCAGTTTCACACGGAAACGCTATACAAAAATTTACGACAAAAGAGACGATTTTTCGTTCCCGATGGATAATTTTTACTTTTTGGACGGTGATGTTCCTTTGTCTACTTATTACGGTTTGTATATTTTACATCTTGTTAGCTATGTCCGTGTCTTTAGTTGCGTTTTAGATTTCACTGATCGTAATTAAAGTATAACTGAGAAAGTATTTAGTCAAGGATTTCGTTACAACACATTTATTAAAACCTTTTCCAAATTCTTTCATAGATACAAATATTTGGTTAGAAACTTTGGCTGTACTTGTAGAATTCTTATCAAAAAGGAATTTTACGGTGATGTTGTTTATAAAGCCCGTAAATGTAGATACGATCCATGTAAACTAATTGATCATTCGAATAAACTTATTCCTAAAGGTTATCCATTCAACACAGTTGTATACTCTTTAAATATTGTTTTATTGGTACTTATTTTATTTTTGAAAAATTGAAACATACTAAATATTTATTGCTATATATGTACAGTTATGAGAACTCATTATCCTTCATCTTGTCAATATTGTCCACTTATATTTAGCCTTGCACAAGATCATGCATTTCTCAGATTGTTCATAACTTCTTTACACTAAATCCGTTATGTATGTACTTATTGATACTTTCATATGGAAGAACATGATTTATCTATCAATTGTAATTGGCTTTGAACTAGCTTTCATTTATTGCGAGTACTGTTGTTTCGGTGCTTTGTTTTTATTGTTTTATGTTGGTTGTTTTGATGCATTGTACCGATCTTTTGAGTTAATCCAATTGCTACTAGTAGTAGCTGATTTTTATAGTTTGTTCTTATGTTGGGCTGTTACACCACTGCCCCATGTTAGGAAAGGGTTGAGCACTCACAAACATGTTTACCCCAACCCCTCCCACCATTTTTTATGTGGCTGTCCCAAGTCAGGAGCCTATAGTTCTATAATTTTGGTTGGTTTATGTCTGTTATATTTGTTTTTCGTAAAATGTTTATAAATTAGGCCGTTGGTTTTCTTGTTTGAATTGTTTGACATTTTTCATATCTGGGCCATTTAAAGCCGACTATACATTGTGGGATTTTCTCATTGTTGAAGGCTGTACAGTTGCCTATAATTACTAACATCGACTTTATTTAAACTCTGGTAGATAGACGTTGTCTCATTGGCAATCATACCACATCTCCTAATTTTTTTTACTTAAGACTAGTACATCAGCAAGTGACTGGGAGAAAGCCAGACCTGCACCTAGTATTACGCATTACATGGGTAAAGAGCTCGAGGAAGCAATCAAATCAGCAAACTGAGATTACACCAAAATCTCTTTCAATTTCCCTAAAAAAAAGGGATTTGAATTTTTCAATTTTGACTTTCAATCACAATAGTGAGTTAATATATAGTATTATCTTGTTAATATACTTGTAATGTCTTTTGATTGAGTTAAGCAATTTCGATTGATATTTTATAGTGTGTCTTTCTATGTTGTGATGTTACACTATTGTTTCAGATAAGGGTGGAGGTTTGGTACCATAAAACGTTTAAACCCGCTGCAATTGTTTGCACCTGTCCCAAGTCAGGAATCTGATGTTCAGTAGTTGTCGTTTGTTGATGTGGTTCATAAGTGTTTCTCGTTTCTCGTTTTTTTATATAGATTAGACCGTTGTTTTTCCCGTTTGAATGGTTTTACACTAGTTATTTTGGGGCCCTTTATAGCTTGCTGTTCGGTGTGAGCCAAGGCTCCATGTTGAAGACCGTACTTTGACCTATAATGGTTTACTTTTATAAATTTTGACTTGGATGGAGAGTTATCTCATTGGCACTCATACCACATCTTCTTATATCTAAACACTTTTATTTTGATATTTTATAAAAATTGATTAATAACGTAGGTCTTTCAAACATCGGTGCATTAAAAAGAAGACGCTGTGGGGTACACAAATACAATATATAAGACCGCAACGCAAAAACACAAAAAGCCAAAAGCCTTTCATATGTCAACAAACTACCTTCAACATGATAGACATGTACTTACCTATACAAAATTTCAAGATCTAAATCCAACCGAGTTATAAACATTTGTACATAAATTTCATTCAGGGTTGGGCTCCGCTAACATGTTTAACCCAGCCACATTCTGATTTGAATTTTTCAATTTTGACTTTCAATCACAATAGTGAGTTAATATATAGTATTATCTTGTTAATATACATGTAATGTCTTTTGATTGAGTTAAGCCATTTCGATTGATATTTTATAGTGTGTCTTTCTATGTTGTGATGTTACACTATTGTTTCAGATAAGGGTGAAGGTTTGGTACCATAAAACGTTTAAACCCGCTGCAATTGTTTGCACCTGTCCCAAGTCAGGAATCTGATGTTCAGTAGTTGTCGTTTGTTGATGTGGTTCATAAGTGTTTCTCGTTTTTATATAGATTAGACCGTTGTTTTTCCCGTTTGAATGGTTTTACACTAGTTATTTTGGGGCCCTTTATAGCTTGGTGTTCGGTGTGAGCCAAGGCTCCGTGTTGAAGACCGTACTTTGACCTATAATGGTTTACTTTTATAAATTTTGACTTGGATGGAGAGTTGTCTCATTGGCACTCATACCACATCTTCTTATATCTAAACACTTTTATTTCGATATTTTATAAAAGTTGATTAATAACGTAGGTCTTTCAAACATCGGTGCATTAAAAAGAAGACGCTGTGGTGTACACAAATACAATATATAAGACCGCAACGCAAAAACACAAAAAGCCAAAAGCCTTTCATATGTCAACAAACTACCTTCAACATGATAGACATGTACTTACCTATACAAAATTTCAAGATCTAAATCCAACCGAGTTATAAACATTTGTACATAAATTTCATTCAGGGTTGGGCTCCCGCTAACATGTTTAACCCAGCCACATTCTGTATGTGCCTGTCCCAAGTCAGGAGCCTGTAATTCTGTGGTTGACGTCTGTTGCTGTGTTACATATTTGATTTTCGTTCAATATTTGAATTTTTCAATTTCAATTTTGACTTTCAATCACAATAGTGAGTTAATATATAGTATTATCTTGTTAATATACATGCAATGTCTTTTGATTGAGTTAAGCCATTTCGATTGATATTTTATAGTGTGTCTTTCTATGTTGTGATGTTACACTATTGTTTCAGATAAGGGTGAAGGTTTGGTACCATTAAAACGTTTAAACCCACTGCAATTGTTTGCACCTATCCTAAGTCAGGAATCTGATGTTCAGTAGTTGTCGTTTGTTGATGTGGTTCATAAGTATCATAAGTGCATTAAAAAGAAGACGCTGTGGGGTACACATATACAATATATAAGACCGCAACGCAAAAACACAAAAAGCCAAAAGCCTTTCATATGTCAACAAACTACCTTCAACATGATAGACATGTACTTACCTATACAAAATTTCAAGATCTAAATCCAACCGAGTTATAAACATTTGTACATAAATTTCATTCAGGGTTGGGCTCCCGCTAACATGTTTAACCCAGCCACATTCTGTATGTGCCTGTCCCAAGTCAGGAGCCTGTAATTCTGTGGTTGACGTCTGTTGCTGTGTTACATATTTGATTTTCGTTCAACATTTTGTACATAAATTATGCCGTTAGTTTTCTCGTTTGAATTGTTTTTACATTTTTCATTTCAGGACCTTTTATAGCTGACTATGCGGTATGGGCTTTGCCTATTGTTGAAGGCCATACGGTGATCTATAGTTGTTAATTTTTGTGTCATTTTGGTCCCTTGTGAAGAGTTGTCTCATTGGCAATCATACCACATCTTCTTTTTTTATATTAACAGAAACTATCAAATACCTGACATTAATACCAAATTCACAAATCACGGAACAACATTAAGATATATATATATAAAAAAACAATCACATACACTGTTTCTGACTTGCGAGAAGCACACGGAAAATGGACATGTGGCGGGGTAGAACTATGTTTTTATTTATATAGATCGAACAACCCCCTCTCATTTTCTGAATATTGATCAGTTGGAAAACAAAAGATACACGGATAAATGTTATACAATTATAATGAAAATCAATACAGGAAACACACTTTGCTCTATATCTATATGATACCGGTATAACAGACAATAAAACACAAAGTACAAACACAAAATCAACAAATAATAGCATAAATATCAAAGAATGCTCATATTTTCGGAAACATGCTTATTGTTTCTTCAATTTTCAAAGTTTTATAATATTTTACCTTTATAGTAAGTTTAACCTCATAGAAATCGAGGTATATCCTAAATTGTGCATGTATCACCTTACTATATGCCAATTTTCAACCAATGTTTAAAGTCTTGTAGTGAGACACGACCGTTATGAGTTCAACTACTACTAAAATAATCCCTGGTTTCCTGGAAACCTTAAATAAGTACACTATGGAGTGCATTAGTCCTCAATTTTTAGTGCAAAATCATAGCCGAGTAATTTTGGTTTAAAATTGTCTAAATATATTCTTTTCATCAAAATTTTCATTTTGCAAATGTGTTAGTTAGTTCAAGCAAACAATGACACCAAAAGCACTATTTTTGTCAGAGTATGGCTAGTTTTATGTTCTAAATCGCAATGAGTGAATTGGTGGTCTGACACCTACACCGTAATATCCGTTGCTGCGCCTCGGGGTTTATTTCATACAGAAATTTCTTAAACAGTACTCGTGCTGGTTGACAGAATCTTCAATGCCAACAATTATTTTTTCCCGAATTCAAATGTAAAATTTAAATGTAAAAAAAATCAATGAATTGGTATTCAGCCTTCAAAATACCAGACTCAATACTGAATGACAACAGTATAATTATAAACTGTATCAATAAAACAATTATGTGAAAAACACGAATTTAAAAATTAGTTGCAAAGCTTGCTGTCAACCGTATTTTACTATATGTGGAATTCTACTTTTTAATACTTCTATCAAATTCTATTAAAATCCTGAACATTGTGAAATAATACTTTCACCATAAAGACCCTACATTTGTTTAAAAATCTAGTAAATTTTTAGAGCAATTTCTGAACATTGTCCATGGACATTTTAGATGGCCATGGGTGGAACACTTAGTGGTCTTCTAAGAGTATTCAGCACTGCTTGCCAAAACAATGCTTCCCCTATGCCTTTCTTGTAGCGTAGGTAGGGCGTTGTATGTAACAAGGACCTTATGCCACTGGTCATGTGATCCGCATCAATCGCCTTCAGCATGATTAGAACACATGCATCTTTTCCTTGCCGACGTCTTCTTTCTTGAACATAATCACATTCCCATTTGCACCAATCGCTTCTAGCAAAATCATTACTCATTATGATCACAACTTTCCACGATTTGTTCATATACTTGTCTATATTTTCTGTGATTGGGACTCCCGGATCAAATTCACGATGATGAACACATAACTTAATACTTTCATTTTCCAGTTGTTTGATGAACTCACTATGAACCCATTCCCTATCAGCATCGGAGTACACTACAAACGCATGAAATTCAAAATCATCGCTATTGTTTAGACGCAAATATCCCTGTTTTCGAAGTCGATGCAATCTCATTATATAGCAATAATTCCTTATATAGGTATGACCCTTGTAAGCTAGTAAAATTACAATTATCACCAAAAATGCAAATGAAGACAAGATTATTGCGATTACTATAAACGGATTAGTTGGTTCGCAACTCTCTGGGGTTGGGTTGTATTTTATTACTAAAAGACCTCGCATTTCAGCAGGAAAATTACATGTGTACGCTCGTGGAAAATCTAAAGACAAGTTTACTTTTGTTGTTCGAACCCAGTTTCGGAACCACATGAGGTCACATGTACAAGTAAATGGATTATGTGCAAGGTCCAATTTTTCTAGTTGGTGCAAAATGTTTTCAGATAAAGATGATTTGTTCAGTGCATGTATTAAATTATTTCTTAAGTTTATATACTTTATGCTGCTCATATTATCAAAAGTTTCTGGTGCCCAAGAATTTATAAAATTTCCTTGAAGAATTATTTTCTCTAAGGATATCAAATTTCTAAAAAAGTTAGAATGAAGTTCTTTCAAACCTACCGTTTGTAGAATCAAATATTTCATCTCATCCAAGTGGGCAAACATCAGACCTAGTGTAGTTTTGTCAGACGGCAGATAATTATTCGTTAAATCTAAAAATTGTAATGACGGCGAGTGTTTAAATATATTTTCTGCATTAAACCTAGAATTATTGTTATTGGTCTTGTCAAATCGGAAATTGTTGTATCCAAAATGTATACTGATCAATGACGTGCTGTTGAAAGCCGTAGGCTCTATTGTTTTCATCTGATAATTAAGTTGAAAGAAAACATGTTTTAATTGTGGTAGTTCTGAAAAGGTATTATTCCTTAAAATCGTTAATCTATTGGCATGTAGACTTATGTTCTGTAATGCTGGCAAACACTTGAAACATTCTGGATATAAATAACGTATAGCATTGCCGTTCAAAATCAGACTTCGAAGGTTCGGAACTTTGCTTTTGTTCATTTTATCACAAAAGTTGGAATGTGAACTATATCATTCCTTGAGAGATCAATTGTTTCAACCAATAATTTCACATTGTTTTCCAGAATTAAATATATGATACTATTTTCTGATAGGTTGATCGTTTTTAGGTCTCTTAATTCAGTATACCAATTAGGGAACATGAATTCAGTCAGCTGATTTTCTTCGAGCGATATGGATGTCACTTTTCGTAGGCTGATTGTCTGAAAAACATCAAAAGGAATGTCTTTCCAATAGTTTCTATACAAATGAATTCGTTTGAGACGTGTTGTATTTACGAAGACCAATGCATTACACAAACTAGTTGCATTCATCTGTTTTTCTTCTGAAATTGTCAGTGATTCTAAAGAAACAAAATCTGCAAAGACATCATTTTCAACATCTTTTATGGAATTACCGATCAATTGAAATACTTGGATATTTTTTTTTGGTAATATTTGATAAAAACCATCGAGAAATATTGACATCACTGAAATTGTTATTGCTAAATTCTAATATTTTAACAAATCTTGGGACGTGTGGAACATAGTCAAGTCCTGTGCAGGTCGCGCTTTTCTGTTTTTTGTTACACGTGCAGTGTGATTTGAAACAATATTCGTCTGTTGTGTTAATTCGTGTATTCACTGTCTGCAGAACCGATCCAAACAAAAACATCAAATGAATTTGCCTCATGATCACGTGTTCTCATAACAATCTGAAAGCAAACATGTTCATATATACCTGTAGCAATTGAAATCTAAACTATGTTAAGCTGTTGCCATCAAATCAAAAACAAAAGAGGTTTTACAGAGTTATAAGACAATCACATACATTATAGTATAATTCATTAGAAACCTAGTGCGCTGTGCGCACAGCAATTGCACATGTATCTGGAATAACTGAACGAATTGTTTTTGAAATTAATAATTGATGAAAGTGCCAGGACGGAACCGGACTATACGTTAGTCGATGGTATATGTGATTTAATGAAATTTTGTATGAATTTATGACTGGTTGAACTACATTTGAAAATCGAAAAAATGTAGCCGATTGTTACATTTACCTCCAGAGAAATAAAATCCATTTTTTTTAAATTAATGCATAAATAAATAGAATTTACGTAAACATACGATAGATATTCTATAATTGCACTTTCAGTTGCAATTTCTCGAAAAATTATCGAAATAATCTTTTTTGAAAATGAAATTTTCTAAAATTTTCGTTTTAATGATGATTAACATTATAAGGTAATTGAATTCATTTATTAGTATACATCATGTTGTGTCGATATGTGGAATGAAAAAAAAAGTTAAAAGACGATGTCACGATATAAACTAGTTTTTTTGTATTATTTGTATTCATACATCACTGAAATTTAAATTATTTAGAAAACAAAAACAATGCCAGTGATCAAAGAAAGTAGCATTTTCACTTATTTATTATGTTATGATATTGTAACTATCATATTTATTTAGTTGGCCTTATTTATTTTGTGTGGCCTTATAATATGTTTACATAATATAAATAATATTGTAACTGTGCAGTTTAGAAATCACTGGAACAATCATAGATACTGATGGAATGATTGGAACTTTCTATTTGACTTGCATAACGATTCCAGAATGATCGTAATAAAAGATGCGTAATTTAAACTTCTTACATTGTTCTAGAAATTTCCGTTTTACAGTTTTCTAGGAGTTTCCTTTCTACAGTGTTCTAGAGATTTCCGTGACAACTATATATATATACCGACACTTAAGTTAAACTTTCAGACATAGACATCGATAGACATTAATATTCTCAGCAGTTGAATTGACACTTTTATTTACGAACAACATCATGCTAGATTGTGACCTATTGGAAGAATACTCTGCTTGGATTCCCGAGAAGATTTCCGGATAAAGAAAAGATAAAAGTTCGGACATATATTTTGACAGTTAAGTTGACATTTCTTTTTGTGTAATACTTCTTGTAAAGTTGTGTATAATAAATCTTGTTAAATTTTATTATTGATTTGTGTCTTTTGTTGGCTACAATTTAAAGGTGATTCTGGCCGTAACAGAAATTGGGGCTCGTCTGGGATAACGTTAATAATAGATTAAATTTTTTCTGTATTTTATTGAATTAGAATTTGAACTAGCCAACAAAATTCTACAAAATGGCATTTGATGCCGGTAAATTTTTGAAAACGCCAGACCTGGCGCAGAAATTTTAGGTGAAGATGCTCTTGAACTTAAGGTCGAAAATGTTGACGCTATCAAATTAAAACTGCTTGAATTAGAACATGAACTTAAATTAAAACAACTGGAAAAACGAAGTTAAATTAAAGCAAGTGGAAAAAGAAGATGAACTCAAATTAAAACAATTGGAAAAAGAAAAAGAAGAAAGACAGGCAGAACTTGAAATAAAGGAAAGGTTGGAGATGGAGAAAATAAAAGAAAAAGAAGATGAATTTAAATTAAAACAGGTAGAACTTGGAATGAGGGAAATGTTAGAGGTGGAGAAAATGAAAATTTAAATGGTCAAAGAAGAAAGCAACACTAAAGTAGTGTCTAAATCAGAATATTTTAATGTAGCAAAAATATACGGTTGGTTCCCAGATTTTGTTAAAAACAGTTGATAAATATTTTCCACAGTTTGAGAAAATTGCTCTAAATTTGAAATGGGCAAAGTCTTATTGGACTACCATGCTGCAAAGCGTTTTTGAGGGCAAGGCCGCTGAAATTTACTCTGCACTTTCATCCAAAAGAAGTTCTGATTATGACACGGTAAAACAGGAAGTTTTGAAAGCTTAGGAGCTAGTACCAGAAGGATATAGACAGAAATTTAGATCTTATAAAAGTTTGATTCACAAAACTATGTTGAATTTGCTAGGAAAAGAAGATCTATTTGATAAATGGCTTACGTCAAAGAAAATAGATAACACTTTTGATAACCTAAGACAATTGATGTTACTAGAAGAGTTCAAGAAATGTGTTCATTTGGAAATAAAACACATTTAGATGACAAAACTGTTGAGACATTACAAGATGCAGCTGTTATTTCCGATAATTATACCCTTTCACATAAAAGAAGTTTCAAAGGTCAAAATTTTAATACTAATACTTCGAGCGGAAATTACAAAATCAAAGAACCGAACGTACTGATAGTAAGCCTGTTGCACAGAATAAGAGACAGCCTAGTTATAATATATCTAGTCCAAAATTTGATCCTTTTAAGAAGAAGTCACTGACGTGCTTATTGTAAGAAAAATAGTCACCTGATGGCTGATTGTTTTAGACTCCAGAGGTCCAGTGCTTGTACGACCCCTTGTTACCAATAAATTGGAATATCCTGCGAGTCAGGCTTTTAAGTCAAGTTTTAGTGATTACATGGAGGATTATAAACCCTTTATGTCTGATGGTTTGGTTTCTATTGTTGGTAATGCTACTCCTCAGCCTATTCAGATTTTACGGGACACTGGAGCTTTTAAGACTTTGTTGTTAGAAGGTGTGTTGTCTTTGGCAGAGGAGACTTCCGTTGGTGCCTCCGTTTTGTTACAAGGTGTGGAATTAGGTTGTATAGATGTTCCTCCATCGTATTAATCTGAAGTCAGATTTGATAACTGGACCAGTTGTTGTGGGTGTTCGTCCTAATCTCCTGTTGAGGGAGTTTCATTATTGCTAGGAAATGATCTAGCTAGGAACAAAGTGGTTGCTGAACCAATTGTTACCAGTGAACCGGTTGTGGATGTTAAATCACCGGAAGATGATGCTGAACTGTGTCCAGCTTGTTTTGTTACTAGGGCGATGGCAAGAAAACAACAAAATGAGGATTTGCAAGAAGACGTTTGATTACATGGACCTTTCTGACACTTTCCTTGTCGACGTTGAAGGTCCAAGTAGCTTAGAGAAGGTCGTAGTAAGACCATCTAGTACTAACAAGAATGTAATTATGCCATGGCCAGACGAGAACAGCCATTCATTAGACCGAAGGAAATTTATTGAAAACAAAATAAAGATCCTGAGATTCTTCAGCTCCGCAAGAGGGCTCAACCACAGGAAAAAGCAGTCAAAGTGAGCGAATGCTATTACCATCAAGACGGCATTTTAATGAGGAAGTGGAGGCCCTTGATGCTATCCCAGAGGAGGAATGGAGAGTAGTATACCAAGTGGTGGTGCCTAACGTCTATAGGCAAGAAATTATTAGTCTTGAACATGACACCCCTTGGCTGGACACTTATGTACAAGGAAGACTTGCCTTAAGATCTTACAGCGTTTCTACTGGCCAAGACTTAGAAATGATGTCGCAGAATACTGCAAATCATGCCATATATGACAGGTTGTTGGTAAGCCTAACCAGAAAATACCACCAGCACCATTTCTGCCAATTCCAGCCTTTGAAGAACCTTTCAGCCGAGTACTCATTGATTGCGTTGGACCTTTACCGAAGACCAAGACTGGAAATGCGTATTTATTGACGATCATGTGTACATCCACTCGCTTTCCTGAGGCTATTCCGTTAAGGAATATCAAGACTCAACTATTGTCAAAGCTCTTATCAAATTTTTCACGTTAGTAGGACTTCCGAAGTCTATACAGTCCGACCAGGGTTCAAATTTCATGTCAGGTTTATTTCAGCAGGTCGTTTACCAGTTAGGGATTGCTCAGTATAGGTCAAGTGCTTATCATCCAGAATCTCAAGGTGCCTTAGAACGTTTTCATCAAACATTGAAGAACATGATTAGAACTTTTTGTCTTCAATTTGACAGAGACTGGATGATGGTGTTCACTTTCTACTTTTGCGGTCCGAGAGGCTGTTCAAGAATCCCTTGTTTTAGTCCCTTTGAGTTGGTATTTGGTCATACTGTAAGGGACCTTTAAAATTGATTAAGGAAAAATGGCTTACTGAACACACTGACTTGAATCTTCTTGACTATGTATCTAGATTTCAAGAAAAATATATACTGCTTGTCAAATTGCTCAGAACAATTTAAAACTGTTCAGAATAAGATGAAAATATGGTATGATAAAGATGCCAGGGACAGAATTTTGAGCCTGGTGATAAAGTACATGTATTGTTGCCAGTCCCTGGACATCTTTTACAGGCTAAATATTGTGTTCCTAATACCATAGAGAGTAAAATTAATGATTTAAATTATATTGTAAAACACCAGTTCGGTGTAAACAAAATAGAGTGTGTCATATTAATATGTTAAAACCATATTTTGAGCGTACTAACGAAGGTGAGAGTAAACCAGTTGCCACTTTAGCTATGGTTAAATTAGAGAAAAATCATGACAAACCAGATATAACTCAACAACCTTTTGATTCTTAAACTATGGAACAAATATTTAGATTAAAAAATTCAGAAATTTTGTCAAATTTGGACTCCAAACTTGCACATATGACTTTTGATCGTAGAGAAAAATTAAAAACTTTGGTATTCTCTTTTAAAAATCTTTTTCCAGATGTGCCAAACAAAACCACTGCTGTTTGTCATGATGTCGATGTAGGTGATGCTTCTCCAATTAAGGAACATCCTTACCGGCTCAATCCACTCAAACTTGAATTTATGAGACAAGAAATTAAATATATGCTTGACAATGATATTATTGAGCCGAGTAACAGTTAATGGAGCTCTCCTTGTCTCCTTGTGCCCAAACCAGATAAAACCTTTCGTTTCGTTACTGATTTCAGAAAAGTACATTTAGTTTCAAAATCTGATTCCTATCCGATTCCAAGGATAGACGACTGCATTGATAACATTGGACAAGCAAAATTTGTGAGCAAATTTGATTTATTGAAAGGTTACTGGCAGGTACCCTTGACACAGAGAACTCGTGAAATATCAGCTTTTGTCACACCAGACGGCTTATTTCAGTATACTGTCATGCCGTTTGGTATGAAAAGTGCTCCAGCTACGTTTCAAAGAATGATCAATAATGTTATTAAAGATTTAGATTGTTTTTATGCTTATATTGATGATCTTAGTGTATGTAGTGCTAGCTGGGAAGAGCATTTAACACATTTATATGATACTTTTGATAGATTGTCACAATCAAATTTGACTGTTAATCTTGGTAAAAGTGAGTTTTGTCAGGCCATTGTTGATTATTTAGGTCATACAGTTGCCCAAGGTCAAGTGGAACCTATTACGGCTAAGGTGGATGCAATTACCAAATTTCCTCCTTCTACAAATAAAAAACAACTTATGAGATATTTAGGCATCATCGGATTTTACAGGAAATTCTATTCAAATTTTGCTACTGTTTTTCAACCATTGACTCATCTTTTACGGAAAGATTCTAAATTTATCTGGAGTGATAATTGTCAAAACGCTTTTGAAAATAGCAAATCACTTTTAACAGTCCAGTTTTGATCACTCCAGACTTTAAAAAACAATTCAAACTTGCCTTTGATGCAAGCGATGTAGGAGTTGGAGCTGTTTTATATCAAGAAACAGATGATAATGTTGAGAAACCTATATCATATTTTTCTAAGAAATTAGATAAACATCAGAAAAATTATTCAACTATTGAAAAAGAGTGTTTTAAACTGTTCTCTGCACTTCAAAATTTTGGATGTATATTAAGATCCCACTATGCAACCTACTCTGGTTTATACTGATCATAATCCTCTCACCTCCTTAAAAAAAATTAAAAACAAGAACCATATGTTGACTAGGTGGAGTTTATTGTTACATGAATATGATGTTATTGTAAAACAAATTAAAGGTAAAGATAATGTAATAGCAGATGCTTTATCTAGAACTTATTAAAACACTGTATACATACAATGTATTTTTGTATATATTGTTCATGAAAAGTTCTTGTTACACTCAAACTTTTTTAAGGGAGGTGTTATGATATTGTAACTATCATATTTATTTAGTTGGCCTTATTTTTTTTGTGTGGCCATATAATATGTTTACATATTATAAATAATATTGTAACTGTGCAGTTTAGAAATCACTGGAACAATCATAGATACTGGTGGAATGATTGGAACTTTCTATTTGACTTGCATTATGATTCCAGAATGATCATAATAAAAGATGCGTACTTTACACTTCTGACATTGTTCTAGAAATTTCCGTTTTACAGTTTTCTAGGAGTTTCCTTTCTACAGTGTTCTAGAGATTTCCGTGACAACTATATACATACCGACACTAAAGTTAAACTTTCAGACATAGACATCGATAGTTTCCGGATGAAGAAAAGATAATATATTTTGACAGTTAAGTTGACATTTCTTTTTGTGTAATACTTCTTGTAAACTTGTGTATAATAAATCTTGTTAAATTTTATTATTGATTTGTGTCTTTTGTTGGCTACAATTTAAAGATGATTCTGGCCTTAACAATTATATAGATTATAAATAAACGGAGATAAAAAGAAGCACCGTCGTACGGTGTTTATGTATCCCAACTCGTTTGCGATGCCCGTGTCTGTAGTGACGTTTCTGATTTCAATGATTAACTCCAACACATCCTGTTTGTGCCTGTCCGAAGTATGGAGCCTGAAAATAAGTGGTTGCCGTTTGTTGCTGTATATAATATTTGTTACTCGTTCATTGTTTTGTACATAAATCAGGTCGTTAATTTCTCGTGTGAATTATTTTACATTTGTAATTCGGGGGCCTTTTATAGCTTACTATGCGATATGTATTTTGCGCATTGTCAAAGGCCGTACGGTGACCTATAGTTGTTAACGTCTACGTCATTTAGTCTGGTAGAGAGTTGTCTCATTGCTAATACCACATCTTTTTAATTTCTATATTGAAAATGCCGGCTCATAACATGTGCAAAATGAATTGTTCATCCATATATATATTGTCTTCAAGTAAGAATTCTCAGAACTGATTTTTTTTATATTTCTCAAATAATATTCATGTTACTGAAAATGTGCGGTTTTCACAATTTAACACAGATAAATAAGTAAAATCGGCAACAAAAGTTCGCGTTTTCTTTGCATAAATTATTCTTAGTAAAAACTTTCTGTATAGATTCATTAATTGTCGAACATTTTTGTTAGCTGTAAAATTGGTCCCGAAAAAAATATATAATTTTATATATAAAACAAATGTTCCATAATTTTGAACTGATTTTGGAGACTTATAGAGGTAAAAGGTTTTGCCTACCTTAAATTAAATGTTTATATCGAGTACAGAGACTACCAGCGGTCTGAATCAAACCCCTTTTCCCGTAATAAGAACAATGCCAAATTATTAGGGCAATTTGTTGATGCAGAGGTCGTCTTCTTATCATAATCGAATTCTGGTAACACAATTAATTGATTGTTGGTTGCTTGACATTTAATGGCACAAACGCATTGCTGTTACCACTTTCGTTAAAATAATTAAAGAAATTACTGATTAATGTATGCCCTAAACATCACAGAGAATGCGGAAAATATTTTGATAGTATTACAAAAAGATATTTTTTACAAATAATAACTTTAGATGGCTTTTTTTCTGATAAAAAGCTGAAAATACGTACGGTTGGTTCTTAATATAACTGTCCTCTGTTTTTCTTTCATATACAGCTGATATCAAAAGTGAATATTGTTCTGACGAATTCACGGACTCAATATACGTTAGAACTAAAGGCAATAGGAAATAAATAAAAACCGCTTAAATTTAGAGAAATACTTCCTCATTTAAATGATAAAACATTTGTTTAAAAATAAAACACTTATCGTGTTTTTGTGAAAGATAGAAAAACGATTGATGTGTTCATCCTTTTCCTTTTATTAGCTCAATAGATTTCCTGTAAATGCAGAGTTCTGAACATTATTCAAAACACTCGAGACACTTGGGGTTTTCCACCACCAAGTCAAACACTGTGCGGGACAAATTTGCCATTCCAGAATTGGCAAATCTGACTTTGTTGTTTTACAAGATAACAAAAATATTTGTTTGGCCAAGTGATAGATAATTAAAAAAATTAAATTTCCCCATATGTCCCAACATGTCACTGTTTTCACTGTTGTCACCACAGCTGATTAAAAGTACATTTCCCATCGGAAATATAAAAATTCCCATGGGAATATTAGAAGTTCCCATAAGAAAATTTAAAGTTCCCATCGGAAAAAGTACTTTTCCCATGGGATTTTTAAAGTTCCCATCGGAACTACAATTTCTCATGGGAACATTAGTAGATGGTTTCTTCCCATGGGAAATTCTAAATTTCCCAAGGAACTAATTTTTCTTCCCATGGGAACACCTTTTTCCCTTGGGAACATTTATACTTCCCATGGGAACATTAATTCTTCCCATGGGAACATTTATTTTTCCTTTATTATCTTTTTTGGAATTTGTAAAAGAGCTATGAAATATCGCAATGGACTGACGGTTACTAATAACCATGTCTGGAGCAGTTTAACAAAAATTTCATTTGAGAAAACAAAATATGTAATTACAATAAATTAAAGGTATTTCTATCATACTTTTACATTCAAGTCTTTTATTATCATTAAATGATCTATAGAAACTCTAACGTCCAGCAGCTGATTTTACAATTTGAATCTCTCACATTTGTTTTCGATCAATAACATCGTGCATTTCATGTAATATTGTTCGCTGACCTGCCAAGGATCAGAGCCATGCCTGTGTATTTCAGAATTTAATTTGAGAATAAAAATTATAAATCTGTTTTAATCTATATACATGGGAAATCACGAATCGTGTTTAAGATAGTTTTCTAGTTATAATCCTTGAATTTATGAAATTGACATCATAATTATTATTAATATACTTATTCTTTTTCATCTACGTAACTCGATATGCGTGTTTTCGCCATTAGAAAGATGTGCACTGATTTTTTTTTAAAGTTTATTTCATTCATTCGGTCACATTTCCTACTTCAATGTGTTTGTTACTCGTTTACACAAAAATCTTTTATATTTTGTTTCATTTTTCGCAAACACCTTTGAAAGTCTTGTTAGATTTGTTTTTATGATCTCTCAGGTAAATATCAAAGAGAATCCAGAGTTTTGCATTTACAAGGACGGATGAGGATTAAATACTTTATGGTATTATATACACTTGTATTTTACCCGTAGGCTGTCTTCATGTAATTTATAATTTAAAGGAATACGAATACTTTATTTCTCATAAAACTACAATTACTAGTTATAGAGACCTATAATGGTTTACTTTTATAAATTGTTATTTGGATGGAGAGTTGTCTCATTGGCACTCACACCACATCTTCCTATTTCTATAAACATAACTATTAGGTACAATTATTATACATGCATGTGTGAACGATACAATTATATTAACTTGGAGGACTGACTTTCACATTTAAAACTTTGATTTTACATAGTTTTTCTAATATTACAATATTTGATGAGTTAAACAGTTGATCAAATTTATAGATATTAGGGTTTGACCAACAGTAGTTCGGTAAAAATTTCTTTCTTTCTAGTTTAAATGTTCCACAATTCATAATGTAATGGTACTCGTCACCAATGTTGTTTGAGTCACAGAGACGGCAGATTCTGTATTCTCTCGGTAAACCCTGCCACCTTCCAGACTCAATCGGCAAGTGGTGACTACCACATCTATATTTGCATAATGTATAAATGAATTTGTAAGGTAAAAATGAAAAGTATATTTCAAATTGTAAATTCTTTATAAAAATACGATAACATAAAAAAATTTTGCGATTCTGCAACAAAGGCAAAGCATTCTTGTTGAAACTGGTCTTTGAGTTTTTGCTCAATACATTTTGACACCCAATTTATCAGCAAACTGTGCATTCCATATATTGGACATAATCATACCGCAATTATCAAAAATATTTTTTTATATATATGACATTCACTTAGTTTCTATTCCGTTATCATTATAATATACAAGTTTGTATTATACAACACAAATTTTACTTTCTTTTCCATTAAGAAGTCTTCTCTAGAAATTTATCATTTACAACTTTACAGACAGAGTAATGGGGTATTTGCCAAGCTCTGCATACACCAGGAACATATATATTAGATATACTGTTCCCAGGCATACACTATGAAATTTGGAGTAAACTGTTTTAAATGTAAGGAGCATTGTCGTCTTTTGCATCTAGATCAAAGACTAAAATGATTTATTTTTGCGATTGCATACAGGTAAAAGAACTATTTGATTTTTTAATTTATGATAATTGCTGGTGAGTTTTTGTACGAATAGAGACCAATTCGAAATAGTTTTAATTTGCAAATTTTCATGATTAAATTTCGTTTTTTTTTTTCTCACTAGGTAGGTGAAAATGATGTATAAAATTTATTGTAAAAATTGCGAAACTTGCATTACCGGCATATTCTATACTTCTAAGTTTGAATAAAGAGTCTAAACTTTTTCAAATATTGAATACGCAACCAGATCTCTGTAATCTTATCCATGCCATGTTTGATTTATGTTTCTGTCAAAGGCGGTTGATTGGGTATTAGTTTAAGGTAGGCGTAGTTTTCGGTAACTTTCCTCCAATCAACTGGCCTATTCGACAAATCTGTGTGCGCTGATGCGTAAAACTGGCTATGACATTGTAACGGCACGTGTCTTACACTTGTCGGAATATGTCGTGCGTGACCAATGTTTATTGTAGTATTTCTTGTCATGGGTCAAATTTTTCTGATATACAAGTTTTAAAGATGGAAATTTAAATTCGCTTTTTGAAAGATTATTTTCAGCAGTGCCCCCGAGATACGGTCTTAAAGTGTTTAAGAAAAACAAAACTTTAAATAAAAAGAAGGATGCATATTAACAGAGACATATAATTCATGTATTATATGTCTCATGTCTCTGATATAACTATAACGTGTTTTGGAAAAATTAAGTGTCAAAGAATTTGAATTACGCAATTAGCGCATCTCGATCACTTTCGATAAAATAGTAATGCATTTATGTTACATCGTTGATTTTTAATATTTAGAAGTGATTTGTGACTGTTATAAGCAGAGACATCTATACACATTCTGGTTTAAGTTTACTATGAACACACTATAAATCATTTTTAGGCAGACTTGCTTTTTTTTATTCGTAAAATTATTTTTTTAGGGCCAATGAATCCCCCAAAGTAAAATAATTGTATATTTAATTTGAATTATTGTTTTAAAACGTTATATCAATTGAGGTCAGCCAAACCCAAATTCAACAACAAGGAGTGTTTCCATAGGTCGCACACTGTATTTAACTTGATAAATCAAAATTAAAAAAAAAAAGTTCTCCGCTATATTTCAAGAAACCTTTTGCCTTTTGTTATTTTTTACTATAAATAAACCTGGCCAGGAAAAAAATTCAGCATTATTTTCATAACCTTGAAAATTTAAAGTTGTTTGTGTTATAATTTTTTTTTTACATTTCATTTATTTCAGCTTTCATTCACCGGGTTTATTTTCTTTTAGCAGTTTTGATCTTTTTATTTTGTTCAATAAATAATAGTACAATTTACTTTCTATACTATATATATATATTTATATATATATATTTGAATTCCTAAGTAACACTTGGAAATAAATTTTGAACAATGAATTTGTCACCATTTCGCTTTTGTCGTCTGCCCAACTTAGTTTGGTCATGAATATGCATGAAATACTTGCCACTGAACGTTAAACAAACGGCAACTATCCACCAATCTATTTGCAATTGCGATACCTCTGTTACATACCCGTCATTTTGTCACATGCTTGGTACTTTTCTTTGAACAAATTTCGTGTTGTAAGCCGATTTTGTCCTACATTTAAATTGTTCTTGTCCAGTAATACATTCATTGAACAGGTTTAAATGTAAAACTAAATCCTATAAAATTAATTTGGTGCATTGGTTCTCTGAAACACAATTTTGTAAATTTGAGCGTGCAAACCCCTCATGTAGTAGTGGTTTCGGTTTGTATAAACATACAACAAAAGTCTATGTTGGTAGTAAGTTATTGTTTCATTTTTACAATTGGTGACATCAAATAAAATTGTTGTACTAAGCCATACGTTACTATTCGTCTCTGGTATGTAAAGTTTCAAACGAAATTTAAATATGATATATATATGCAAACTGAAGGATCTAAAATTTAAATGATTTATGTAAAAAATAATGAATATGGAGCGGGGGTATTGCACGAAGTCAGCCAGACTACCCGAATTATAAATCCTAGCCTCCGTACTTGTATGATCACTTAATCCAAAATTTAGCTTGTCAGATGAAAAAATACAACGCTTTGGTTTAGGACTACAGTTGAAAAGTAGCATTTGCTAACAATCCATGCAAAATAGTAAGATGTATGTTCCTGAGCGTATAATGCACAAAGAAAGGGTTGTTATGTACTTTTGAACTTAGTAAGGTAGTATGGTTGGTGTCTTCCCGATTGTCCCACTTTTTGAAATTACAGGTAAAAAAGTTATGAAATTTTGTGGGACAATCGGGAATATGTTTGTGGGACAATTGGGAAGTTTAAATGTGGGACAATTGGGAATTGTTTTGATAGTGATTAATTTGTTTTTATAGTATGTAGCAGTTAATTACAGGTTACTAATCAATGTAACTTATAAAATATAAAATAAACATGAACAAATAATAATATTTACATATTTTATTTTGCACGTAATAGTAGCAATGGAAGTATCATCAAAAATAGAATATAATATGATGTCATAAAATAACACATATCAAGCACAATTCGAACTTGATCTGTAACTTGTCATGATAAAACAATACACCAAATATCAAATCAATATCGACCTACGTCGTTGGTAGGGGACTGAAAAGCACAAAAAGCACAAACTTCATCATTCTGCAGACGATCTTTGAGTTCTTGTAGGCGTTGATTGATTTGTATGTATTGTCTTCTCTTTGTTGGTCGTACGCCCTCCCCCTGTGTGTATTGTCTTCTGTTTGTTGGTCGTACCCCCGATTGGTACTGAATGATGTTGCTTTCAACCCAGTATGTTGTGACATAGTCCTTAAACGTAGTGTTATTTGCTGTTTGAGTCCGAAATTTCCAGGTTTTAAGATGGAACCAGACGTCTGGTACCAGTGGAAGAACTGCTGCCCTGCGTATACGTTGGTGGAAGTCTTGCTCTTTATAGTTGGTGACGAGTCCTGTTAACTGCACTTTACGGCAAACACACTGGGTATATTGGAAAAACAGCCTTTAATAGTGATTCTTGGAAAGGCTGATCTGGCAGAATTCTGAACAGCAGCTTCGTTATCAATAAAGAAAGTTGTTCGGTTCTGGTGAATCTGACGTTGGGTGTAAGCAGACTTCAGAAGTGTAGAGAATGTTGTGTTGATGTCCTTTGACTTTCCTAGTAAAATTACAAAGACTAGTGGCAACATCTCTCCATCAACATGTGCGTGTAGAGCGTAGAGTGTAAATAATTTTATACTTTTTTTTAAATGCATGCATTATTTCTAAATTTATTTAAAAACTTTAGAGAAAAGTTAAGTAAAATTACGGGATTGACATTTTTTTTTCATAAATAAACGTAACATTGTAGATATATTTCATAAGTCAAAATATTATATCATTTAATCAAAAGTACACTAATCTAATGATTTAAAAAAAAATAATATTAAATAATAGTTTGGTATGCAATTATAAATTCTTGTTTATTTAGCAAAACAAACAACAGTTACCTTGTTTATCTAAGAACATTTTATTTCATAAAATAATGTGGGACAATCAGAACTCTAAAATTTTAAAAAGTGGGACAATCGGGAATAAACCGTATGGTTACCATGCACCTTCCTGTTATAACAGATACGACAGACGCCACTACGGCGGAATTACGGTTTCAGTTGTTATAGTACATACAAAAATTAATTGGGCTAATTTGGTCTCTGCTGCATAGTTTATTTCATTAGCAATCATAGCCCACATCTTTTTATTCAAGAAAAGTTGTAAATCTTGAATATTCTGTAATAACTTTATGAAGCTTGATCTGGGAACAGTATATCTATATATATGTTCCTGGCTTGATTGAGACGTATATTCACTCAGATACCGATCATTGTTATCTTTTCTTTTTTTACACAAATGAATGTCAGGGATTCGGAATATGGCAGTTATATATATATAAATATTCTCAGTTTAAATTTAATTCGAAGCATTATCGAACTATGTCAGCCTATTGGACTTTCATCTTTAAAATTCACTTTCCATTAAATATCTAAATGAGATAACATAGGAATAACTTGGAGTGTATACATGTATATGTAAAAAAAGAGAAACCAACAGCAATATTTGACGAAGACGAAATTGATGATGGAATTTTAACGTCCAGTGACATATATTACAATGCATGTCGAAACCGAACTTGAAATTGACAATAGGTACTAATAGAACCGTCGCTTTTCCAAAGTATTCACGCTTAGTTGGAATTTCACGTGCTATTTCACAAGGTTCGCATTATAGTTATACATGTACAATATAACTAACAATTGTGATGACGAATTTCTTAAACTGTTCTAGAACGTTCTAATTGAAATATAATTCTGTGATTTTTCTATATTCATAACTTCGACGAAGCGAAGCAAGTTAGATATAGATCTGGACTGATATGCATAGATATCCAATCGTAGTATTAATTTATCGTAGAGCATGTAGAAAAATCCGTCCGTTCGGAACAAATCTTAACTACCTTTATGCATATACGGGTCCTGAATTTAAATCAGATCGGTTCTGGAGGTTTTTGTCTTATTTTCAAAATGCATATAAATTGTGACTATATTTAGTTCCGTATCTTTCTATCTGTATAAACCAACGATCGACAAGTGCGTACATTTTTGTGAAATAAATATTTATATGTTTTAAAATGTCAATAATTATTGACAAGTAGTACAAACTTACATTTTCCAAATTTGACCGATGGAAAATATCTCCATAGATTGTTACTTCCTCAGATCTTTGTTTGAATTAAATATCATTCATTACACCAGAAATGTAATTCATAAACAAGTGGTAGTAAAATTGACTACACGTATATATATGAGTTTAGTAATGTATAGTATATCACTGTCGGACTCAAGATACAAAAAATGTACACATGATGTATATTATAACAGATACTTTTTAAATATAAAGTTCCAAATTACCGTCCGCGTACACTGCTCAGCAGCAAAGCTGCATTACGTGTAATAAGAGTTTTTAAGCCCGACAGGAAATCGCTTGAATACCTGGAAGTGTCACCTCACCGTACCTCTGGCAATAATTCCTTTAGCCATGCTGATGGTCAAGTTTGGGAATTAAATAAAGGTTTTAAATAAAGGCTGGGACATAAAAAAAATTCATATTTTATACTAGTCCTAGATAAAAAAAAAAGTTAAGAACAAATTAGATTATTGGAAACAATTTTACACGGAACACCGCATTTTAATTATGGCTTTAAACTATGAGGGAATCTATAAAAGAAATCGCTCTAAACTAATTCCCCTATATTTATTTCATAAAGTTAGTTAAAAAAAGTTTAAAAATGGCAGATCATAGTTATTTAAATTAGAGAATGTAGAGAATTGATATTTTGAATTTGAAATTGATGGTGATATTTTATCTAGGAGAATGAAACGTTAATATTTATGAATTTGTGCTGTTTTATACAAAATGAACATAATATCAATTTTTTATTTTTTTTTTGCGGAGTTTCCCTTTAACTTTTTAGACTTTTATTGCTGAATTTTTTTGTTTTATTGTGCTATCATGATACTATATTAAAATTCATTATTATACAACGAATGAATAATATTCTCTAAAATGGCATTGATAATTTCTCATTTCGGTCAATGGACTGTGTTTTGGCGCTAAAACTTCCGACTGTTTTTTGCTAAATGTCCTATCTATGCGCTAAAATATTCTCCGCCGTTGATAGTGATACACTTTTGGTGAATGAATTGAATATGAATATACATCTTAACATTATTCAGTGTAAATAAGTTAAAATCATCACACGGTATTGTTTTAACACATGAAAATACAAGCCGGAATATGTACAGAATGTATTAACAAGGAAAATGCATACACATATAGACTTGAAACATAATGAATTGTGCAAGCACAGGATTAAATGTTCTTGAAAAATTGAAATATGCATTATATAGAAATAATCTTGCTCGTATAAACTTAACATTTATTATATCAATTATGGAATATGCATATTTTTTTCGGGATAGTTGTACTCAACAAGATTCTAATAATTTAGAACATGTAAAGTTGGAAGCAGGAGGAATAGTAACTGGGTTGCCCGTGTATGTCAGTCGTGAAGCTACATACATGTATTTCGAAACAGGCCGGAAATTGCTAGTAGACAGAAGAAAGTCAAGAAAGCTGAATGTGTTATATTCTTTACATAACGAGACTGCCCTTGATTATCTCTGCGATTTAATGCTCGCACTTATTGGTCAAATTCAAATTATGATTTGCGAGTAATAACTATGTAGTACCCCGCGTCATAGACTAGACATAACCAGAACATCTTTTTTCCCCATCTACTACAATTGAATGGAAGTCTAAACCCCGACATATGGAATTCCCGAAATTTAAAAACAGCCACCCTTCTACTTTAGCTGTAGTGTTAGAAAACTTAATATCATTCATGGTTCAGAAATATGCGAAGCTCTTTAAATGCAGATCTGCACCGTGTTAATATTAAACTAAATCCCGCATGCAGCTGTAGCCATGCTGTTGAAGATTGTATTCATAATTTTTTCGAGTGCCCATTTCACAATGAAGCAAGAGAAATATTGTTTTTGATTTTAAAAAGATATGCTATACCAGTTGAGCTTCTACTGGCTGATCACGGTGACCTTTATACATTTCAGCAAAGTAAAGAAATTTTTGAATCTGTTCAATCTCATATCAGAATTACACAAAGATTCAGAACTTCACATACAATTAAAATTCTGAATTCCTACTTTCTCACACTTCACGCCAGTCCATATTACAACAATATTATATTGCATTTTCGTTTTGTTTATAGTTTGTATTACATGCATTCCTATTTTGTTTTTCGTCATTATCTTATGTATTTTGTGTTTGTATTTGCATAAGGAGAGGTGTTATAACTTGTGTTCAATCACATTTACTACTTTTGGAAATAAAATGTGTTTAAACAAAAACAAAACAAAAATACGGTAAACGTAAATAAGTCACACAAAAAAAACTCACGTGAAAAGTAACAAACTTCTACATTTGGTACATGTATAGAGCTCTGGTACATGTACGTGTATATGTAAGAAAAACAGTCACAGAAATCACTAATCCATGGCAATGTTAAGTTTTTAAAACAATACAACAGAGACCAATAATATGACTTCAATTTACATTTTTCTGTTCTTGTAATTCATCTACATAAACTGTCTATTCAGAATATAATACGAAAGGACTCAAAATGTTGAAATAAAGACGTCCGTAGAAATACCGCAAATGACCACCTCAATATTACGCACTAGGGACTTGATGGGATGATATAATTGGCACAAAGGACATGAAATATAAAAGTAGACTATGTTATTATAAATAAATAAATAATTTCAAATTATATAATCATATCTTTAGTAATTACAGTGTTATTAAATGTTTTATCGACACGTGCCACACTCTATTGATTGTCATCTGTGTGTAATCGATTGAAATTCATGTTCATTCAACCAGAACCCGTTAAGTTAATTACGCACGTGTATACAGATTGTACATGAATGTATTATTTCAGCATGTCATTGTGTTTTTGTTTTATGGGTCTTGTATTTTGTAAAAAAATCTAAATTTGTGGTATTTCTACGCACCGGAAAAAAATTGTTTTAAACAGTTTTTATCTATTTTCCAAAAAGATCAATAATAGAAAAAAAGAATATTTTGTTATCACAACACACACGCGCAACTTAATTTAAAAACTTACTTGTCATTGCTTCATATTTTACTGGATAATCAGAGTTTTATGGACGAAACCATATTGATATTGTGTAGAAAACCTGCATACTGCAATAATTTAACATAAACCCTGCATTTTCAACAAATTTCAATTTTTCTAGGAGAAAAACAATCAAAAGGAAAACATGTTTCCGTCGTAAAATATCTGTTCCAATGGGAAGAAAAATTGTTCCCATCGGAAAAGTTAAATTCCAATGGGAACTTTTAGTATTCTTCTTTTACCATGAGAACTGTACAGTTCCGATGGGAACTTTAAAATTCCCATGGGAAAAGTACTTTTTCCGATGGGAACTTTAAATTTTCCCATGGGAACTTCTAATATTCCCATGGGAATTTTTTAATTTTCCATGGGAAATGTACTTTTAATCCGCTGTGGTGACAACAGTGACAACAGTGACATGTTGGGACATATGGGGATTTTTTTTTTTTTAATTATCTATCACTTGGCCAAAAAATATTTTTGTTATCTTGTAAAACAACAAAGTCAGATTTGCCAATTCTGGAATGGCAAAATTTGTCCCGCACAGTGAGTTTTACGCCCTTATTCAAATTTGGCAAAACTTTTTTTATAGTTTGTTTTTTAATACTATTCATCTACACAATTGATTTGACCATTCAATTGACACAGTTTTGATTCTAAAGCCACTGTTGGGCCTTCTGTAGGCGAAATGCGAGTCGATCGATTGGGCGTGCTAAATCATAAAACACGAATTTTTGATTGATTGATTTTTAGATGAGAATAAAAAACTGTATAACTCCTTCACCCTTTATATCCAGTTGAAAATTGCCAACAGGAAAACCACGTATTTAAACAAGGAAATTAAAAGCAGAGGACTGCATACAGTAGCTACAGCTGATGGTTGGAGTCTCTGAAGTCTCTGAAGAACCCTTGCACAAACTTATTAGAGAGCCATGAGTGGCAAGGTAAAAGGCAAGTTAAATTTCTACTGTTATCTGTATATCAACATAACTTCGTTTTCCATTTATGTTTAACTGGCGGCTTCAACTAACGTTTTATACGTATAACTTGCATTATAATATTCTGTTCCGGACCATATGAGTATTTGGACCATACGCGTTTTGTCATGACCATATGTCATGACCATATAAGTATTATACTCGTTTGGATATTAACGGGTCGGACCATATGACTATGAGTATTAGGACCATAAAGGTATTTTTTTTAATAAATTCTAGCTTTCTTAGGAACACACAGCTCATTCTCCGAATCAAAAACGGTACAAGTTACTAATTGAATTTCTTTATCTCTTTTCATATATTGTCTGAATTTTGGTGTATTTGTTATTTATCTTCGCTAGCGTCAATCTAAAGCGCCTTTCTCCTGGCTGTCGACATTTTCGTCCGTAAGTAAAACCACAGGCGTTTGAGACATATACCGTTTTTTGTTCTTTTTTGTGTTTGAATTATTATTCCAGAAACATATATCTTTTAATTTCGACTGACTTTCACTTAAATGATCATGTTTTTTTCAACTAAATATATACGATCTTAATGTTATTGTGAGATCGTATCAGTAGGAATAACAACACATCATATATCTAAAAACAATTTGAAATATTCAAGAAACTTTAATTTGATAAACACAATAGTTCTTACTTTTCAGTAAAATTCACTTTGATTGATTAGTCATGTAACATTGATTACCACAAGATTGAATACGTCGAAATTCCTTTTAAAGAACTCATAATTATGTGACACCTTTTCAAGGTTAACGCTCATCTGTTAATTACCCGGACCATACACGTATGGTCGGACCATATGAGTATATACACATATGGTCATGACCATACGCGTATGGTACAAATACTCATATGGTCCGGAACATTTCCAATTAAGTATAATGTATATTGTATATTCTTCTATCGTTTGTGTTCTCTTCTCTAACAGGGCTTATGCCAATTCTTTTTTTTATTCATACTAATAAAAAGTGCATAAAACATCCCAAACAAATGACAGTCGTTCAGTGGAAACAAAAATTAAAATGCAATATACAAAAATCGAACTGCATATAATCAACAAATTAAAGGCAAATGTATTGTATTAGAGCATTTGCATTATTCACGTATCTGGATACGTGCACGATCGACGTATACGTATCGGGTAGATTTGTATAAAACAATGATTTAGCCCCGATCTCAATTAAAACTAAATTAAAATTAAATGCATTATAAAATATCTTCATCAGGACAAACTTGACATAATTTATCCTTTCCTCATGTGTGTTCTACGATACGGATACGCCAGCAAATACTTGAATAATACAAATGCTATAGTACTAAGCTCACAATAGTTTCAAAATAGAATTGCCAACTATAACGAAATCTTTAACTTAGCATTAAAGAAACAATTGAAATCATTAGTAAAATTATTGTCTTTATAAGTGTGTTTGGTTCAGTCACAACTGTTACATAAAAGTAATCTTTACACGAATACATACGTTTGCTACAGTTTAAATACGAATTTGTTCCATGGACATATAAATGCATTGAATAAATGGAAGGTTTCCATATACGTTAAGCGGTAAATATTTCACTTCTATTATCATGCAAACATTTTTAAATCCTTGGCTATGTGGTTCATCATTGAGGAGTGAGAACGTTAGAGAACAGCTGCATAGCTACCATTGTCTTCCGAATAGTACAAATAGATACAATCCTTTCATCGCTGACAAAACAATTATTGTATTACCTTCTCATATTACTGGATACAGTTTTAAATCGACCCATCTTACATATTTTTAGAGGTATATTTAACACATTTATTTCTTAATTAGAAAAAATCATATAGCAAGAAGTAATATAACAAAAATACCGAACTCCAAGGAAAATTCAAAACGGAAAGTCCATAATCAAATGGCAAAATTAAAAGCTCAAAACACATCAAACGAATGGATAACAACTGTCATATTCCTGACTTGGTACAGGCATTTTCTTATGTAGCAAATGATGGATTAACCCTGATTTTTATAGCTAGCTAAACCTCTCACTTGTATTACAGTCGCTTAAAATTCCATTATATTGACAACAATGTGTGAACAAAACAAACAGACATAATAGGTAAAAATGTCAAAAAATGGGGTACAGTAGTCAACATTGTGTTATAACTTTATTCACTCTAAAACAAACAAATATGTCAGCAAAGAAAAACAAAAAGGCATATAAACAAAGCACATTAGCAAAAACGAAAGACAAGAATAAAATATTTACGATAACACAATAACACAATGACAGGATGTACCGAGCCACGTCAAATGGATATAATCTGATGTTCAGTAGTTGTCGTTTGATGATGTGGTTCATAAGTGTTTCTCGTTTCTTATATAGATTAGACAGTTGGTTTTCCCGTTTGAATGGTTTTACACTAGTAAATTTTGGGGCCCTTTATAGCTTGCTGTTCGGTGTGAGCCAAGGTTCCGTGTTGAAGACCGTACTTTGACCTATAATGGTTTACTTTTATAAATTTTGACTTGGATGGAGAGTTGTCTCATTGGCACTCATACCACATCTTCTTATATCTATTACCAAAATAGACTAAACAGTATAAGAAATAATTTACAAAGACAAATAAAGAACTCTATAGTTGTACACGTAATGAAGATGATAAACAACGTCAGTACTTATACTTCAAGACTATCGTGTGTTATTTGTGAAGTTGATGCTCTATTAAACGTGGTGGGTTTGATTTGTACATTCAGCTAGGAAAACAGTGTATTCATTGGAGCTCTTGGTACTTTCTTTATAAGAATTCAAAAGCACTTAATGCTAACTTAAGAAATGGTCTTGATGCAAGGAGGTTCTGTAGTTCCTACTGACATCGAGGACATTCTCTTTCGTTTAATTTTAGACTGTAAACATAACGTTTTTTTACATCAGTCTTGCTGTTTTAGTAAAATTTTAGAATCAAGAAAAAGAAAAGAGTAAGTTCATGCAGAGCTTAAATTGGCCTTAATATTTTAACGTTTTTTTATTCAGATTACATTACTACAAGTTTTGCATAGAAATAGTGTGATAAAACTATAAAAACAAAATAACTTCTTTTTGCCACATCACATATAAAAATACCTCAGAAAAGACCACTTAATTATGCATTATTTGTGTTGTCCAATCGATTCTTGTCCATTTTTTTCCCTAATTTGAACATTTTCAAAATGATATAATTTACCTTGGACGCAAATCATGATCCATATTTTGTTTGTGTCGAGGGAGTCAATAAAATTATTTAGATCTTTTGGATACAGGACTTAGGATCGTAGGTGTGGTCATTTGTGCGACTGTTATACAAGTGAGAGGTTAAGCTAACTATAAAAATCAGGGTTAATCCATCATTTGCTACATAAGAAAATTCCTGTACCAAGCCAGGAATATGACAGTTGTTGTCCATTCGTTTGATGTGTTTGAGCTTTTAATTTTGCTATTTGATTAGAGACTTTTCGTTTTGAATTTTCCTCGGAGTTCGGTATTTATGTTATTTTACTTTTTTTGCAATGCGGTACAGCAGAATGTGATAGGATTGCGTTTCGGCAGTACAGAATATGGCACCAGTTGTAGGATTTCAGATGCGTGGATTTCAAATGAAATGAATTGGCTCAAATGAAAGGTAATAACTTAGGGAAGGGCTCACTGAAAATGTTTTTTTTTTTTTGAGTTAGGCCTTTTCAGGAATTGTAGGAGTTCAAAGTTGCTGTTAAAATCAAAATATTACGTGTTCACCTAACCCTCTTTTGGTAAGCTCCGCCAGCTCCGTACGGCATGGCTCAAATGAAAGGTAATAACTAAGGGAATGGCCACTGAAATGTTGCTGTTCAAAGTGTACGGTATTTGTTTTTAAATCAGAAGTCTTTTTTGCTGTCGATACATTTCTTTCAAGTAAGGGTGCATGCTGTATAAAATAGTGCACGTATAGTTTTATTTGAAAGTACTTATTATCGGCATGAAATACACTCGTACAGCTTGTTCTTCCATATGTTTTCATTTTTAGTATAGAAAATAGACATTGAAAGTTCCTTTTCTAAAATATACAGGATATTTGAGGATATCGAGTGTATGTGATGTAAGTCCATGTATATAGTAATTCTATTGCTCATAGTATTTTTCTTATTTCGTTTGATAAAAAGCATATACATTGTACTAAGGAACCAGTTTAACTCATTGAATATCTATATTTTTCTGCTACGATAGTAAAGCGCATGATATTATCTGGTCTGTATGTTCGTTTCTTCGTTCGTTCATTCTTTCGTCCGTTCCTTCATCCGTCCGTTCGTCCATTCATACTGCATTATATTAACGTTATTGGTGATTGGTGATTGTAGTTGAAGATGAAGTTGTATTAAGATCAATTGGAAACTTAGTACACATGTTCATTATAATGTGTTCTTTCTAAATTATATGCCAAAATTAGCATTTGACACAAGTTTGACTGAATATGGGAAATGATTGTGCGAGCAAATCATCATGGACAAATGTTCTTGTTTTTTAAATTCATTTATAAAAAAGAAGATATGGTATAATTGCAAATGAGACAACAACTCTCCATCCAAATAACTTATAGGTCACAAGAGACCAAAACAAGCTATAAAGGGCCCCACAGTGTAAAACCATTCAAACGAAATTAACAACAATAAGCAAAGCCCATACCGCATAGTCTGAAACAATAGTATAACATCACAACATAGAAAAACACACGGTAAAACATCAATATAAAAGGCCCCGAAATGACAATAGTTAAACAATTCAAACGAGAAAACTAACGGCCTAATTTATGTACAAACTAGAGGCTCTCAAGAGCCTGTGTCGCTCACCTGTATAGACTGTGGTTTGGAAATCATGTAAAATAAGGTTAAAATCATATAGATACCTTTATAATGATTAAGGCCAAGTTTGGTTTAATTTGACCCAGTAGTTAAATTAAAAGCAGAAGATTTTGAAATATTTACAAAAAATACCAATAAATTGCAGAAAATAACTTTAAAGGACAATAACTCCAATAAGATGTCAATTGCCAATTAGCAATGTTAACTTATTTAGATCTATCTTTGCTTTGAATTTTTGCTGTTTACAGTATATCTCAATCTATGATGAAAATGATACAGATAAAAAGTTTCCTTTCCTCCGCTCCACCCAGGAAATTTATTTCACCCAGGGCCTGTATAATGCTGAAAATGCCTTTTAATGTTTTTATGGAACACCCTTCAAAACAAAATTGGGCATGGGTTCCCCTGACCCCGACGGGGCTGGAGGGCATTCATCCAATATAAGTATGCTGAAAGAAAAGATGTAATGATGGTTTATAGAAAAAGTAACACTGAAAAATTCTGAAAATGGAACATATCAAGGAGAAATTATTAGCACCCCCAACCCCCCTGAAAAAAAATTGCACCCCCTGGAATATAATTGAGTCAACCTATTGTAGTCTTACAATAGTTACTGAAGACCCCTTCTCATTATATAAATTAGTTTTCAAGTTATGACAATTTGAAATTGTTTTTTTACATTTTTCCCTTAGACTTCTATAGTAAACCGCTATGTTCTGTTTTCACCAATGGGGAAAGATATTCCAATAACAATTGTGTCTAAGTTTAATTCCATTTGGCCAAGTAGATTTAGAGGAGAAGGTTTCTGTAAAAGATTAAAAAATTTTAAGAATTAGTGAAAAATTTACATGAAAGGGCAATAACTCCTTAAAGGATCAATTGACAATTTTGGTCATGTTGACCTGATAAACATTTTGACCCCGCTAGATTTGCATTAAATGCTTTAGTTTCAGAGATATAAGCCAATCTGCAGTTTAACCCCATGTTCTATTTTTAGCCATGGCGGCCATCTTGGTTAATGGGCGGAGTCATCGGATATATTTTTAAACTAAATACCATAAGAATGATTTAGGCCAGGTTTGGTTTAATATTACCCAGTAGTTTCAGAGGAGAAGATTTTTGTAAAGATTACAAAATGTACGAAAAATTGTGAAAATTGACTTTAAAGGGCAATAACTCCGTACAGGATCAATTGAAATTTGACTTATTTGTAGATCTTACCTTGCTGAACAATTTTGCTGTTTACAGTTTATCTCTATCTATTAAAATAATCAAAATAATAAACAAAACTGCAAAATTTCCTTAAAATTACCAGTACAGGGCAGCAACCCAACAACGGGTTGTCTGATGCGTCTGAAAATTTTAGAGCAGATAGATCTTGACCTGATGAACCTTTTATTCCATGTCAGATTTGCTCTAAATGCTTTAGTTTCAGAGATATAAGCCAAAAACTGCATTTATCCACCATGTTCTATGTTTAGCCTTGGCGGCCATCTTGGTTGATGGGCGGGGTCATCGGATATATTTTTTTTAACTATATATATCCTAAGGATGATTTAGGCCAAGTTTGGTTTAATTTGGAACGTATCAATGTATTTTAATACTGAGACTAATTTCTCTGTAAACTTCATTTCAACGTCATCGCAAGTGTTGACAACATTTTGATTATAATGATAGATAATGTAATTGATAAATATATTTCAAATAATTATAATTTATAATACGAAAAAAATTTTATTTGAATCAAACTGTAAATCATCTTAATTTCTTTACAAAATTTTAGAAACATGTCATTGAGATGTATTCTTTCACAATATTAGAACTACATTCCAGCTATATGAAATATTATTATAAATATGTTTTCATTATTCATTTATTTTCCATTAATTTAATAAAATTTTATTATAATATAACAATTTTCAATTTGTAAATTTTAATTAAATCTTTATACATATAATGATTAATCTTTTGACTTCACAGGATAATAGCAATATTGCATTACGAAATGAAATTTGATTCTAGTTTAATTAAGTTATTTTTGAAGATCAATGAATTTAAATTTCAGCAAGTCATTTTTATTAATTGATTTTATGTACGTGAAATTGATAAGTTAAAAGCAATATTTATTTCTTATCTCTATGAATTAGTGAATTGTATCAAAACTTATTGTACATATTCCGATCATTGTTTATCTTAAGTTTGTAGATTAATTTCTTTTAGCATAGTTTTGTAATCTTTATAATTTAATCTTTTGCAACTTGTCGTACGTAATCTTGTTTGAACTTTAAGAAGTAATGCATATGGTGCTAAATATTGTATATGTCAGCAGATTCTTCTGATATATATTACATGTTGGATTAAATTTTGTGCAAATTTTTGAATACAATAGGCTGATTTTCGAACTTTTCAATTATGTTACATGGACTTAAATTTGTATTTAATGTTGATTAAAGCAGTTAAATTTGAATAATTCTGATTTTGTAATTTACTTGACTTTAAAATTTTGATATTCTGTTAAATTGAGATTGATCTTTGAAGATATTTACAGATTGAATTTATTTGAAATTCGTTTAAAAATCATTTAATAGCAAGTGCTAATATTACTTGAAAAATAGTAAAATAATTGTTATCAATATTTCTATAACGTTTAAATTTTAAAAATTGAACTTATCAAATAAATAATAAAAAATTCATCATTTTATAAACTTATCAATATTGTTTGTTATTTAATATTTAATGTTATAGTATTACAGATTTAATGTATTTAATTTTGTTGTAATTTTTTTACTATACATACTGCATGATATTATTGAGCTTATCTTATAACCTTAAATATTTTAAGCATGTTTTATATATTTTATTAATTCATTAATTTGACTAAGTTTTTAACGTATATCTTGCATCGCATCTTTTCTATAGCCAACTTTTAATGAAATATATTAATTTACATATATTTAAAGTATCCTAAATGTTTAATTGCTTCGTTTTTACGTCATTAAACTGATTTCTAAATTTAATAAATTTGCCTAATTAAATTTCAATTGTCTAAACTTCATTTTTAATTATCATATTATTTCTGATTTATATAACCTTGTCAATGAAACATTTAGTATTGTTATTTGAAATTATAAAAAATTTTGTCACTTATATTTTCTGTTTAGTTACATTTCATTAAAATTGTTTACTAATATTTGATGAAGATGAATTTATGTTCAAGAACAATAATCATTATGATGCAACTGCGTATGTAATTGTACGATTTGTATGCAAACAATCAATTGAGTATTGTACAACTTGCTATATCTTGTAAATTATCTTTCAAATAACTTTAGATAAGTTAAAATAAATTATAATACTATGAAAATATTTAAAGTCTGAAATATGTAAATGTATGGTAAAAAGCTAGTATGAGTAGGTAGTATCGATTAATCCAGCTTTGAATTCAGGTAAAAATATATTGTAATGAAATAATTGTGGCAATAATTTAAAATGTTGACAATTGAATGTTTGTAGTACTATTTTAGAATGAAAAAAATTTTTTTGTTTTTAAATTTGAAAAATTTTTAAAAAAATTTTTTGGGCCCCAAAAATTTTCATTTTTTAAAAAAAAATTTTAAGCAATTTTTGGGAAAATTTTAAAAAGATTTTTGAAAAAAAAGGGGTTTTTCCCAAATAACATTTTCCTTTAAAAGAAATTTTTTTGCAAAGTCCCCTTTATTAATAAAATTTATATTCCATGTAAAACAAATTTTATTTTTTAAATTTCTTTTCGGAATATTAAAAATTTTAAATTGATAATAATTTAAATTTTTTATTGTTTAAATAATAAGAATCGAAGTTTAATAAATTTTATTTGTTTTGTTCAAATTATAATATAAAATTAATGACGTGTATTTGTAAATTGTATAATAAAATTTCATTTTAAAAAAATTTTAATTAATATTTTACATTGATAAATTCTTAAATTAATAGTTTTAATCAAAATAAGGAAATTAAGGCATTTTAGAATTGAGAGAATGTAATCTTTCTTCGATTTGATAATATAAAATGGAAAATTTAAGTTCAATTTGATTCTTTACGATTGATACGTACTTTTGCTATTCATTAAAATTTTAATCTCATTCATGAATATGCTAATTCTAATATCAGCGAAATTTTGAAATTATAAATTTTCGATTCTTAACGTTTTTTCATCTAACATATACGCAACTAGTTTCTTTAAATATTTGATTTTAACATAATTCTGTTATCTAATATATTTAACATTAATTTAAAAAGAATTTTATAAAATTTAAAAATTCTTAAAGGTTTTTTTAATTGAATAATATCTAATAAGTGAAAATCACGAGTCTTTAAATAGTTTGTATCACGTTTTCAGCTTCAATAAATTTCTTTTAAAATGGAAATACACGATTTAAGTTTAAAATCCGAAAATATATTTTCCTTCATAACATTACGATGCTTTGATAATAAAATTTCGATTTGTTTTATTACCTAATTATGATGCATTAAATTTACATATTGAAACAAGTTATTGTTTATTCTAAAATTTTCAATTTTAAAGTATTTAATAATTTTAAATCTGTATTTTGTTTAATACAAGTTTTTTAATACAGTTGCTTAAATATCGTTACATATTGCACTATAGCTTGGAAATCAAATATAAAGAGATATTAACAAGTCGAACATTATAAAAAGCTTAATTTATGTAAATAAAATGATGTTTATTTCTTTCTACTAATAATTGAAATGTCATTCTTCTCTAAAATCGATCTGGTTATATAAATAAAGTAAATTTAATTTGGGTCTTATTTACAGATTAGACAATTTAAATCATATTAACACAAATCAAGTATTTCCAATTAACTGTTTTCTACATTAAAGTCTTATAATATTAAATGTCAAACATCTAAGATATGTTATTGTAATCTAACATTATAATTTCAATCATTTTACCTATAGGCATCAGACGTAGAAATGTCATTTGATCATATAAGATGTTATCCATAAGACATTAATGTATTAAATAAAATTAAGTTGCTGATATTGCATTTAAGTGTTTCTTTCCATATTATCAAGCATTAAACTTGCGTTCTTCGTAAATAACTGTATGGCAAGTTTATCTACAATCAAAATTATATGAGAATGAACAAATCAAATGCATATTACAAAATAACTGTATAAAATTGATCAGGAGAAACATATTAAAGATACTACATACTATATATATTAGAAGATTCATTAAGTTAATTATTATTTTTCAGTGATTATTGCATATAACATCAATGAATCAGTCTGTCAATAAGATGTGTTCACATTGCATAAAACAATTAAATATTAGCGATAAAGGTTTAATTCTATATTAAATAATCTATTTCAGCTTTATTTTTGAAGAAACTATTTAGGCTAGTAATATTTGTACATAATGAAAATTCATTGATTGCAATTTTTTAGTTCCAATACTTATTATACATTTATATTTTAATTTTAATCTTCACATTTGATTAAATCTATAAATATTTTAACGGAAATTATTGCATATTATATCATAATTTAAGAAAATTGTTCAATAATTATAAACACCCGCTGTTTCAGTGTGTTAACATTTTCGACAGATGTAGCATTTTAGCAGCCAATACTTCTTCATTATCACATCCTATTAAATAAGAAAATTTGAATTATAATACTAGTAATAGTGACACTAATTTTCTATTCAAATATATAAAATATGTGGTGTGATTGCCAATGGGACAACTATTTACAAGAGACCAAATGACACAGAAATTAACAACTATAAGTCACCGTACGGCCTTCAACAATGAGCAAAGCACATATCGCAGAATCAACTATAAAAGGCCTCAAAATTACAAGATTTTAAAGATTGCTTGTTTTCTTAATATGCTTTCTATGGAATAGTTAGGGACTTTTCGCTAGGAAAAGTGATTAATACTTTTTAGAGAAGGGGGATTTTTAAGTACATGTTCTTAAAAATACATAACTTTTTGTGAACTGAGAGGAAAATGAAGGCTCACACTGTGTGAATTTCCTAATGAAAAAATATTCTATGTTCTTAACAATATTTCAAATTCGTTTTGATCATATTTTGATTTGTTTTGCCGTTCACAGTTACCCATACGAGCTATCATAGTGAGTATGATTACCTGGAGACAACGGCGGTAAATATTTATTTGATATTCCACATACAATGCAAACATAATCTCCGATGTATGGAACTTGCTTGTTTGGTAAAACATGGCTCAGATACTTCCACCTCTTGATTCTCGCATTAGCAGACTCTACTACCCAAAGGACCTAAAATGAGAAAAATAGTAATTTAAACATATGTTGTGTTTGAAATTCATAATTGGTTGAAATTAAAACTCTGTATGGCTATGTACTGTATGTTAAAAACATAGCCGTTTTTGCGAACAGTAACAGCAATACATGTGCCGAATATAAAACATTTATGGAAGGGGTGCTATTTTTTTTGGTTGTTTTTGGTTTGTTTAATAGATGTATATGGAAGAAATCCTTTTCATAGGTGAAAACAAAAATTACGCAGTCCTATAAGTGACTTTTCTTTATTTTTATTAGTGGCACAATATTCATAGTTAACAGTAACTATGTGCACATGTAAGTTTGGTGTGCTTCGTACGAATAAAGAACATTTTCTGTGGAGCAATATAAATATCTTAACAGAATGATGATACTAAAGTGACGCAGTTTCAAATTTTGTTTTATAAATTATAATGTCTTAAACAGTATTTTGGCCCTAGGGTACAAACCTTAGTAACTAATCTACTTGCATTGGCTTCACCTGTTGTCATCTGTTTTGGCCTTTCGATAAAAGCTTGGCATCTGTGCTTTAATCCCTAAATCATCAAGAAGCTCCAATGAGTCCCTGAATCCTCTGTCAACTACAAATATATCATTGTCTTGTACCCATTCTTTGATATCTTCTACATTCGTGTTAAACATATGTTTGAGGATTGCTGCATCATTATTTTTGAGTCGGCCAAGTATGGTCCCAGAACAGTCACAAAGTATCCTGTAGTAGTAACAACTACCATTGGTTTAACAAGAGGTCGTCCCTTGTGTAAACTATATGACCGTCTTTGAAAATGAAAATTTCCGCTTTTCTGAATATAGACGTAGGTGCCATCAAGCACTAATATAGCCTGTGTGTTTGTTCCATCCCCAAGTCTGAGCTAGTGGTCTTGTGTGCTGATTAACGACATCGTCATGGCTGATGTGTTTAAAACCCAAATTTTCCGGTATGAAATGTTTTACTAAAGCTTGTCTGACACATGAAATGGCTCGGCGTAGACTTGATCTTGATATGTTGAAAATGGTAGATAGCACTTTATTTGAAATTCCGGATTTTAATTTAAAAAGGAAAATTCCAAGAGAGGTTCTGGTGCTTCGTGTAGGTGTATTTCTTACTAAATCTTTAATGTAGGAATGGAGATCATTGAAATTGTCCTTATTTATTCCGGTTAAATTAATAAAGTCAGAGTCAGATAACACTTTATCTGTATCAAAGTCAATTCTTGATTGTTCATTTTGTATGGCCGTGGATCTTAACTTCTTCAAAAGATCCATAATGGAAGATCTGTTAAGGAGGACATTATCATTTGTACAGTTTATTTTACTTATTGCATCTTCTGTAAAATTATCTTCCATCAAATGTCCCGGACAACAGCGACATCCTGCAGGAATTATAACCTCTTTTTTAAGAAAAGTAGAAAATCTTGCTTGCGATGGAACAACAATTAGCTTTGGTCCAGGCTTTTTGCATATGAAACAGTATGAATGGCTTTTTGATGTTGAAGGTATTGAAAGAGATACTGATGGTGGACTAGATAACACAGTAGATCTACGTTTTGCTGGTGGAACATAATCTTCATCGTCAGATAATCTATGTTGTACAACAGATGAATGTTTGGTTTCCTGAACATAGTATTTGTGTTTACAAGTATTGCATATTTTATCTTCTTGTTTTGGTGTTATTAAAAACTCTTATTCAAATACTTTGCTACAGATTTATTGATTGATCTTCTTTCATGTGGTTTAGTCCTTTTATTGCACAAAACGCAAGGGTAATACTTTGGACCATTTCCAGGCATTCTGAAGTGAAATAAAAAAATGAATTTTAATACACGAACAACGAATGCAGCCCAGAACAGGATATGTGATGCATGTGATAATGAACAACAGCTCAACAATATAAAACAGAGCAACAAATTAACATCTTATTTTCAGTTATAGTGTATAAAACCACGTGTTCAGGAATAGAACTTGAACAGACAATGTAATAAAATATCTAGTTTTCAGTCCTAACTCACTGACCCCTACACTACAAACAGTATGTTTTAGATTATATCATATTTGATAATTATGTAGGTGGACTGAATATGCAGGTATCTTACCTTAATTTATTTCTATAACACATCAGAAAGGTAAATTCTATATAAAAAATATTTGTTGAATAACACTTACGTCTTTAAAATTCAAATTCCAAATAGAAACGTTTCAAAGTAATGTTATCAATTAATCAGTAAATCTAGAAAAAAATATCAGTGGATCTATTCAAACAATTGCAATCACAGGAATAAAAGTAAACATATGTTACATTAGCAGTGATTAGGTTTTATGATAATATACAAAAAATAATTTAAAAAACTTTAAAAAATTTGGGAGACGAACCCACTCTATCAATGTCACGGCATCTTCAAGATCAACGCGCTAACCATTACACCACATCGTCAACAATTCTAATTGACGAAAACAAGTGGTATGTAAAGTTATAGATTGGAACCTCTGTATCTAGTCGTCTGCATTTGTTTGATTTTTGATTTTTTGTTTTTACTTGTGTAAAGATTTATTACTGCTTTTCCCGTGAATAATAATGATGTTTTAAAAGACGGTTTTCGTAGCATAACTTCGGCTTTAATCTAAAGCTGCCCTATTTTTTACATAGCAAGGCCGACGGAGGTTAATAATAACATTACAAAATAACCTTTTATGTGTTATAACGTTGAAATAAACTCTAAAAAAATTACAAATTAATAATTATTTTATTTTCCACTAATTTGTCATGTGTTTCAATAAAACCGTTGTAAGCAAGGAAAAAACCCCGTCGGTGCAAGCAGTTGACGACTGAAGCTACGGAAAATACAAAGACTTTTAGGCAGCAACCATTTGATTTTCTGGGGGCTATGGATTTTTCTGGACCAACTTTTTTCGCCTTCGGCGAAAAACAATCTATTTTTGGCGACAAGTCGAAAACAATTTTTTCTTTCAATTTTAGCATTACATATAGTGGCAGCTGAGGGTGAAACAAACAATTTTTTTTCTCAGGGTCAAAACAAATTATTTTTTCTCCAAAACTGAAACAAACTTTTTTCCAAAAAATCCATAGCCCCCAGAAAATCAAATGGCTGCTGCCTTATTTTGTTTGTTTTTTATCTGTAAATTAATTTTGACTTACCTCAATACGTATTCCTCAAGAAAAGCATACTTCAGTTGCAAGAAAAGATTCACATAATGGTCTACAGTATATGTCAGGGAAAATAAAATTATCGAATATGTCACCGTCGCAAAACTGCCTGTACATCCAAATTTTTGTTGGGAAGTGCAACAAACATGCGCAATGTAATTCAATACACACAAAAAACAGAATTATGATAAAATTTATTGAAAATATTAAAAAAGAAGATGAACTTTATAATTTGTTTCTATTTTAATAAGAAGTTCGTGGTAGATTCATCAGACATTTCGCCACAGAATCTATCGTACCTCGGAAATGACAGCGTCGAATTCGGATTCGCTTGTTAGCAAAATTTATTTTCGATGTGGCCACAGGCCTCGACCACGCTAAAATTGTTGCAAACGACGTCAAAGTGTTAAACAATTAAAATGAGATAATAATTACTTTGGTCGAGGCCTGTGGCCAATGCGAAATTTAACCAGGAAGTGTGAAATTCTTCGAGAATTTTGATATTTTCAACGTTCCGGTTCGACTTCGGGTGTTACGTCACATTAATGACGTCATGAAAATATGATTTTATAACATAGTAACAAACAACGATATAGGTAGATATGTTTTAGCTATAAAGGATCCACCTTGTTTGTTTTTATTTTTTGTCATTACACAGGGCCAATATAGGCACTTCGTGGCCATACTCCTTTCCTTGAATAAAGGGGTTTGTTTTGTTTTCAATTTTGACTTTAGTTCATAATAGTGAGTTATTTTATAGTATCTTGGTAATATACATGTAAAACGTTTGTTTTAATATTTGAAAAAGGTTGATTTATAACAAATGTCTTTCAAACATCGGTGCATTAAAAATAAGACACTGTGGGGTAAACAAATATATGACAGCAACACAAAAAGCCAAAGACTCTACAATCAGTAGGTCAACCAACTACCGTTAACAATAGACATATACTTACCTATTCAAAATTTCAAGATCTAGATCCAACCGAGTTATAAACATTTGTAAATAAATTAAACAGAGAAAATCAAAGACCTGACAGTAATACCAAATTCTCAAATGACGACACAACATTAAGATATAAAAATTTAAAACATGGCCACTGATTGGTTTACCATAGAAAGAAGAGTCAGGCAAGGGGACAATCTAGCACCAATATTGTTTGCTATCTATATCAATGACCTAGCAATCGATATAAAAAATCTAAACTTGGGAATACAAATTTGTGACAATTCTAAGTTAAGTGTGTTAATGTATGCTGATGACATTATTCTACTTTCAGAATCAGAAAATGACATGCAGAATATGCTTGATACTTTGCACAGCTGGTCTGAGAAGTGTCAATTGAAGATTAATATAGACAAGACTAAAATAATGCACTGTCGTAAAGCAAAACATGCAACCAACTGACAAAACTTTCAATATTGGACAACAAATAATTAACAGGTGTAAGTCATACAGATACCTCGGATTTGAAGTATGTGAAGTATATGAAACAGTAGAATTCACGGAAGGAGTTAAGCTACTAAATGAAGCAGGAAGTAGAGCCCTAGGTGCAATGATTTCAAAGCATTACAGTGTCATAGGACTAGGTTTTTTCCATTTATGAAAAGCTGTATTACAATACAGTTGTTCCAGTGGCAGATTACGCTTCAGAAATCTGGGGATTTAAGAAATATGATTTTGCGGACAAACTGCAATCTAGAGCTGCAATGAAATTTCTTGGTATTGGTAAAAGAGCACCCATTCATTATTTAACAGGAGAAACAAGCTGGATGGAAGTACAACTTAGACACCATTGAACATGATAATGCTCTGGGCAAGAATAGTTTGTATGTCAGACAATAGACTACCAAAAATTGCTTATTTTTGGGAAAAACAAAACAACAGGAAAAACAGTTGGGCATTAGAAATAAGATCAATAATAGACAAATGTGAACTAATAAATCATTACAACCTAAATAGTCTGCTAGGTATGAGCTTCAAGACCTTTATTATACCTAGTAAATCGAAAACTGACAATTATAGCAGCAGGAAATTGGAAAGCAGAATGTGCTGGAATGCCTAAATTGAGAACTAATGTGGAAATCAAATCTGATTACTGCCAGGAACCAACACTTCTGAAAACATAATCAACAAAACATCATGCAGTGGTATCCAAACTGAGAAGTGGAACTTTTCCAATTAAAATTGAGAAAGGGAGATATAAGCAGGTACCAGTTCAAAAAAGGACTTGCAAACTTTGTATAGACCAATCAGTTGAAGATGAGATACATTTTATAATGAAATATGCAGCATATGAACAAGAAAGACAAATAATGCTTAACATTGCTGAACAGAAGCTTAACATCAACCTACATAAACAGTGTGAAGGAGAACAATTTAAAATCATTTTGTCATCCTCTGAGTCAATACCTGCAGTTGTAAACTATTTAACAGCTGCCTGGGATGTGCGCTCAGCAAAATATTAAGAAGTACTTGCAAATTTACTGTGTCAGTCTTACTTAAACTATCAATAGACTTTTTTGAGTGTATGTATTTTTTACTTTTTTTCCAATGAAGTATGTTCAAAACAATATACTTATTAATTCTTAAAAAACGAAACAAGAAACAATATTAAATGCTTAACAGGAAGAAGAAATATTATATAAGATAGCAAACTTTCTTTTATTAATTGAAATAAACATCTATGATAAAATATTAATTTAAGGATGACAACTTTATTCTTGTAAAAGTGTTTTGAACTTAGAAATCTTTCTTAGGAATATTGCGAATAATAGCAGAGTTAGAAATATTGCTTTATTTATATATATACTTGTTATCATTTTATTATTCTATTATTACTGTCAGAACAAACAAATAAATATTTTTATATATTAACAAAATTTCAATCTCAAATGGAGTTAATTGATCATGATTATCTCCCTTACATGAACTGCATCTGATAAAAGTGCATAATGCACCTCAAAGCTATACATTATAGAGAAAACTTATTATTATTTAAAGTTCAGAAACTATTATGGAATATTGCTTATTTTAAAGCAATACTGAATGGATAAAACAGTTAATTGAATGAATTCCTTCATACAAATGCAGCTTTTGATACAATGTGCTTTGATGGTAAATTTAAAACCAATTTTATATATGAAGTCTGTTTATTACATAATTTAGATGGATAGAGTGAAAATTTCCTATTACAATTAATATTATTCTCCGTTATGTATTACCATATGATAGGTAAATTAATTTGAATTATTAAGCAAAGAAATGTATTACTTATTTACATAATATAAGATAATGGTACATGTAATAAGAGACATGTATCGATGTTTATTGTATATTAACATCTACTGAGCTATTTATTACTTGTAGCATTATACAATTGTGAAACAATATATACATGTATGTACATTTTTTAACAGAGTATTGCCACTTTGACATAAAAATTATTATACAAGTGCTCTGTACTAAGGGAAGCAACTAAAGCCTATTATTTTATCACAATTACACAGCCATCAAATGATTCACATTACACTATATATATTTGAACTCAATTTTTTATTGATCTATGGAACAATCTATGCAGACAGATCTGAATATACATTTTAACTTTTTTAAATTAATTGTTGATACTGAGGACTTGGGGAAACAACTCCTTTTCATGATTTCCTTGTATATTAATATGTAGACGTCACATACTATTGTACTTTTAAATGAGAATTCCGCATTTTTTTACATTAAAAACAGGCACTTATGCAATAACATAAAGAAAAATAAATTGTTTTAACAAATTATAATAACCTCAGATTTCAGAAAGATTAATTTACCGTTTATATTTTCTTTGTATGATCATATGCTTGCATAAATATTGTTAGTGTTTCATAAGCCTCTAAAGGCTGGCTGATATAAAATTGAGAATGGAAATGGGGAATATGTCAAAGAGACAACAACCCGACCAAAGAGCAGACAACAGCCGAAGGCCACCAATGGGTCTCCAACGCAGCGAGAAAATCCCGCACCCGGAGGTGGTCCTCAGCTGGCCCCTAAATAAAATTGTGTACTAGTTCAGTGAAAATGGACGTCACACTAAACTCCAAAACATATAAATGAACTAAAGTTAAAAAACATTCAAGACTAACAAAGGGCAGAGGCTCCTAACTTGGGACAGGCGCAAAAATACGGCGGGATTAAACATGTTTTGTAAGATCTCAACCCTCCCCCTATACCTCTAGCCAATGTAGAATAAAGAAACACATAGCAATACGCACAGTAAAACTCAGTTTAAAAGAAGTCCGAGTCCGATGTCAGAATAGGTAACAAAAGAAACTAAGCAAAATGACAATGATACATACATTAACAAAGGACTACTAGCAGTTGTAGCGTGGTGTTATATTATGTTTATTGTCAGGATGCACTTTAAATAAAATATATCTATCCATCTATAAAGAAAACAATCATAGACGCTGACTTGTGAGAGGCACAAGGAAATAGACATGTGGCGGGCTGGAAGTATGTTTTTTTATATTTCTCTACCCTCCTCCACACAAGATTCTTTTTAATCTTGATCAGCTGGAAAACGAAAGATATACAGAAGAAAGTTATACAATTATATAATGAAAATCAATACAGGAAACACGCAATGCTATATGTAAACTGGTCCACCATTCCATATAAAGCTTCACACCGAAGGAACGGGTTGGAGCCATTGTCACATTGGCTTTAATTGGACGAGTCTTATAAGTATAACGATTTGCTACGAACTTGACCAATTATATTGACAGGAACTTGACCTCAAATGTTAAGACTGTGATGCCGCAAAATAAATAAGTATCTGTTAATTAACCCCATGGTGGCAGCGCAGATAAATATTCCCGAGCGTGTAATCATATTCTTGACAAACTGAGCCGGTATCTTTCATTTCATTAAGAACTCAGTCGGGATATAAATGTGTTAATTTAGCGTTTGATTTCCTATCAATAAAATACATAATAAACACATCAAATTATTAAATCCCTTGTCAGAAAGCTGACTTCGGGATTTAGGCCGTACCTGTTGTTAGTGTAGCGATAAGTGAACACAACAGGGGTCCAGTTTATGCTATATGATACCGATATGTCATACAACAAAAATACAAAGTACATAGTTAACACAATATTAAAAGATACACAGAAGAAAGTTATACAATTATAATGAAAATCAATACAGGAAACACGCCTTGCGATACCGATATGACAACAAATATACAATTTGAAAGTACAAAGTTAAAACTAAATATTATTACAAGGAAATGCGTTGCTCTGTGAAATCGGTATAACAGACAACAAAATACAAAGTAAAAGTACAAAATCAAAAATAAATAACGTAGAATGCTCATAGTTAAGGAAAACATGCTCAAAGAACTTACATACCTTTCTGTTATGATAATATCATGGTCTACAGGTGTCCGACCACCAATTCAAAACCCCTATGTAATCAACCATATTTTTTTCAATTTTCACAGCTTTCTTAATCTTTTAACTAAAGTTTAAGTTCATACAAATCAGGTGCCAATTGTCAACAAATTAACAAAAAAATAGATATACTACTTAAAATAATGTCTGGTGTTTATTTCTTACAGAAATGTTATGAACAGTACTAGTGCTGGTTGACAGAATCATGTTCAATATCAAAAAAAAAAAAAAAAAAATCACGATTTTAAATGTAAAATCAAAATAAAACATTGTAGTTTTATTTTAAACTGTAAAAATCAGCGAATTGGTATTTAGCTTACAAAATACCAGACTCATTACTAAATGATAACAGTATGATTATAAATTATATCAATAAAACAATTATGTTAACAAATGTTTATGTTAATGTTTAAGGAGTCAACGGAACGTGTTATTCACGGAAATGACAATTAACAACAGAAGATGAAAAGTCGTTACATTTTCCATGGACATATTAAATGGCCATAGGTGGCACACTAAGCGGTCTTCTAAGAGTATTCAGCACTGCTTGCCAAAACAAAGCTTCCCCTATGCCTTTCTTGTAGCGTAGGTACGGCGTTGTATGCAACAAGGACCTTATACCACTGGTCATATGATACGCATCAATCGCCTTTAGCATGATTAGAACACATGCATCTTTTCCTTGTCGACGTCTTCTTTCTTGAACATAATCACATTCCCATTGGCACCAATCGCTTCTAGCAAAATCGTTACTCATTATGATCACAACTTTCCACGATTTGTTCATATACTTGTCTATGTTTTCTGTGATTGGGACTCCCGGTTCAAATTCACGATGATGAACACATAACTTAATTCTTTCATTTTCAAGTCGTTTGATGAACTCACTATGAACCCATTCCCTATCAGCATCGCAGTACACTACAAAAGCATGGAATTCAAAATCTTCACTATTGCTAAGACGTAAATATCCCTGTTTTCGAAGTCGATGCAATCTCATCATATAACAATAATTCCTTATATAGGTGTGACACTTGTAAGCTAGTAATATTACAGATATCACCATAAATGCAAATGAAGACAAAATTACTGCGATTATTATAAACGGATTAGTTGGTTCGCAACTTTCTGGGGTTGGATTGTATTTAATAACTAAACGACCTCGCATTTCAGCAGGAAAATTACACGTGTACGCTCGTGGAAAATCTAAAGACAAATTTACTTTTGTTGTTCGAATCCAGTTTCGGAACCACATAAGGTCACATGTACAAGTAAATGGATTCTTTGCAAGGTCCAATTTTTCTAGTTGGTGCAAAATGTTTTCAGATAAAGATGATTTGTTCAGCGCATGAATCAAATTATTTCTTAAGTTTATATACTTTATGTTACGCATATTATCAAAAGTTTCTGGCGCCCAAGAATTTATAAAATTTCCTTGAAGAATTATTTTCTCTAAGGATATCAAATTTCTAAAAAAGTTAGGATGAAGTTTTTTCAAACCGACCGTTTGTAGAATCAAATATTTCAACTCCTCTAAATTGGCAAACATCAGACCTAGTGTAGTTTTGTCAGACGGCAGATAGTTATTCGTTAAATCTAAAAATTCTAATGACGGCGAGTGTTTAAATATATTTTCTGCATTAAATCTAGCTTTCTTGTTATTGTTCTTGTCAAATCGGAAATTGTTGTATCCAAAATGTACACTGATCAACGACGTGCTGTTAAAAGCGGTAGGCTCTATTGTTTTTAGCTGATAATTAAATTGAAAGTAAACATGTTTTAATTGTGGTAGTTCTGAAAAGGTATTATTCCGTAAAACCGTTAATCTATTGGCATGTAGACTTATGTTCTGCAATGATGGCAAACACTTGAAACAGTTTGGATATAAATAAGGTATAGCATTGCCATCCAAAATCAGACTTTGAAGCTTCGGAACTTTGCTTTTGTTCATTTTATCACAAAAAGTTGGAATGTGAACGATATCATTCCTTGATAGATCAATTTTTTCAACCAATAATTTCACATTATTACCCAGAATTAAAACTATGATATTATTTTTTGACAGGTTGATTCTTTTTAGGTTTTTTAATTCAGTATACCAATCAGGGAACACGAATTCAGTCAGCTGATTTTCTTCAAGCGATATGGATGTCACTTTTCGTAGGCTGATTGCCTCAAAAACATCAAAAGGAAATAGTTTCCAACAGTTTCCATACAATTGAATTTTCTTGAGATGTGTTGTATTTACGAAAAACAACGCATTTCTCAGACTAGTTACATTCAAATGTTTTTCTTCTGAAATTGTCAATGATTTTAAAGAAATAAAATCGATAAATACGTCATTTTCAACTTCTTTCATAGAATTTCCGATCAATTTGAATTCTTTGATATTATTTTTGGTAATATTTGATAAAAACCATCTAGAAATATTGACATCACTGAAATTGTTATGACTTAACTCTAATTCGTTAACAAATTTGGGGACGTGTGGAACATAATCAAGTCCTGTACAGGTCGCGCTTTTCTTTTTCTTGTTACACGTGCAGTGTGGTTCGAAACAAAATTCGTCTGTTGTAATAATTCGTGTATTCACTGTCTGCAGAACCGATCCAAACAAACACATCAAATGAATTTGCCTCATGTTCACTTGTTCTCATAACAATCTGAAAGCAAACATGATCATATATATGTAACAATTAAAATCTAAAGTATTTTAAGCTGTTGCGATAAAATCAAAAGTAAAAGAAGTTTTACAAAGAAATATAAAAATCAAACACAAAAAATCGTATAAATCACTATATACCAATTGCAATGCAAACAGCACTTGCACATGTATATGGAATAACTGGACAAAATGTAAATAATTAATGAGAGTGCCATGAAAGAACTGGACTATACGTTAGCGGATGGTATTTATGTTATTAAGACTAAAAGAGAGGTGAAAGATACCAGAGGGACATTCAAACTCATAAGTCGAAAATAAACTGACAACGCCATGGTTAAAAAAGACAAAGACAAACAGACAAAGAATAGTAAACAAAACACAACATAGAAAATTCATTTAAAAAGACTGAGCAACACGAACCCCACCAAAAACTGAAGGTGATCCCATGTTCTCCGGAAGGGTAAGCAGATCCTGCCACATGTGGCACCCGTCGTGTTGCTCATGTTAGAACAATGTAAGTCTAATTTGGTAGGTCACATTCGTTCGCTATGCCCGTGACCGTAGTGACACTTCGGATTTCAATGATTAACCCCGTCACATGCTGTATATGACTGTCCCAAGTCAGGAGCCTGTAATTCGGTGGTTGGGGCCTCTTTTAGCTTGCTATGCGGGTTTGGTTTTGCTCATTGTAGAAGACCGTAAGGTGACCTAAAGATGTTAAATTCTACGCTATTTGGTCTCTGGTGGAGAGTTGTCTCATTGGTAAACGTATCACATCTTCTTATTTTTTATTGATGCATTAATACATGTGCAAAATGAATTGTGTAAACATTTATATTTTGTCTTCAAGTGAAAATTCTCAGAACTGATTTATTTCATATTTCTCTATGAAGATTCATATTACTGAAACTGTGCTGTTTTCAATATAACACAGATAGATAGGTAGAATCGACACCAACATTTTAATTTTTGTTTTTGTTTAAATAAATATTAGTAAAAAATTACCTGTACAGTGGTATTAAGTGTCAAAAATTTTGTTCGCTGTATACTTGGTCCCGAAAAAAATATATCATTTTAAATATAAAACAAATTTTCCACATGATCAACTGATTTTGGAGACTGGTCTAAGTAAAAGATGTTTCCCACCTGAATTCAAATGTTTGTAACGAGTACATAAACACCCAAAGGTCTGAATTCAGCCCCTTTTCCCTTAATAAGGATAATGCCAAATTATGAGGGCAATTTGTTGATGCAGAAGTCGTAACTTCTTATCATAATCGAATTCTGATAATGATAACCAATGGTAACACAATTGGTTGATTGTTGGTTGCTTAAGGGCATACGATACAGTTTCGATCCAACGGTAATTTTTTACGAAAATTTGCATACAAACTATTTGTCACCTGGTCAATTCAAATATGTAATAAAAATATACCTCCATGTGCTAATGAGATAAGTGGGGTCGAAATTTTAGAAATTTACCTAAAATTTCGGTTTCTTGGATATTTCAATTCTTTGGATAGACATATTAAACTGTTTTTGTTTTAAAAGATAAACACATGCGAATTTTTTTTAAACGATTTGGAATATCGTCTTAACAATAGTATCCTCTTAATCTGTGTAACAATTCTGTGGAAATAATTCATGTTTATTAAAATTTCAAGATTTTAGAAAAAAGCCGGCATTTTTTGTTGTATATTTATCTAATTTAAGAAAAAATCATCGGTGATTTCTTCATAAAAATTGGAATAAATAATCTTCATACAGTTTCAAGTCAGATGTCATTTTAAAAAAGAGGGGTGCATGTACACGTTTTCAAGCTATTGATTAAAATCACTCGAAAAATGCATCTTTTCCCGATATGTCGCAGTTTGACGTCGCGAAACTATAACATTTTACGTTAGCAACGTCATTACCTCCCCTGTAACTGTATCGTACGCCCTTAAAGTGCATGGTCAATGAAAATTTATGATGTCAGTGATTCACCAATCACAGTTTACTGTCTGATTAATATCCTAAACATCACAGAGAACGTAAAAAATATTTTGATAATATTATAAAAAAAATTTTTTTACAAATAATTATTTTAAAGGGCTGTATTTTTTTGTTTGTTTCTAATACAAAGCATAAATACTGAAAATACGTACGGTTTGCTCTTAATATAACTTTCCTCTGTTCATACACTGATGCGAATATTGTTCTGACGAATTCATAAACTTTATAAACGTTTATAACAAAGGCAACAGGAAATAAAAACATTTAAAGTTAAGAGAAATACTTCCTCGTCAAAAGTGATAAAAAAATTGTTTAAAAATAAAACACTTATTGTGTCTTTTGTGAAAGATAGAAAAACGATCGATTTGTTTCCCCATTTCCTTTTCATTAGCTCAATAGATTTCCTGTAACATGGTAAATTCACAGTTCCGAAAATGTTAAAATTATTCGAAACACTTGGGTGTTTCCATCACCAAGAATATACGGACTAATTTAGATTTGGTACAATATTTTGGATAGTTTGGTTTTCAGTACAATTCATCTAGATCATTGATTTGACCATTAAATTATCACAGTTTTGATTCTAGACCCACTGTTGAAATCTATTTTTCTTCAATGAAAGTATTATCATTTAACTTAGTCCAAACATGTCTAAATATGTTATTGTTAATCGTTCAAGCATGTCACTAATTCAGTTTTCTTTGTCTTTTACGTCAATACTAGTAGCGATTTAATAACGGGATCAGCAAATATTTGCCTTCACCTATAGTGCTTCGATCCCAAATAAAATGACGCATTATGGTCCTATTAGAATAGAACTAATTAATAGGGTCTTGAATTTATACTGATTTAACCACGGGTTTGCCCTGTGTGCCGATATTTTTACCCCGAGCGATAATTTTTGTCGCGTGTGTTCTTTTCTCCATCAGGGTCTATCCAAGTTGCGTATTCATACTGACAATGGCGCGTAAAACATCTTAACTGTATGGCAGCCGTTCATTGGAAACAAAAATAAAAGAGCAATATACAAAACTCGAACTGCATATCAACAAAAGGCAAATGCAGAGTAAGCACAAAATAGATGCAGGGTAAAATCACCTACTTAAACGAAATCCTTATACATAGCATTTAAGAAATGATTAAAATCATAAGTATAGTTATTATCTTTATTAGTGTTTATGTTCAGCCACATATATTACATAAAAGCCCACCCTAAACGAACACATTCGTGTGCTGCAGTTCAAATAAGAATGTGTTCCATGGACATATAAATGCATTAAATAAAAGAATTATTTCCATAATACTTTAAGCGATAAATATTTCACTTCTATTATTATGCAAACATTTTTTACATCCTTGGCTATGTAGGTTTTCGTCGAGGAGAGAGAACGATATAGGCAACAGCTGTATATCTACCTAATACTAAAATTCGAGGAGATGCAATCCTTAAGTTTAATCGTCGACAAAATTAATATTATATATACCTTCTTATATTACTGGATACATGTTTTAAATCACCCATCTTACATATTTTGAACCGGAAGATTTCAAATGCATTATTAATAAACTAATTACAACCAGGAAATATAGATTGCAAATAATTATAAAGTGGAGATCGTCATTTAGATGTATTACACTTATTTCTGCAATGAAAAACATTATTATATGGCAAGCGGTTTAAATTTGTACATTCAACTAGCAAAAGCAAAAATGGTCTTGATTGCAAGGAGGCTCTGTAGTTCCTACTGATATTGATGACATTCTATTTCGTTTAATTTTAGACGCAAACTATGTTTAGCTTTCCAATACTATAAAAGTAAGTTTTCATTTTGCAATTTCTTTCGATTCCTATTACATTAATTCACTGAATGAATTTTAGATAAAATTTCCACTTTGATTATTTTAAGAATACATTGTCATTCCAGTGCGAAAATCGGACCCAATCGGTGGATTTCAAAATTTGAAAAAAGAGGTCTGCGGCTTTATTTATAAACTGAACGTTATTTTACATCCTTCTTGCTGTTTTAGTGCAATTTTAGATTTGAGAATAAGAAAGGAGTAGGTTCACGAAGGGCTTAAATTGGCCCTAAGATTATACTGACTGTTTTTAATCAGACCAAATTACAACAAATTTTACAAAGAAATAGTTGTGATAAAACTCTAAATACAAAATAACTTCTTTTTGCCACATCACATTTTAAATACCTTAGAAATTACCCCTTACTAATGCATTATTTGTGTTGTAGCATCGGTTCTGGTCCATTTTTTTTTTTTTTTTGTTGTAGCATCAGTTCAGGTCCAATTTTTCCATAATTGTAACAATTTCAAAATGACATTATTTACTTGGCCGCAAACCCTGATCCAGATTTTTTTTTTTTTTTTTTTTTTTTTTGTCTAGGGATCAAATATGGTTACAGAACATTTTGGATCGTAGGTTGTGGCCAAGGTGCCAAGATTTTTATAAAGCCTTTAAGTCCGAAAAAAATTGACAATATATTCAAAAGTCTTTGGAGCCTATGATATATTCTTCGATGAAGAATTTTGATTTACAATGTACCTAACAGTAAGGCCTTTGAAATAGATCAATTCAAGAAACAATGTATGGCCCTTTTTGAGATATAATGATGAAGTTGAAATTCAAGGCCATATATACATGATATATTTGGCCAAAAGTGAACTTTGTCCTTTGTCAACTAAATCAAAAATTCTAATGCAAAATACATTGTCCATATATACTCATAGTGTTTTCGGTAAATATATTCAAACGATAGTCAGTGGAACAATTGAAGATAGACAGTTATTTTGTATATACACCAGTAGATTGAACGAGATTTTGAGGGCCACACCTCTCACTCGTAGGATAGTTATTTCATTTGCAATGTATTAACTATGTTTCTTGGATTCTTTGTCCCCAGTCGGACGTGGCTGTGTTTTTATACATTTGTCATAACAAAACGGACGTGATATATGTCGTTCCATCCGACATAGTCAAAAGAACGCCCGAAAGCAAAAGTAGCCACAAGAACTCTTTCGTCACGAACCAGACTTGAATCTTACATACTCAAACACGTTTTTTTCTTTATTATTGTCCCCATCTGGTTCGAGCGTGCTTGCGTGAATGTACATCCCGAACAGTCGAACCCTGGACCCCTTTCTTTATTCTTTAATATTATTTTTTTAATTTTGGATGCATGCCTGAAGTGGAATTGAAACACGAAAATTGTTCAAATACAAAAATTTCAACTAATTATTCGGATTTATTTTTTGGTGGGGAGGGGCTGCAACCGGTTGACCTAAACATGCTATACGCAAAATGAAAAGACCCGGATGAACATGACAATTCATAACCTGCTTCCTTAAACGTTTTTGTGCTATTTTTTCTTTCAATAATTTTCTTTAAATTCGATTTATATAGAATTTCTAAGATTGTCCAATCTTTACCCGATTAATTGTGTTTTGTCAAAACATTTTCTCCATTAGAATACTGGCTTGGTGACGTACGGAAGTCTTGAAATGGGTTTATTCAAACTTGGTATATGTAAAGGAAGAAATATCAGATCAATATTTTATTCAATGAAATTTGTTTTCTGGTGAAAAGCAACATGAGATGACTTTGACTAAAACAGAATACTAATACGATAGAAATTCAGCATAAGATGAGAAAAAAAACAATGATTTATAAGAATGAAGTCTTTGATTATCAGGTCCTAACCTGTTTATGTTGTAAGCTCATGGAGCATATCATTACAAGTTGTATTATGTCTCACCTAGAAAAACACCATATATTATATGATCTTCATCATGATTTCAGAAAATCAAGATCTTGTGAAACACAACTTACAGATTTTATTCACGAATAGGCACACAACAATAATAGTAACACTCAAACTAACTTAATCATAATGGACTTCGCTAAAGCGTTCGACAAAGTCTCACATCGTCTCCTCCTTTACAAGCTTAACCTCCATGGTATAAAAAATAACACACTAAACTTGATCCAGGCATTTCTGCATGAAAGAACACAAACAGTCGTCATCAATGGCATTTCTTCCACTTCAGTACCCGTAACATCTGGTGTACCCCAAGGAACAGTATTAGGTCCAATACTGATCTTTATCTATATAAATGACCTACCGGAATATTAACAACACAGCAAGCTAAGACTCTTTGTGGATGACAGCATAATTTACAGTGAAATAAAAACACAAGATGATTGTAAAAAAATACAACTTGATCTAGACTCAGCAGCACGATGGGGTCAGATTGGCTTATGACATTTCACCCTGATAAATGTACCAATCTTACTATCTCACAAAAGAAAAATAACTACAGGCATAATTACATCCTTCACAACCACATTCTCGAATCAGTAACATATGCAAAATATCTCGGCATTACCGTAGTGAATCTAATCTTAAGTGTAACACACATTTAGATAACATAGTATCAAATAGAAGTAAATCACGTGGTTTCTAAAACGAAATTTAAAAGTCGCAAGTACTGGAATAAAATCAAGAGCATATCAGGCACCAGTACGACCAAAACCAGAATATAGCTGTAGTGTCTGGGACCCACGTATGAAAGACCAACAGCTAAAACTTGAAAAGGTGCAGAGACTAGCGTCTTGCTACGTACACAGCAACTATGATTACACGAGCAGTGTCACAAACATGTTAAACCAGTTAAAATGGCCACCACTAGCTGTGAGAAGATTGAAAACTAAACTTTTTTTTTATAAAGTGAAACACTGGCTTGTATAGCCATTCCATCGCATGTTCTTGAGCAAACCGACAATAGAACAAGACAAAACCATACACAGACATACGGACGTATCCAAACTTCCAAGGACACACACAAAATGGTCGTACTTCCTTCGAACAACCATACAATAGAACTTGCTCCCTCAGACTATCATTGAAACCACTTCAAAGATAACTACAGCTAATCTCTCTAGCTTCAAATAAACAAACTCAAACCTAAACATGTACTACATAAAAGTTATTATTTTTATTAATCACAATCTGTATATATACGAACACTGAAATTGTTATTTAATCAATATGAATTTGTATAAATATTCGCCAAGAAAAGAGAAAGAAGAAGAAGGGAAAGAATCGGGTCCTAGTTACAGTATCAGAAAAAAATATTGTTTATTTTGTTGTTAGCAAGGATACAAATCCATTATTTTCTTTGGTAGCCTTGAAGGATAATTCGAGAAAATATCATCTCTTCAATAAGTCGACCCGTATATTTTTGCCATTGGCTATTTTACCGGCGCCGGCTATTTTGTCGGCGCCAGCAGAACAGTAAATTTGCTATTTTGACGGTTCTATTGTAATTTTAATATATATTTTAAATTGATTTAAAATGTACATACTAATATAAAAGTTCAGTAAATTGGCACTTGTGCAATCTTTGCTCTATGTACATGTACATGTACAATCGTTGAGTATGTTACTGAAGAAAATAGATTGCAGGTCAGTATGTCCTTCCAGGACAGAAATATGAGAAATTCGTTTAATAATTAATAATTACCCAGGAGTTATAATGATAGAATCTACATGCAAAACAAACAATTTGAAAATGCCATTATATTTCATTCTCAATGTTGAAGGTAACGGACAAAGTGAAATAGTTGCCATGTTTCTTTTACTCAGGAAGATGAATATACACATTTGTCTGTGATAGAGTTGTTCAAATCAAGAAAAAAATAATAGGTAAATGTAAGGGTTATATTGACCGATAATTACAAGACATATGTGAGAGAAATGTATAAGGAAAGGCCATCATGCCTCAAGCTAGGTTGCAACTGATTTACGTCTTGAGAAACTTCAAACGAGAAATATCAATCGAAAAAAACTTGGGATAACTATTGGTGAGAAAATATGAACTTTGGAAGTGCTACGGACAAAAGGTTACTGCAAATCAGATCATTTTTTTTTTTCGTAAACAATTCTTTATTGAAAATATGCTGTAAGATTTTACTAACTTTACAGCTTTTAACTTAGTATCCCTTGGGTTAATTTACCAAATCGTGAAGGCCGGAAGAACTATTAGGTAGTATATAACCTTATTCATCGTTATGTTAGTGCATAATAAAAATTTAACAATACAATTTTTATGCCCGGGATGATTTTATTACAATTCATGTTCATAATTCCACGGGTGTCATTCGGTTTATCGAGAGAAATGATCGTGAAAGAATACTAACGGTGGTCAAGCATTGCGATCAAATCGTGAAAGATCTAGTATAGGATCGTGAATGAAATATTATCGAGAAGACACATGCTCCGTCAGTATATAATCTTATTTAATCAATTATTATGAAAAATATTGGAAAAACAAAACTGTCTGTCAAAATGGTTCAACATTCTGATTAGTATCCGAGAAAAATCAAGAGTTAAATATACACCGTTTTTACAAAACTACAAAAGGCAGATTGCTCTTCGAAATTTCAGAGAAATAAAAATGTAAACAAACATGATTTTTTTCAAATCTTTAATGCTTAAACTACTTTTCTCCTAGAAATATCGTTCAATATTTCTGTTTGAAATAGTTCTTAAAGTTATTTTGATTTAGTTTATTCAGAAACTTTGCAAAAACGGTAATATTTGTAAAAAAATGATATTACGGATCGTGAAAGATCGGGTACCGCAATTGGATGATAAGGGTGTCTGTCCGTCCTGCATAAGTTTTATTTTGTTTGAAAAGTTTAGATTGTCTCATCTGATGCCCATTAATTTTTATGCATAGTCATATCTGTAAAACGAGCATCATTGCTGATTTTTATAAAAATTGGGGAAAACAATATTGTTTTAAACTAAAGAGCAGAAAAAAAAATTGTCGTATTCCAGACTTGGCACAGGCGTTTTCCTAAGCAAATGGTGGGTTAAATCTGGTTTTCTTGCTTTCTTATACGCCCACTTGTATGACGGTTTACATGGTCATATCTGGCATCCAGTAGCATACATCACAGACATACAACACAGCTTAATTTAACGTTCAATAGATATCAGAAGATGTGGTATGAGTGCCAATGAGACAACTCTCCATCTAAGTCACAATTTGTTATATTAAACCATAATAGGTCAAAGTACGGCCTTCAAGACGGAGCTCGAGCCTTGGCTCACACGGAACAAACACACTTACAGTCGAATCAAACAAATACGCTAGCCAAAACAAAATTATATAGTTGATACTACAGCCAGTATAGTAAAGCATAATTAAGAAGCCACTTAAGTGTCATGTAAATATAAATATGTTCGTTTGCCTGATATTAAATCTTGCACGCACCGGTTTGAAAACTCGTACGCAGGACTTTCGAACTTATGTGCATGACTTTCAAACTGGGGCGCATGACTTTCAAACACGTGCTCACGACTGTCAAAAATGGTGTTCACGACCTTCAAGATCTGGTGCGCATGACTTTGAAACTGGAGCGCATGACTTTTAAACTGTTGCGCATGACAATCAAAATGGTGTGCACGACTTTCAAAGATGGTGTGCAAGACTTTCAAGAACTGGCGCACACGACTTTCAAACTTGTTCGCATGACTTTCAAACTTGTGTGCATGACTTTCAAACTTGTGTGCATGACTTTCAAACTTGTGTGCATGACTTTCAATCTGGTTCGCATGACTTTCAAACTGGCGCACACAACTTTCAAATTGGTGCACACGACTTTCAAACTCGTGTGCATCAGTGTAAGTCGAGCGCACCAGATTTTGAAAGTTATGCGCACCAGTTTTTAGATGTCGTGTGCACGACTTTTCAAACTAGTGCGCACCAGCTTAAATGTCCGGCAAACGAAAATATTTCTATTTACCTGGCATTTAAGGGGGTCCGTTAGGGTCTCCTCTCATAATGACATATACACTAACCCGATAAGATTAATAAAAATTAAATTATAAGTACAAGGTTATACAAAATGAAACTACGCTATGAAAATCCTCATGTGTCCTTATCGCATCTCTGGATCAATCCACATAAAGATCGCTAAAAGTCAAAAATCTGAAAGCTGGATGCACATATACCGAACCACAACAAGAGGCATACGATCAAATGGAACATAATACTATAGTAGTACAAAGACAAATAAAGATTAAAAACCAATTGTTCAGAGAACAATTGAAGGTCTTTCCACAGCAATTTTCAAATTTATTGAAAAGAAGCTAGTTCTTGTTTACTCAAAGTTAAAATTGGCATCTTATCAGTTTCTTCGTACTGATGCGATAAATAGTGGTTTCTATATACTTCTGAGTGAAATAAGGGAGATAATTAGCTACTTCCGGTGAATTAAATGTCAATTCCGGTCTCATATGATAGTTTCTTTCACACTGATTCCAAAAATATAGTTTCTATATACTTTTGCCTGTAAACCAGGAGATAATTGGCCACTTCCGGTTTATCGAAAGTCATTTCTAGTCTTTAGTGATAAGTGAATGTATTAAAATTACAAAATATATGGATTCCGAGTACTTTTCCATGAAGAAAGTGCAAAAATGGATACTTCCGGTTTTCTGAAGGTCACTTCCGGTTGTCATTTTTCAAGGTCATATGTCACCCAACCTTTTGTAAAAGGTCATATGGCTTTATAATGAACCAAGTTGAAGTAATAATCAATTAACCTTATAATTAGACATTTCAGGAGCACTAACTCCTATAAGATGCCATTAGATTGTTTCAAACCAAATGTAACATATCTTCATTACAATAAAGCAAACATTTTGCACTTGTTCTTTCATATATATCTTTAAAAGTGTTGGAGAAAATGCAAAAACAAGGAAAAGTCAAAATTGAGAACTTGGCCTTGACCTTTGACCTTGACCTCATGTTCTAAGTTAGGACCTAGGGACCTCAAATAAAACGATTCCATGGCTATACGGTTAACGGTTTATGAGTTAAAAAACATACCGACAAATTTATTTGGTAAAGGTAGATAACTCCTATAAAATTTCATCGAATCGTTTCAATCCAAATTAGCCAAAAATTCCTGAGGATGTAACGAACAATTCAGAAAAAGAATTTTGTCGATATCTTTTTTTGTTACGAAGGAGATGCACACACTTGATAAACAGAGAATAGGGAGATAACTCTTACAAAGAAAATTGTTCGGCTTAGAATGTGTGAAAATAAAAAGCGCATAAACTGTATGATACTATATATATATAAGAAATATCTTAGCGACATATTGCGAAACAAAAATTTTACGCGAAAACAAAATTTGGCGGAAGAAAAAAAAATAATTAAAAACCAATTGTTCAGAGAACAATTGAAGGTCTTTTCACCAGTAAAGATCTATTTTGATATGAAAATATTTAAATTCGGTTTAAAATATCATTTCCAGCGTCAAATGATGGCTTATTGTATGCTTATTCCAAAAATATATGGTTTCTATACAAAAAAAAAATTTAATTAGGGAGATAATTTGCGACTTCCGGTTTGAAAACTGACACTTCAGGTATTATTTGATAGTTTACATGACACTGATTCCAAAAATATATAGTATTATATACTTTTACATTAAAATATGTACATAAAATAGCTACATCCGGTTTACACAAGGCCACTTCCGGTTGGCTTTCCAACTTCAAATGATAATACAAAAAGTCCCATTACTTTATCATGTATACATATGACGTAAAAGCAAGGTTAAAATCTAGAACGTAACATTTACCAATGACCTTGAGCTCAATTTCAAGGTCATAAACCAAGGACCTCAAATCAAAAGACCCTAGGTCTTAATTATATATGGTTAATGAGTTATATCACCATATGCGTTATTTTAAATATAAAGGGGGAGGAAACTTCAATTTAATGTAAGCGTACCCTTTCAACCAAAATTTATGTATTAGGATATGTCGCAACTAACAATTGAGTAAAAATATGTTGTCGATATCTTATACTGTTTTTGAAAAGAAGTGAAAATAAGCCAAAATCAAAATTTAGATTATGACCTTGACCTTTGACCTTGACCTAATTTTCTTTTTTTTTTGGACCAAGGACCTCAAATCAAATGACACTAGGTCTCTATCACTTATGGTTTACAAGTTTCACATGCATATCACTTATATCAAATGCATAAGGGGAAATAACTCTCATATGGAATCTCATTACGGCTTCGGTCAAAACTAAACAAAACATCCTGAGGATATAACAAGCAATTTGGAAAAATAAATTTGTCGTAATCTTTTACGGTTGCAAAGAAGTAGTATACACAAGAAAAACAGTGTTCGGGGAGATAACTCTTACAAAGTAAAGTTTTTTGTTTCGCTGTGTCAGTTTCAAAAGCGTATTAACTGTACAATATCATATACCAAAAATCTAAGCGACATATTTGGAAACAACAATACAGCGGAGGAAAAAAATTAGGCGGAAGAAAAAAAAAATAATCAGAACAAAAGCTAAAGGTCTTTCCACGGAAAAGTGGAAAGACCTAATAATCAGAACAAATACAATAGGTCTTTCCACAGAAAAGTGGAAAGACCTAATAAAACTGTAAAGTAGATAAAATACTGCACAGAATCAACACCTTAAACCCTGGTTCATTAATTGTTTGCGCAGGCACTGATAACGTTTTATAAACTAGATCTGAGTATCAGCTGCAATCTCTTGAAAATCGTTTGAGTTCAGAAATGTATACATCATAGGCGGATGAAGTTGGTAAATCGCTGCTAAGGTGAAAATTTTATAATTTCAATATTGAAATCATCTCGTTTGTCATAGACTCTGGTATTAAAAGATGACCGCTGTAGTCAAATTCGGGGTATTTGTTTAAAAATGATGCAGAGGTTGCTGCATATGTGGTGTCTATAATATCTAAGTTCATGACTATTAATGGGACCAAATGAGAAAATCGTATCGTTAATATGAAAGAGCATCTTCAATACACCTGTGTGTAAAATTAAATGATAAAGCTTATTTGATCTAATATAAAATTAAGAAGATGTGGTATGGTTTCCAATAACTCTGCACAAGAGACCAAATGACTCAGAATTTTACAACAATGGATCATCGTACGGCCATCAACAATGAGTAAAACTCATACAGCTATAAAGGCCTCGAAATTACATAGGTAAAACAATTCAAACGAGAAAATTAACGGCCTGATTTATGTACAATGAACAAAAAACAAATATGATATACACAAACAAACGACAACCACTGAATTACAGACTCCTGAATTGGGACAGGCACCTACATAATGTGGCGGGGTTTAACTTGTTAGTGACCCTCTTTCTAACCTGGGACAGTTGTGTAATAGAACAACAATTGAACAAACTATAAAATTCAGTTGAAAAGGGCTGAACTTATCAGATCGATACAAAGCAAAAACAAGTCACAAAAACAAAAAGTGGACTAATACATCTCCATTACCCTTTCGAAAACGAAAACGCACACATTAAGATATTTACGGGGGAAAACCACAAGACCCCCTCTCGCTTCCCTCGTTTGTGGATGCATTACGCATTATGTATTCACAATATTGACCTGCTGTAGGTCTTATTATCTTGGATGCCTAGTTACGCGTAGCATTGCCTCATAAATGAAAACAGGTCTAAACATGGGTAAATATAGATATAGGAAGATGTGGTATGAGTGCTAATGAGACAACTCTCCATCCAAGTAACAATTTATAAAAGTAAACCATCATAGGTCAAGGTACGGCCTTCAACATGGAGCATTGGCTCACACCGAACAGCAAGCTATAAAGGGCCCCAAAATTTACTAGTGTAAAACCATTCAAACGGGAAAACCAACGGTCTAATCTATATAAAACGAGAAACGAGAAACACGTATGAACTACTTAAACAGACGACAACTACTGTACATCAGATTCCTGACTTAGGACAGGTGCAAACATTTGCAGCGGGATTAAACGTTTTAATGGTACCAAACCTTCTCCCTTTTTCTGAAACAATAGTATAACATCACAACATAGAAAGACACACCATAAAATATCAATTGGAAGGCTTAACTCAATCAAAAAACGTAAATTTACACACAATGAACTATATATCACCAACAAAAATTAAAGCAATGATTTACGTTCTTAGAAAGTAAGTACACACTTCAACCAATTGAAAGTATATCAATTGGTAAACAAATGCTGTTTTCTGATCATTAAGTCTGGTCACGCCTTTTTCTTTCACGATCCAAATAATGCGTTGAATGATCTTTCACGATCAATTTTGATAAAAAATCAACAAAAATATACTTTTTTCAAAAATAATATGAACTTTTTCAAGTAATAACATAAATATATTTTACTGGACTATCTGACATATAAAGATTAAGTTTTAAATATATCATGATATATTGGAATGTGACTATTATAGTTACAAAACGTGATTTTTCTTAATGATTTTCATAGGATTGTGTGTCGCCTTTTGTGTTTTCTTAAAAGGTACTGCATTTTTTCATTTATTAAGTGAACAGTTTTATTAAGGAAGTTGAATCATTTTGACAGACATAATTTTTTTTTCTAATTTGTTCCACCTTTTGAAACTACAGCAGATTGTTTCATAGATTTTGAAGTAGAATTACACTTAAATGCATGCACGATCCGATACCAGATCTTTCACGATCTGATCGCAATGCTTGACCACCGTTAGTTATTCTTTCACGATCAGTTCTCTCGATAAACCGAATGACACCCGTGAATTCAATTACACAATTATACTTAATAAATAAATATGAATACACATACAGATCGTTTTAAATTAGATTAGATATTTAAAAACCCAGAAGATTAATTTGTATCAAATAGCATGTTGTGTACAGAATCCCCAAAATCAGTTCTTCATACTTAAATACAAACTGGCACAACATTTGTCATGAGTGGGTAGATGGACTGGAAGCGTCATCATCATTTCACATTACCAGAATTTGCTGAACACTTTCTTCTAGCTTTAGAATCAGGGAGAACTGAGAGAGAACAAAATAGTGAGGCTATTTCAGATTCAGTCTATCTTTGAGTGGTGTAAAAATGCTACAGTATAATTTTGTTTTTCAAAACTAGTTTAAGTGATTTTTACAAAATTAAATAATACACGCGGCAATTTAAAGCACACATGCTAAAGTTTCTAAAGTGAATATATAAATTCCTGTTTTACTAATTCAGCATTTTTATTGTGACTTCTGTTTACAGTTTCAATATATTTTTCTGCTTGACACCGCAATGTTTTTAAAACGGCTGTGTGTATTTTATGTATTGTGTATGTTATTTATATCAAATTGAAATAATAATATTTCAATTCTTTCATATTGATAATGCAAACCATTTTCAAGGTTTTCAAAAAGACAAATTTAGGATTCAACAATTTTTATTAGAGCCCAGAGGCGGATCCAGAACCTTGATGTCTGGAGTGTGGGTGGTAATGGTGGGGTTGTCAGATCATCGTTTCTATTGTTCTATATCTTTTATTTTTTTACCATTTCACCCTATTCTTTATTCTACCGCCAATTGATCTCTACTATAGTTACGTTAAGTAACCAACAATCAATCAATCTATTCTTTATATTTCATCACCTCTTTTAAAATTCTGTTATCTATATTTTTTGGTTCCGCTTCTAATCTAATTTTTTTGCCCATTATTCTCTTATCTGTAAACCTGTTAAAACAATTTGTTAGTTCTTTGAAAATAAGAGGGAAAAGAAATACGACATTCAGTTTAAAAGAAAATCTTGTATAGATGATATTGAAAAAAAAATTAGTTTGTTGTTGAATCAAGTCACAAAAAAGACAGTTTCGAAAAAAAAAATCCACAAGAAATGGTAATGAGAGTATTTCGTTATGAAGACATATCCCATATATTGATACCAACATTCTTGACACTAAACATCTATTTGTACATATTCTTTAAAAACAGAGATTTTAGTTAGTAATTTCTTTCCAGATCAGAAGATTTCACCTGTTAATCGATCTTAATGATTCTGTGATATTGTATTAAAACACAATAAAAATATTCTTACTATTCCAATCAACATGTACATGTAGTTTACATAAAATCTTTTGAAAAGAGACATTACACAGAGGTGTCAATATTTACACACCCACCGATAAGTTGTCATAAATCACGCATGTAGATTTAGCCGTGAAAACTGAAAGTCAATTTAAACTTAATAATAAAAACATGCCAACAGCGCTAGCTTACCAAGGTACACATTTGGGTATCATAAGAGCAACAAAAGTCCAAAATAAAACAAACATCCAAGATAGAATCAGCTTAGCCAGAAGGACAGCCAACTCTCTTATGAACGTTGGAGTACATGGTACAAATGGATTAAACCCAAAAACATCATACATGATATACAGAGTATATGTCCTGCCCAGGTTACTATACAGTTTAGAAGTACTGCCATTAACGGATGGGGACGTTAAACTGCTTAGAGATTTCCATGTAAACTTCCTGAGACAAATTTAAGCTCTCCCCTCAAGAACAGCAACTTCAGCAGTATACTTACTTTTGGGTGCTCTTCCCATAGAGGCAGAAATTCACAAAAGAGTTCTCAGCTTATATCACTCCATCTTTTCAACAGAAAACGACAACCTAGAAAAAGCACTAGAGAGGCAATATGTTCAGCAAGCGCATGTATTATTTTTTTCTAAGCCGAGTAGCAGATCTTCTTTACATGTATAATCTTCCCTCTTTGGCTGATCTAAAAGTTCAACTTCCATCAAAATTATCATGGAAATGCCAGGCTAGAGAAGCTATAAACAACTACTGGAAAATTAATCTCCAAAGGGAAGCCAGTAACAAATCAACACTAAAATACATCTGTATCCCCAATCTAGACATCGGCAATACTCATTCAATCTGGAAAAGTCTACCATCTAATATTGGCGAAATGAGGAAAGCAACAATAAAAGCAAGGCTATGTACTGGAACATATATATTTCAAACTCAAAAAGTTTTTCAAATATTAATCTTGAAGCAACTTGCCCAATCTGTCAACTGGAAGATGAGGATATCATACATTTTTAACCAGGTGCCCAGCTCTTGAAGGCATATACAGAGAGTCACTTGATACAATCAAGAGAGCTTCCATCAGTAAAATTGGGTTAGGAAACTGGAATTCCAACTTTCACGAGAGAACAAATATTGCTCAGCTCATTTTAGATTGTCAACAACTGGCTCTTACCAATATTCTACCTCAGGATGAACTTTATCAAAATACAATAGATGAAAAAAGCAGGAACTTATGCTATAGACTCTATCTAAAAAGAGTGGCCTGTCTAAATGACTAGGATTCACAAAGTCAGTGTGGTTGTTCCGCGCTATACCTTTAATTTCTTGATTCAATTCCATATATTTTCTTTAATCTAAAGAGCTATCATTATTGTTTTGGACAGAACTACTAGGTCAGTGTGCATGGGTTTTCCGCGCTAAACCTATTATCAATCCATGTCACAAACTTAAATGATGGGAAATCCTCTGAAATATAAAAACAACAAAGTTAAACTACCAGGTCAGTGTGGTTGTTCCGCACTATACCTGTTGATAGAAATAAGTGTACAGATCTACTTTAGCTTTGCTATCCAGTAGCTTTAATATATCACAGATAGATCATTGGCTATGCATATTTAGATCGCTTAGGACATATAAGCTTAAATGCATGATTTTATAACTTATATCACTTGGTAGTGCGTATAGATAGTTGTAATAGCACCGGCAGGCAGGATGTTATTTCTTACCTTTTAGTAAATTTTTTATTGAATGTAAAGATTTTTTATTCTAAAGCATGCCCTTAAACTTTATCGAAATCTTTTAAGAAAAGACCCAGATTATAATGTACATAGAAGATATTTTACAGGGATTTAATTGTATATAATGTTTTTTAATTGCATATTCATCTAAGGTTTTACGAACCTTTTCACATAGTAAAGATGGTGTACTTCAACTATTGGAGGAAGATATAGAGGAAAGAAAGTAGAAGCTGGGGTTGATTAACGACCAGTTTAAGAAATCAAATATAGCTCTCTAGATAAGCAGATTCAGTAGCAATAAAATTATGTTAGAAATTTTTTTTGGTGACCTGGACTGGGGGTAAATCCGCCACTGGAGCCGGCAAAATAGCTACTGTCTATATTTTTTAGTGTCACCCTGCTTTGAAGTCGGGATTGAGTAGATAGTTTTTAGCTCTGTCACAAAATAAGGGGACGCAACTGCAGAGAAAAATAATGCACATACTCTTTGACTTTGCACTGTTTGTACTCTCTTTTTTTTGGAAGGAAAAATGAAATTTGTCATACAAGTAATGTCATCCTCTTGATGAAAGTTTGTTGAAGCATAAATATAAAGATTTTGGAAAGTGTCACAGTGTGAACAGATTCTTACACAGGCACTTGTATCAGAATTTTTTCCCAATATACCTTAATATAACATTATATTAAGGTATATAGGGAAAAAAATTCTGAGACAAGTGCCTGTGGATTCTTAGCAATAAAAGGCTAGAGTATTACTATTACTAGATTTAGCATTATAGGTGCAGGTTATACTTATAGTATCCTCGATGACTTGAAGTTCGTTACCCCATGGAAGTAAAATGAAAAGGAATAACAACGATTAATTAACATGTATTAATGACCTGCAGAGCTCTGTACTAAAGTCATTTGATTTTATCTAATTATTGTCTCAACAACAAGACCCCTTTGGTCATTTGTTGGTTACTATCTGTGATGCCGCGGTTGTGAAATGGCATCTGGAATTTCTTATCAGTCACGTGATTTTATCGAGTCCGGTAATTATAAGCACCTGTGGGAAATCCCTAGTTTATTAATAACAAGGTGGCGCTGTATCATATTAAACTTCTACCTTCAGAAAGAAATCGAATGATGTAAAAAAAAACTTGAAAAACGGACGAGAATTGTTTAAACTACAACAGTTTAACATGGAAAATTATTTTCATTTTTGCATATTTTTGCTTTTTACTGTTTGTTTTAAACTGATCTATAAGTATTTTCCGATTGAAAGCGGAGCACGAGTAAAACAGCTAATAACGATGAAGCGATCAGGTTTCACATGATGTTTAACAAAATAATGTAGACAAATGAAGACATTATAGACTATTTTACTGTTGAAATGAGCCAAGTTTATCGAGATTCATAAAAGGATATTTACTTTCAAGTATTTTAGATTTATGTATTTGTAATCAATGTCATTGATTACATTATTGAAACTGGACAAATAAAATCGGGATGATAAGTTCGTAAAACTTGTTAACTTTACATGTATATTTATTTAAAAAAGTGTTTACAATTGAATACTAGTATTAATGTAACATGTTACAGCAAAAAGAAAATCAACCAAACAAAATGAGCTTGACGCTATCTTTCTTACCGCAAATTTATTTTATATGAATTAGTTTATGTACAAATTAAAGAATAGAAACGTTTAAAATTGTGAATATTTCAATTGACTGGTATACACGAAAGACTGATTATTCGTATTTAAGAAAAGGGGGTCGAAACATATTTTTTGTACAATCATCTTCTTAACTTTCAGAAATGGCTTCTTTATAACTATCTTTAAATACTAAAATTGAAAATGGTCCACCCTTTTTCACCAATTTCATATGTGATAAATGTCGGCTTAAACTATCAAGATCGAAATAGACATAAATAGGAAAAATAGACTAAAATCAACATTGAACGAATGACTATTTGGCAGCGTACAGCAGCGGAATGTAACGAGTGAACCATTCGGGTTACTTCGTACATATATACGACAACAACCGGTCTGCTCGTAGTTTTCCGTGAACACAAAAATGACCGAAAAATGTCAGTGATTTGATCGATAACATGCCAAGAATCATTTGCCATTCCATATCGTAAACTAATTAATGAGTAGTCGGAAGATAGGCGGTAACGCAGATGAAACCTTTGAACTGGCGTTGTTGTTATTCCTGTCAATATAATACTTCCATGGTTACCCTAACTGGAAACGGAAGAAATAAATCACAACCTTGGAGCAAATATTATCCACTGTGAATGGAAATATTCTTTACTTATTTGCAAACAGTGATACACTTAATTGATGAATAGCTTCAGAAATATGGTCAATCTGTCTATGTTTCGTATTGTGACCCGATTCCGTAAAATAAGTAGACATGCTTGTAAGTTCGTGACCTTTGTCTTGGGCGGTGAATTTTGCACATGTGCCACAATATATAGGATTGCTTTGCATGTACCATGGTTTAAGCAGGGGTTGTTTGAACATGGACCTGAAGGATTTATATCATTTGATTTTGCATATCTACATTTAGCAATACCTACAACCTACAATCACTTGATATCAACGTATCAATATGAGTAACATAACGGGTGTCGCATGTTGTTTGTCTTTTTGTCGTTTTTCACTGTCAACTTGTTTTCGACTACTGAATTTGAATATCAGTTTTGAGTCTTTCGTCTCTCTTTTAAGATTCTAAAAGATTCCTTATTACTGTTAAAAATAGGTATTTTCAATTATATCGATGAGATGACTTTATCAAAAGAAATTTTTGAAAATATCATTTAAATATTTGCCACAACATTGACAAATACAAATTAAGGATCCACTTCTATAAGTCAGAACAGCATAAATTAAGGAACAAAATAAGCTAAAACTATTGATAGGTTATGGAACTCCTTTCTCAGTTATTTGATTTTTTAAAAATGGCGGGAAAAGACTGACCCGGACTTTTACCTTATATTTAGCATTTGCATTATTTGGATCTCAAATCGTAAGCAAAAAATCTAGAATCTTCTTAAGTTTTGGTAATGACCTTTTTATGAGCTATTGAAGTCTTCTATGAAAAGAAAAGTGGGTGATATTGGGCAAAATATTTTACCCTGTATCGTAGGAAAAACACAAGGAGTCCGATCATCTAAAAAAACATAAACCTGACCTGATTTCTATTCAACTCTCTTGAAACAGTATTGTTGACCACAAGTATACAATTTAATGGATCTACCAATATCATTGCTTGAATTGTTGGAACTATAACTGCCCTTTTGTAAGTCGCTGAGAAAAAGCCCAAGAACAAATTGTCCTCCTCCACCGGTTTACTTTATCTCTCCACAGTAAAAACTCATTAGTCATGCGATATGTATTTCGTTTTGCCGGTGATTGAAGTCAAATTAAGGTAACAAACAAACACTGAAGGAATCGTATGAGAATAGAACACAACAGAACAAATTACAGATTAGACAATTATTTTGGTATCTAAAGGTCTTAGACTTCAAAATCATAGTGAGATGAGACACAGATATATCGTATCCGTCAACCAATTTGTGATGGTGATCATGACCGTATATGTTATTTCGATTTCAGTACTACTCGTACTCCATGAAATTGTTTTGGAATAAAACTACTAATTCATAGCCCAATTGTTTTTCATGTTAAGCAAATATATACCTTATTTTGAGTTGTGCTGAAAAATTCACCATACCTGTAATTGTATATTAAAGCGCATTGGTTCCTGGAAGTTGGTTAGTAGAAAAACAGGTACTTCTGATCTGAGCAACAGGACAAATGTTCCCTCCACGGATAATTTCAGGTATTTTTTTATCATTCAACTTTCAACAAGAGTTCTACGGTGATCTCTAGTCCTTAAACTTTCTTTTTGAAACCAAAGTTCCCCAAATGTTTAACTTTTTACCAAAATTACAGCTATGCGTAGGAACTACTTTTTTAAATATGTGCTAGTTTTTTCGTGACCGGGTCCGAAATTATTGGTTCTATACTTTTTTTCATTCTAACTCATCTGGAGAAGTTTTTGCACACGCCAAGCACCAGTTTTTGAAGTCCATATAATATTAACATGCACACTTTATAAATAGAGTGCCTCCGAGGCGCTTTTGGATTTACATGCATCAGGAACGCCTAAATCAAAACATTAGAAATACAGTGATATATAAATACTAGAAACGTTAGGATCCATAGAGCAATAAACAATACAACCAAATTCTTGTAAGGTCAACTTCACCCAATGGTGTTTAAAGAATATATATCTGGTCTCTTTGTGGAAAGAAAACTATAAGAAATTGAAAGCAATCTTCAGCGGGATGGCCACAGATACAGGAAAGTTCACGATTCCCACAAAAATCAAGTCTAGGTTTAAGTGATCTAGTTCCACAGTAGAAGCCGGAAAAATTATTTTGTAGTACTGTCTGTTCAAGATCAGGGTAAAATATGATAACAACTATTAAACATACATTATGCAGATAGTTAAACAACTAATGGGAATTTTGGATCCTCAATGCTCTTCAACTTCGTACTTTTTAACTGTTTTTATTCGAGCGTCACTGATGAGTCTTTGGTAGACGAAACGCGCGTCTGGAGTACAAAATGTTAACCCGGTGCCTATGATGAGTTGATTTACTAGAGTGTTTGGTTGTTTAGAATTTAAACGACGCATTTATGGAAAATGTCTTTAGGTAGAAACGGACTCCTCCAAACCGCTATAAAGTTTCTTTAATAAGCCACTGGTTGAAGCAACTCCTCGTATAAAATTTTGATTCTATGCATACAAAGATAGGATTTCCAAATTAGGTACAAACAAGGAAAAATAATGTACGTAACTGATACATTAAACAGTACAACCAGAAAAGCGAGATTTCGAATTATTGATGAGCTAATGAGTGATGATGGAAAATGTTTTGCTAGTGCTGAATTTGTAAAATTTACTGAAACATAAAAATTCAAGCATACGACAAGATAACCTTTATATTCAATAAAAAGACTAGCTCTTAGAAACTGTACTGACAAGAACATAATCACTGAAAAAGGTAAATTGGACCAAAACGATCCGTACTTTTCTTGATTGAATGACTAAATACACCTCTTGATTGTGGTAAATTACTAGTTCAACACTACGTATGGGACGTCGAGCGAATACATCAATAACAACAAATCCTACGCTGCTTAAACCTGAAATAGTGGATGACAATGTTATGGACAAAAAGCAAAACTTCTGGAGAAATAGAAAAAAGTATAAAGAAAAATCCCGAACTCCAAGGTAAATTAAAAAAGAGCGGAAGTCCATAAAACCTGACAAAATCATACGTAAGGCTATGTCAACGAACGGAATTTTCTTGAATGAACTGGTATATTCTTGACTTTGTACAGGTAAATTACTAGGAAAATATACTACGTATAGTACAAGACCGATAGGACCAATAAAACAAAGACCTGCGTGCTGTTAGAAACAAAAATAGTGTATAGGAAACAGCAGTGGACAAAATTCAAATAAACCACGATCATACATGAGTATGAAAAAAACATGACCTTTTCCCATTAAAATATTTGAAGTTTATTTAGAATATAAAACTACAATAACAATTTTATTAAGTAATGCATTGAAGTATTTCAAGAAATTCGAAATTCAAAATGTATTATATGAAGATAACCATAAACAATGAACAATACGATCAGGACGAGTCATTAAGTCAAGAGAGTAATGTTAGAGGTTAACTATAAAGGTGCAGTCAAGTGCTAGAAACATTTTTACTTCAATCTACTAATTGTATATAGGCATGCTGAGCATTAGTGCTAAGTGTTCCGTTACTGCAGATTGGCTTTTATCTTTTTTACAGCAAGATAGATCATATCGATATAATGTTGAAGCATTTCAAGTTTAAGTATTATGGTTATCAAGAAACTATGAACAGTAATCTATATTGCTTAAAAAGTGAGATATATGATAGTGATAACGTTTAACAAAAATACCGAACTCCAAGGCAAATTCAAAAAGGGAACTCCATAAAACTGACAAAATCAAACGCTATGAATCAACGGAACAAGTGAAAGCAACTGCCATATTTCTGACTTGGTACAGGCATTTTTCGAAGAAAATGGTAGGTTTAACCTGGTTGTATAGCAAGCTTAACCTCCCACTTGTATGACAGTAGTTTATAGTCCGTTATATCGACAAAATTGGGTGAGCAACCCAAACATACATCATAGGTTAGTTTGACAATGATTAGGATCCACCAGCCAGAACTGTGTAAACATACATAACAGACATACAACACTAAAACATTCAAACAATCATATAAATTAATCTAACAACAGAGGACAGACAATCATTGATCTATACTTCGAAATTTGTTAAATTCTATTGCAAAACAGTTTATCTTTTACATTCATTTTGCACTGCGGAAATTGAAACTGATGTGTATTTCTGTTCTATGTTGATTTCACTAATATTTGTAACTTGATTAAAGTTTGTATGTTTCAGTTGATTGTCGTTTTTTTTTCTAAACAGGCCTTTATATAATAGAGTCAGAACATTGAAACCCTATCAAACGTTTTGATTATATTTCATGATATAAGAAAGGTTCTGCATGATGATCATGGATGGATGCTTGATATAAGGCAGATGTTACATTTGAAGGAGGCCGAAGTCTGGTATAATTATTTTTTTGATATACAAACTTGCGGAAAATCGTATTCCTCTTTGTGGTGTACTTACTGGGTACGAGTTGGCATTGCAAGGTTCGATATGACATGGATTCACATGACTAAAGGAAAAGGTATAATAAGTCCACTGTTTTTGCCCTTTGAATTCGAAATTCAAAATTTATTATAAATCTATCGAATAACGTCATTCAGATATTAAAAAGACATTAGTCTAGTCTGAAATCATATCTCCGAGTAAACATTGACTGAAATGACATTATACTTTATTGTTCAGTCTTTTAAAAGCTGTTCCGATCAAAATGATCGTTTTAGTTCAAAACTGGTTTACTAGTGCAGGTTTGTTGATTTTTCTAATTATTGGTTGTTCTATCATTGTAATGAAGACTTCACCTTCTTTAATATATATAACCTAAAATGTAGATATCTTTATATTTTTATTCACGGCAACTTAATTTTAGTTAGACATATTGCATCTTGCTTATTTTAAGTTAGTGTCTGATATGTTAAAGACACCTTGAACTATTGAGTGACGAGTTGGAATTCGTCGTGTTACTTAATGATAATTACATTATGCATAATTTTAAGGGTATGTAACAATTATGTGTTTATGTTATCAAGAAATGTGTTCTCACGACATAAAGACTTGTACAACAGCTTAGTTATTTTTAGAAAAACTCTACAAATAGATTTTGTGATCAAAAAAAAAATTTGACAACACCGGATAAACATTTTGAGCATTGATGATGTATCTTCTGTGATCGATGCAAGAAAATTCCAAAACCTAATCCAAACTTTGAAGATATAACTGAAAAGGACCAAAATGTGAAGCCAAACCCGACGAAGAATCCGAGTTATGCATAAGGGGGTTGCGTTTATAATTCAAAATTATTTTCGAAGATATAATAGCAACTTTAGATTGAAAAGTAACCATATAGAAGTACTGAACAAATGGACAAAAGTTAGTTACAAAAACACTATTTATACGAAAATAAACTAGTTTTCATACTTGTCTGCTAAAAACTCATTTCTAGTAATTATCAAGCAAATTGAATTGTTGACGGTCTATTTCTGTTCTCGGAAATCAGCAACACATATTATTCATACAACAATCAGTGTTGTCAAGACGTTGTCTTTCACTTTGCATCAATAGGAATTGAGAATGTTCAGGAGAAAAATATAGCTCCTTACATTTTCTACAAAAAGTCAAGGTAATAATAAGAATGAATAATCCAAGCGCACATTCATGAATGAATGCAGTGTTCAGTCGTTCATTAAATATTGTTTCAATATTTGAATTCTTACATTAGTAAAATTCATAAATAACAAGAATGACGACAACAAAAATTCAAAAGAAAAGAAATATTTCTAATCCTATTTGTTTTGTTTTTTTGTTTTTTTTTTTATTTTTAAGCTTAGGTATTTTGAAAAGTAACCATACAGAAGTACTGAAATTATATACTGATTAATCAACTAATAAATACACTTTTCATTATAATTTTCTCTTATTCATTAATCCCTGTGGCAAAAAAGATACTGTTAGAATAGCCAATCAATACAGTTGGTTAACCATTTTAAATCGTTGAAATCTCTGGTATGTACAACGACATATATATATATATACTGAAAGAACATCTGTTTTGAAATACCATTCTTTCTTGGCTGAAAGAATGGGTTTTCATGTATTAGTGTTTAAGCAAATAAAATGTTTTAAAATACAACATACAACTAACGGAAATGCTCATACTAAGTCGTTTATTATACTAACATACTGGTAAAAGATAGGCAAAAGATACCAAAGGGACATTCAAATTTATAAGTCGAAAATAAACTGACAACGTCATGGCAAAAAGAAAAAGACCAAAAGACAAACAATAGTATACAAAACAAAAGATGGAAAACTAAAGATGGAGCAACACGAACCTCAACATAAACCGGGGGTGATCTCAGGTGCTCGGAAGGGTAAAACTTTTAATTTCATTTGTACTATGAAGACATTTTTTATACAGATTTATTAAAAAGACATAGTACAATAATATTTAAACTTGTTTTGAAAATTTTTACACTAATTGCAAATCGTATATATTGTCTTGAGATAAAATATAAAATTAAAGCACAAGAACACAGCTCAAAAATAATTAGTCGTTCCTTAAACAGAATGACGGAATGGTTAACTATCGCTTATTCAAAACATTATATTTCATAAACAGAGATGTATCAACTTGTGTAGAAATTTTAGTTCGCTTCATTTATGTATAAAATTATTATACTGGTATTTAATTAATACATCTTATTTATCTTTGGCGAATTAATATGTTATGGTTTATTACACTGTGACTGTGTGGCAAAAAAAATAAGGCAAGTGAAATGAATAAGCATAATATGGTGCAACAGCATGCAGTATATGGATTAAGTATAACTTTTTATTAATATAATAATACTAGTAATAGCAGTGCAAGACAACGTATGCACTTGCATAAACCTATACATATACATTCTAATATATGCATATATATATATATATATGAGTCTAAAAGATTGTGTAACAATACCGATAAATAGATGGAAAACAAAACACTAAAAGTGTTGAATATCATCGCACAAAGATGGAAAAACTGAACAGATGATATAAATTATACAATAATTGCAAATATTTTGGCTCAACAAATGGCCTTCCTCAGTGTTAAAAGTTTTAACAATACTGATATATAATGTATAAGGTGTAAACATAGATTAGTAATAATACAGGTAATAATACAGGTGAGTTTTGGTCGATTGATTTTAATCCAAACTCCTGAATATCATAATATAAACATTAGACTGTCAATTTAATTATTTCTTTCTATTGATTCCATCTGGATGGAGGACACCCAAACATCTCCGATTCTCTCTTATATATATATATATATATAAAGACATAAAATCAATAAACAGATACATATATATATATGTGTGTGTGTGTGTGTGTGTGTGTGTGTGTGTGTGTGTGTGTGTGTGTGTGTGTGTGTGTGTGTGTGTGTGTGTGTGTGTGTGTGTGTGTGTGTGTGTGTGTGTGTGTGTGTGTGTGTGTGTGTGTGTGTGTGTGTGTGTGTGTGTGTGTGTGTGTGTGTGTGTGTGTGTGTGTGTGTGTGTGTGTGTGTGTGTGTGTGTGTGTGTGTGTGTGTGTGTGTGTGTGTGTGTGTGTGTGTGTGTGTGTGTGTGCATTATTCTTATTCTTTAATCATTGACCTTAATCCAAGAGTTCGAGTACAAGTTGCATTCTTCCACATACAAATATTATGAAAAATTTGTATTTCTAAGATCAAGTATTCTTTCATGTAATGTTTTAGTCTTTCTATATGAGGTTTTACAGCATACATCTTAGACCTGAATATGAAGTACTTTGTAAGTAAAACAACTCTATTTTTTATAAAATTCATCTTATAATTGGAGGCCACAAAAGGACATTATCCAAATTTAATGGGCTGCATAAAAAATCCAAGAATTCAGGCTGCGTCCAATTTTGACTACAATATGGCAGCTCCAAAGAGGATGTTGTGTATATATTATTAGGGATACATTATGCAAAATATATTTATAAAAATAAGATGTAGTATGATTGCCAATAAGAAAAATCTCAACAAGAGACCAAATTACGTAGAACATTTGCAACTATAACTCACCGTATGGTATTCATCAATGAGCAAAACCCATACCGCTTAGCAAGCTATATATGACCATGAAATGACAAATGTTTAACAATTCAAGAAAACTAACGGCCTGATTTGTGCATAAAACAATAAAATAAAAACGAAAAATTGAAACACAAATATTATATACAGCATCAAACGACAAGGCAAAACAAATGAAGTGGCCAATGTACCAAAAACTGCAGAAGGATCCAAAGGACGGTGCTGCAATGCAAGGCGGAATAAAAATTGTTATTGCTTGTAAATAGACGAAGAGAGTTAATTGCGGTTTTATGGCTACAATGAAAAACACGTAATTGGCATGTGATAGGTGTGCCTGGGGCAGAGGAGTCATTATATATATCTTATTTTTAAGATGCTAAATTTAAATGATATGCCAAAATGCACATTACACTCAATAGAATAAGGCTAAGGCTACAGTTGATTACCAGTGTTCAAATCGCGATTAAGAAGAGACAAACTAAGGTATCAGACAACAAGTGAGGAAATAAAATCTAACACATATGGAAACTTATTTTGTACTGTCTTCTTCATAGATATACTTGAAGTTTCTTACTATTTGTACCTATCTATATCTCTCCCTTGAGTCGCCAGATCAATTTCTGACAAGGGACCAAGCTGTTTTAATCGAGACAAATCAAGGAAGCATTATTTTACTGATGTTCAAATCTCATAAATCGATTAAAAAGACAATCAATGTAACAAACACTTACGTAGTGAATTGTAAGATTTCAAAAAGTAGCAAGATGGGTGCGTAGACAAGGTAAACGTCTCCTGCTCCCACATGCAAATTCACACTTAGTCAAAATGTAACATGAGCAACACGACGGGTGCCATATGTGGAGCAGGATCTGCTTACCCATCCAAAGCACCTGAGATCACCCCCAGTTTTTGTTGGGTTCGTGTTGCTCAGTCTTTAAGTTTTCTATGTTGTGTTTTACGTACTGTTGTTTGTCTGTTGGTGCCCTTTTTTGCCATGACGTTGTCAGTTTATTTTCAACTTATGAGTTTGAATGTCCCTTTGGTGTCTTTCGCCTCTCTTTTACCGGTGATATTCAGACAGAAGAAAATCGAAATTGCGCCAAAATTCTGATGATCAAAAGCTGAAGGTCGGACTTATAATAAAATTGCAATTTATCAATATTTATTTTTAACCATATACATGTACAAATAATGAATAATATTTAACATTATTTTATAATCATTTTCCGTTTAAATGTTACTAATTATAGATCAACACGTTATGTATCTCAGTGTGTATGTGAATGTGTGTGTTTGTATGTGAGAGTTATTTTTTTAGGATGGGGAATGAAAGAATTTTATTTTAGTTTTGCCTAAAAAGATTAAATAGGATGTTAAACATTGTATGTTCTTTTTTAAATTCATAATTGTTTGAATTAATCATTGACTGTCCCCATACGTGACTGTGTGCTTTGTTAGATAAAAACGAATTTTACAAAGGTTTTTTTCTCAGACCACTTGAAAAAATTCTTAAAAAGTAAAAGTAAAATTTTTTTTATTTTATTCTATTTATTTATGCAGAAATTGTTTATACCTTCATTTTTTGGAAGAGCATTCCAAATAACTATAACACTGATAACTGCAATTAAAGCAATGCCGGCAATACATCCAACGACAATTCCAGCTATTTCTCTACAAATAGAAACTAAAGGCTTGTGAATATGAACCACTCGCATGCTGGTCATTTCCTAGCATAAACCATTCAGACACGTATTTCAGGAGATATTTAGAAACGATAAAAACTTATGTCGTTTAAGTTGGCAAAAAAACTTAACAATAAATGCCTGTTTATATCTATCTTTTAGCGAATGAATTGGCATTTTGATAACAATTTTCTTATTATTGTTTTTCTGTTAGCGGTCTCGCAGATCTGTAAAACATTCCAGAACAATTTAAAGGTGTATGATGTGGCCTTACAAACCTTACAGACCTGAAACAGAATTGTTGCATTCTTGTGTCATTTTAATTCCCTTTCGAAAATCTGACGTATATAAACATTTCACACAAACATTCAGATGCAAGTTCGCATGAATCGTGCTGCCATGGAAGAGATTCCTACCTAAGTTTACCTTTAGATTCTAGGCTTGTTCGATAATATGTTTTCCTCATAAATTTAATTTGTCGACAAGTTGTTTTGAACCTTTATGGCATATCAGAGGGTACCATAAACAAAGATTTCATTAACAAACTATTATACTTTGAATTCTTAATATTACCATATAAACACTGATTATAAAATTATTTACGTCTATATCAATTATTCTTTCCCTTTTGACAGACCTTGGTCTTCAACTTTAACTGTTAATGAAAGGATAAATGTAATTGGAGATTTTATAATGTTATCATAGTAGATTTACAATATTTATGATTTTCGGTTCCAATAAACAGTGTTATTTGAATTTAATATACATGTACAATTAAGCGCTCAAAAATCAACTAAAAATATGATAGCAGAGGCTTGAAATACACAGAAAAATAATATTTTACAGGTTAAAAAAAATGTATGACATCTAAGAAGAGTAGAATTTTATCAATAAGTTAGATTAAAATCAAATTTAAAAAATATAGCAGTAGTTTACCGATGTTCAAATCTTATAAATCCAATTGAAATATAAAAATCAGGATTAATAAACTAAAATCTTTGTGAATCGCATCAATTCCAAACGGAGCACGATCGGGTGCGTCAAGAAGGTAAGCGCCTCAGACAAAATGCCATTATATAATTTGAACAGTGGTTCCATATTGTTGGCTTTATTTTAGTACCACATCTTGCATGTTCCTGACACTGCTATATGTAACTTCAGAGAGTGTGACAGGTAATGCATGCATATCAAGAGACGCTTACCTATCGACACACCTGGGCTAAGTCCTATTCTGGTTATTTTCAGTTCCATCTTTGCCTCTTTTTAACCGGTGCAATACATTTGAGCACATTACCATAAAATTTGCGCATAAAATCGTTACGTTTGCGCTCAGCTTTTAATCACATTTGCGCGCATTAATTTTACAAGTAAACACAGGTAAATTATATATTTATGAAATACCCTTTTCCGTTAGTCTAAGTCCCCATCTCACTAAGGATTTTCCTTCAACAGGAACGCTCAAAGCCAAAAAATGATAGCCAAAGTTGTATAAGATTATCTCTCGTCTATCAGAACAATGAATAAACGTTCGTTCTCGTAGGTCATAATTATTGTTTAATGTTATTGTTTAATTCAGTTTGATGGTTTTCGGCTTTTTACATTTTGTTACCCCGATGCCTTTTACAGCTTATTACTATAAGGTATGGGGTGTCAAGGCTAATTTTTGAAGGCCGTGGTTACTGGAAGTTGTTTATATCCTTTTCAGATTGTTTTTATATGGTGGTATTTGTTTCATTGGCAATTATACCATATCTTCTCATTATTACATATATTCTGTTTCACATTCGACATACGTCAAATAGCTATGTAGTTAACAAAACTAATTTGCATTTAGTCAAATGTAATGTGATACCAACCACAATAAGGGTTACCATTTTTCCTGCTTTCTTGGAAAATTAATAATAACCATTTAGCGAATCTATGATACAGGCTCGTTTCGTGTTACTCAGTTTTTATTTTTCTATGTTGTGTTTTGTGTACTGTTTGTCTGTTTGTCTTTTTCTTTTTTAGCCATGACGTTGTCAGTTTGTTTTCGACTAATGAGTTTGAGTGTCCCTTTGGTATCTTTTGCCTCTTTTTTAATGTTTGTTGGACAAAGCGGCACACACTGGACGATAGTTAGTAAAAACTATATGTTTTACGACTATGGTCGCTGTGCTATTTGAAACAGGAAACCAACAGTCTTAGGCAGAGAAAAAAATATTAACAACAAAGAATGTCTTTATAATTTTCTAAATCTCATTAAAGGGAAGGAATAATACGATTTGAATAAGTATTTTGTATTGTCGATGATGACAGCTACATGTGTTAGTAAACACCATATTGCTATTCCTTTCTGAACTTTTTTTACTTTGTTGGAATACCTTTATAATAGTTCTTAAGGTCAAGTTAAAGTAAAAGAGAGGCAAATGATACCAAAGGGATATTCAAACTCATAACTCGAAAACAAATTAACCTGACAATGTCATGGCAAAAAACGAAAACCGATCAAAAATACAAACAACAGTATACAAAACACAACATAGAAAACTAAATACTGATCAACACTATCTCAGGTGCTGTGGAGAGGTAGTCAGATCCTGCTCTGCATATTGCACCTGTCGTGTGGATCACATTAGTACAAATTCGATGATATGTCTAATTAAGACTTCAACATGCCAAAGTTGTATTCAAAATTTTACCAAAAACTGTGACATAGCTCATTTACTATTCTTTGACCAAAATTATTTACACCCCAAGGGTTGACTAGGGTATAGAAATATTGCCATCCCTTGGAACTCTCCCGTTCCGCAGTAAAACCTTTGCTGTAGTGGGGCGTTCGTCTGCACGTTTAGCAATAACCTTTAACAACTCTCAGAGGGTTCCGTAGTTGACCTGTTGGAAGGAAAATGTCTGTGCCTGTCCACCATATTCATCCTCATTTTCCAGTGGCAGTTCAAATCTACCTGCAATTCAGCCCGGTCGAATCCTACCTTTCCGGACCTACCAGTTGTATTAATTGTTAAATTGATCTCGTCCTGAACATGCATAATACTTTTTCCTCTAGACGTAAAGCAAACAACAATCAATCAAGCATTCTTAAATAATTTGACCGTTTCAGCACAAAATAGTAGCCTTTGTTGTATTTATCAACAACTATCTAGAGTTTGTATAGGAAGTTTTTAACCAGTCACACAGTTGTACATAAATAAGGCCGTTAGTTTTCTCGTTTGAATTGTTTTACATTGTCATTTCGGGGCCTTTTATAGCTGACTTTGCGGTCTGGGCTTTGCTCATTGTTGAAGGCCGTACGGTGACCTATAGTTGTTAATTTCTATGTCATTTTGGTCTCTTATGGACAGTTGTCTCATTGGCAATCATACCACATCTTCTTTTTTATATAGTACTTATTGTATACGATTTTCAAATGCTTTAGATATTTGCAACTAGCTATATATAGACGTTAAACAAACAACACTCAATTAATCAAATGCTTTTGTTTCTTAAATGGCGAAATTTCATCCCATTTCGCTTTTGAGAACTTCTTTTTATTCAATAATTGACAGTTTAACTGCATCAAACTCTGTCAGCTTGAAAGAATACAGCAACGTCTATTTAAGCATAAAACTGAAAGTAAACGCCATTTGACGACAAAACTACACGACAAGAGATCATCCTATAGTTTTCCAATATATTTTACAGTGGTATTCTAAATAGTAAAACATTTTCGATTTCACAAGCTTCACTTCACTTCATTCGAGTCGGAAGTCCGCTTACGGTATTTAAATTTTGTGTCAGGAACTAGATGATATTCTTAATTTTCCTCCGTCAATTTTTGTATCTTAAATTCTTTTGCAAAACTTAACATGTCATTTCAACAACAGAAACAACCAGTAATCATGATACATAAAGAAAATTACTAAAGGTACTTTTCAAGCAAAATAATAAAAGTATATATAACCTTACCTGTTTCACAATTGGTACCGGTATACCCTGAAGCACATGAACACGTGTATGTCGATGATGTCGGTTCGAACAAGAGCCACCGTTTGTGCATGGCATGCCACAACATGGACCTGGAACTATTGAGAATTTTTTTATATGACTGTATTGCTGAAATTACCTCGTGTTAAGTAAGAAAGTTTGATTTAATTTTATAAATATTTTGGAACTGTCCAAAAGTCATTAGTTCTATAAATATCGTCAAATAACATATTGATAGAAGTACATTGTACATGTATTGATTCGTTCTTCTAAGAAAAATTGTAAAACTGTAAAATTGTCTTTTTTTCAATTTGTATTTAATTTGATTATTTTTCAACTAATTTAATCAACGATAAGATAATTTTTTTTCAGAACCAATCATGGTGCCAAAAATTTAAGCAATACAATCAAATGAATAATTACACAGAAAAATAAGGTAAATGATTAGAATGATTATAGTGATTGAAGTACAGTTAAACAAAAACATGTAAACACATTTAAACAAAGTTACATATAAACAATGTCATTGAAAAAACATTAAGTCTTTTGGAAGCCACTTTAACCTGGAGAAAATATGTTTTCTTATTCAATTTATAAAAATCAACGAGATTAAAAGGGTTTCCAGTCAATGGCTGGCTGTGGAAAAATTCGCAATCGATGTCAGTTTCATTCTTTAACCTAGATTAAAAGCGAACGACAAGTGTTGTCTTCACCAATAATTGGCAGTAAAACTAAATTTTGGTATTCAAAGTTGGCTTTGTAAAATAAATACTTACCATCAAAATGTACATGTAAATAACAGTCATTTGCCGCTCAAATTAACCGGAAAGAGACACAACACAAAGAAAACCTCCCCATAGACAACCCCAACCATATGTGTGCAAACAGATCTATCAGGGGAGCAATCAAAGTGATAGCCTGAGAAACTACTGGATGTAACTCCCACTCCCAATTTCACTGGAACACGGGATCGAGGTGAGGCATCCGCTATCATGTTCTGATTGCCTTGGCCATGTCTCATTGACCAAATGATCTGGAGAATGTTGCAGAACAAGAGAATTTATCTGCACAGGAGATAAAACGAAAAGGAAAGAGTCTCATCTTGATTCTCAAGATAAGTTACTACTGTTGAGTTGTCTGTAGCTATCAGCAGTCACTGTCTTTGAATCACCTCTTTGAAGTGTCTCAATGACAGAAGCACTGCCCCATTTTCTATGAGATTTATGTATTCTTGCAACTGTGAAGGTTTCCACACTCCTCCCCTCAAAGCACCCCATCCAGTGGAGGCGTCTGTGTAAAGCGTCATTGTATATTTTAGAGGATCAAGAGACAACCTTTTTGAAGATTCTCCCTGTGTGACCACCACTGTAGCATAATGAGGATATAATCTGGGAAGAACTGGTATAGATGCATCCTGCATTTGTGACACTGGTTCACAGAATTCCATGAGGTAACACTGAATTGAACGAATATGAAGTTGACCCAGGAAATAACGTCAATTAAGGAAATCAGTTCATAAAAATTGGCGAGCTGGTACTGCTGATACCTGAAAACACTGATTCATTTGAATGAAAAAGAGAGGCGAAGGAAACCGAAGGGACATTCAAACTCATAAGTCGAAAATAAATTTAAAACTTACAACGCCATGGCTAAAAAAGAAAAAAGACAAAGACCAACAGAAAAACAACAGTACACAAAACAACATAGAAAACCAAAGACTGAGCAACACGGACCAAACCAAAAACTGGGGGTGATCTCAGCTGCTCCGGAAGGGTAAGCAGATCCTGTTTCACATGTTGCACCCGTCGTGTTGCTCATGTAAGTACAAACCCGGTGATATGTCTATTTCGGTAGGTCACATTCGGGGAAAGGGGACGAAATTGTAGTTACGACAATTGGAACATATCCGTCGTCATCTGTGAAACAGATATTCCATAACGGTCAACCAACTCGTGATGGCGTCTGTAAAATTTACGAAGGGATAATTTCAACTTCACCACTTGGAACTCTTGGTTTAATAGATTCCTTGTGAGCAGCAACCCTCTATCAAGGAAATCATGATAGGAAACACAAGCCCTGGCATATCATATCAACTGGGAGATATATACACCGTATACAGGCGCTTCTGGAATGTTGCTACATAGAAATGGAATGTTCACGATTTGGGAAGCTGAAATCATCTCTTTTGTCGTAAAGTTTTGTTTTCAACCGACCCTCGTTGTCAATTTCTAGATGTAAGTCAAGATATAAGGCAGAATTAACTGTAACTTGTGTATCCTTTATCTCAAGTTCGATGGGATAGATGCGTTCAACATAGTCACCAAATTTTGAATTATTTAGTGAGAGAACATCATCTTTATAGCGGAAAGTGAAGTTAAAGGATACTGCTATCTTCACAACAGGAAGAGTTTTACTAACTTCTTCTTGAAGTTTTCCCAAAGGAAAGCTAAATTACTTATCCTTCACTCATGGAGAAAACTTAAGAGGCTCTGATATGAGTGCCTGATCCAACAACTCCTGTCGCTTTGAGTAAGGTTTACCAAGGTGCCCAAAACAGAAGTTGTGAAACCCAAAGACTGTGGTCCACCTGTACAGTAGATTGAATAAATTGATTTCATTGAACTCCTCTCCTTCGTCTTTTATTAAAGATCCAGCTAAAAAATGCTCTGCTGTACAACGGACCCCAGACACAAGTCGAAGATAACTGTCGGATTTAGCCCAGGTCTACAGGTTTTGTCCCTTATAATGTAGAATAAACCTTATCACAGAACGGGTACCCTTTACCTAGAGAAGACTCGTGAATATGATAATCCATAGACTTAATCTTAGATGGGAACGTGGTAGGACCAAAACCATTGTTCCCATAGTGGAATGAAACTCACAAATGCTATCATCCACAAATTCAAGAGCTGATTTGGTATGACCAGACTCTGGAAAGGATTTATAACCTGTGGATGTCTCCTTTTCCAAACCTCACCTAGCCATAAAGTCAGAAGGGCAAGTACATTGCGAGGTGGCATATGAAAGGACATAGGAACTTCAGAGATTCACGTATAATAAAGTAAACCCTACTTCTGATGATAGTCTCCCGATAGCTCAACATAGAGCCATCGTTATCTCCCTGAACAGAAGATCTACCATTCAAAAAAGAGGGTGGAACAACCAAAGCCCTAGAAGGAATGCGCCTTCTTATTGAAGCTGGAGAGCAATCTCCGTCATGAGATAAAAAATGCCCTTTTGGCTTCTAGGTGCAAGAGGGATATCATCCTCATCGTCAGTTTCCCTATTATTGCCACCTTCACAGGCTCTGGTGCTAACAATGGGATGATGGTCTTTCTTTTCAATGAGAGAACAACAATTACTCAATTCCAGGTATTGTGATTTATCAGTTGCCTGAAATTAATATAAGATTTTAAAGGATTTACTTGGCTGAAAAGCCTTGCCCCCTTTCGCAATAAGGTGGTGTACTATAAGGGTAAAAAGGAGGATTGACTTGGTTAGGTGGGTAGGAATAGTTACATGTATATGGTCACCTAGGCCTGTAAAAAGCATCGCTCTCCAAACCTGAAGGGGCTGCACAACTACTTGCCACAATGCTGTCTACAGGCCTACTAAAATTTGAGTGGACCGGAGACGATCTAATCTCAATTGAGACCCAAATGAGTTTTGGGAGCCAGTGAGGAGATTAATTTGACTGGTAACAGCAGGTGCCAGGTACTTCCGGAACCATTCACAGTTTCATCTGCTGCCGCAGCAACAGATATGGGAAATTGCGAATTGTCAATTAAACCCCTATCCCAAAACTCATCTGAAGTGGTGGCTGAACACCAGGGAGAAAGACCTAGGTCTTCTTCTCTTCCAATTCCATAATAACTTTAACTGTATTGCCTTATCTTATAATACTTATACAATTGTACAAAATTCTGTTAATCTTTCCACGATTCGAATTCAAATTTTCCCCCTTTTTGTTTCTTGTGTGATTGCTGCAACACCAACCGCAAAAGTGATGAAGGTAAAGGGCACGCATGCGCCACATAGGGTTAAGGTTGTCTATGGGGATGTTTTTCTGTTATCTAAACTGATAATGGGAACGTATTTATTGTAATAAGAATATAAAACCCGATTGTGATCGAAATTTTATAGTAATTATAATTAATTCATTGACTTGTTGGTTTACTTTTACAAATTTTGACTTGGATGGAGAGTTGTCTCATTGGCACTCATACCACATCTTCTTATATCTAATTGCGGATTGCTTTATTGAAAAATATTTAATCTGTGAGTGTTGATTTGCTAAATAACGAAATGAATTTATTTAATGAATTTCCCGAAAACCAAAATGTTGGTCTTTTTGGTTTTATCAGCTTTTCTGAGCTTGTATTAGGTTTCGGAATCTCAAATAATTGGCTTCGTGTATCATGATGTGAGATATTAATTGTCGAAATGCACATTTGAAGCAGTTAAATTGGTAGCGTGAATGTTATAAATTTTGCGAAACGTCATTGTCTTTAAAAACAAAATTAAAAACTTTGGCTTGGCACTTTTGCAAAAAAGGCGGAAAACTCTATAGGATGAATCAAAACTCAAAAGTCAAAGAGATACCAAAAAAAAACATATAAAAAAACCAAAAACGACGAAGGAACAAAACACAATTTAAAAACTCTTTATAGAAAGTTAAAGACTAAGCAACATGACCCCATCAAAACCCGGGGGTGATCTCAGGTGCTCTAGAATTTGAAGCTCATTTGACACATGTGTGCGCTTTACTAAATGCGAGTGTTTTTGTAAACGTCTTGATAGTCATTGGATTCAATTCTATTTCAAATTTATAATAAAAGGGAAGCAGTTTACACAGCCATCGATATAATACACATTGGAGCTTTGATAAAACAATAAAACATTTTAAAAAATTACCAGAATTCATAAAACAAAATACTGGACAGTACAACAGATTACATGATTCATAAGCATTCACAGCGTTTATTCATGCTAGTTATCTATTACTTGAACATACATTCGTTTTAGAACAATACGTATGATAAAAAAGGAAATGTTCTCAGAAAAGATATTAAGACTTGTATTATTGCATGGAATGTAGCCAAATAGTGATTAGACATGTCAAGTAAAATTTTAAATATGTGAATTAAAATTCCGAAATATACGAAGAAGCTGACAAGAAATCATTAGATTCTTTTTTTAATTTGATAATGAACATAGTTGATATACGTATTCAACATTTTAAAGAACATTTGACTCCTAACAACAACCATAACAGCCCTATTTCTCGTTTCAAACATAAGCTAAAAGAACTCGCCAAGGAATTTGTTTTTGTCTCGGCTGATAAGGCTGCTAACAATATCATTATTGTTTGACGTAAATTTTACATTGAGGTTCTGAAAAAGAAAATCACGAATTCACCAACATTCCAACTGACTCCATTTTCGGAAAATGACACCTGTAACAAACATAAACTTTTAGCTACCTCTTTACAAGCAGAACCAAATACAATGAAAGTTCCAACTATGTACTGGCTTCCGAAGCTGCACAAAACTCCTTACAAGTATAGATTTATTTCGTCTTCAAGCCATTATTCCACTACTAAATTATCTATTCTACTTCCTAGTACACTTGGTACAATCAAAAACCTGGTAATAAATTGTTCAAATAAGGCCTTTGAAAATAATGGAATTAATTACTTTTGAAGTGTCAAAACTTCGTTGGAAGTACTTGATAAATTGCATGCTTATATTGGTGATTTCGAATCTGTTCAAAGTTTTAATTTTTCTACCCTATATACCACTTTGCCTCATAATCTCATTAAGAAAAAAATCACACACCTGATTAAATGGGCATTTTATACAATCATACTTTTCTAGTATAAGTGACTTGAAAAAACGACTAACCAAAGACAAATTACGACAACCCAAATGTTAAATCTATATGACTGTATAAGCAGAAGTGTTCTCTAAATGACAATCAGTAAAAGTTATTGTCTATAGTAATTCCGATCCTTCAGGCTAAACCTCGCATTATATCTAAGACGAAAAACAACAAACATCATAATATAGCATAGTGGTATATATATTTATTATCTAGACTAATAAAACAAGCTATACTACTTCCATTATATAATTGCTAAAAACTACATGACAGCATATAAAAAATGTAACAATATAATCAATAAATGTATCTATGTTTTGGCTTTCTCGGGGGCTACTCACTTTATAAAAAATCTACCCAATCTAAACAATAATTTGAAACATTATTCTAAAAATAACCTATTAACTATAGGATGCGGTGGATACCTGCAACATTGTTTCGGCTGCGGTGGATACCAGCAGCGGGTTTTCGTCTGCGGTGGATACCAGCAGCGGGGTTTCGGCTGCGGTGGATACCAGCAGCGGGGTATCGGCTGCGGTGGATACCAGCAGCACGATATGCAAAATAATCTCATGCTTACTTATAAAATAATAATTGGAACTGATAATTAAGAATATTTACTATACTGATGTATAATTGACTTGGGGTTAAAAAATAATTTCCCCGAAATTAACATGGCCAAATTAAGCGAATTTAATACCATTAAATGAGTGAAAGCCCCAAGATAGATACATCATTTATTGCGATTTAATATAATTTTATTAATTTTTTTTTTTATATTTTTTATTATTTTTTTTATGAACAGTCGTTTGTGCGAAGGTGTTCTCACAAGTTAAAATAATCAGTTGCAGCATATATGAAGCCCAAAATTTGAACATTGAATCAATCTAACCCAAATGTACTAAAATATGGAATTAAAATTGTCTCCATGTTTATTTTACTACTCAAATGTCACATAATGTTACAAAAAAAAATACATGTATGTAAAACTACAAAAAAGAAACAATAATAACCTGTATTTTACATTTCAAGCTTTAAACTACAACAAATGAATTAGTTATGAAAACACATATCGTGCTGAGCTCTTTTCAATACTTTGGCATCAGTTCGTATGTATCGTATGTAACAGTCTGATGACCACCTGCCCAATGTTTGAATAATATGATCCTCGACACCACATGCTGCTGCGGATGTAGCTGCTCCTATACGAAAGGAGTGACCACAAAACTTAACAGTATTATAGCCAAGTGTGTCCAATAGTTGTCTCAATGAAGAAATAAATGTTTCCTGCTTAACGGCGATGATTGAAATTCATCCTCGACAAAAGTGGAGATTTTGGTAAAGCGCTATTGTTATATCTTATAGACAGATACTTACTCATTGTATCCACTGGTTTAAATGTGTCATTTTCATAAATAATAATATTCACCCCTTGACGAAAGGGATCACGCTTAGATGATCGCAGGCGAAAAATGAAAAACTGTTTCGTCGGATCCACAGTGATATCTTGCAAAAGTACTGTACATGAATTATCGTTATAAGACCGACAGGTAAATTCTCCACACCTAAGAAAACCGAAAATTGCCATTTTAAAAGCACACTGAAACATGAGGTCTAGCACTGGTGAAAATATTCCTTTCGATAATAAAGCACAAAGCTTATTCAAAATTGATGATGTAATTGGCAATCTTTCTTGGACAACATTGTTCTGAGATTTTTTAATACCCCGAAGAATAACTGGTAATCTCATAGCATTCGCCATAGGATCATATCCTAAAAATCTTATATAATAATGACGTACTCCGGCAAGATAGAGTTTAATAGTCTGGTGTTTAAGATTAAGTGTTTTTTGACAATAAGTTGCGAAATAGACTAGAAGATCTTCTTTACATAAGGAGATTAACTTCGGAGCACGGTTGACCATTCATGACCAAGAAAGTTCTGAAACATTTAAAAGCGGATTTATATGTCAATCTAGTGCTTTCGCTCAAAGACGCATCCCATAATTCGTCTATCTTTAAATTTAAACCATCATCAGCTCTGAGGGATGCAGACAAGGAGTTGGTATCGCGTTTGCATATAGTGCCAAGGCTCTGAACTTCATCATCTGGTAACGAGAAAGAGAATCAGTCATACAGTTTTTTATACCAGGAATGTGTTTGGCATGCACTACAAAATTATTAATTGCTGAATGATAAGTGAGCTTTCTCATTAACTTCATCAAACTTTGAATCTTAGATCTACCCTTTTTTATAATATCAACAGTAGCTAAATTGTCACAATTGAATAATATACGTTTTCTTTTCCATCTGTCTCCCCACAGTACGCATGCCATTACAATTGGATACAATTCAAAAAACGCCATAGATGTTCGCTCACAAGACAATAGTTCATAAGGAAAGTCACCTTGAAACCATTCATTTTGATAAAAACCTCCAAATGAGGAAGGTGTAGCATCAGTAAACAAGTGAATGTCCGCAGCATTCGTTATATTATCATTTAAAAAGAAGGAAACACCATTCCAATCTTTTAAAAATTTTGACCACATAACAAGATCTGGTTTACAGCTTTTTAAGTGTACATGGTGATGCAACTTTTTAACAGTAGTAGATAGTTTAATTAAGTGTGAAACAAATGATCTACCTGGCACTATAACTCTGCACGCAAAATTTAAATGCCCTAGTAAACTTAATAACTCTCTTTTTGTGCAAGAATTGCGCTTACTAAAATATTCTATAATTTCTTGAATTCGTAAAACCTTTTCTAAAGGGAGATAAGCCTCCATATTAATAGTATCTAAAATATCCTAAATATTCTAACTTATGACATGGTCCTTCAGTTTTCTTAAATGAAAGTGGCACACCTAATGACTTAAAAATATCTAAAAAAGTATTCATAGTTTGTTGAGCGTTGTCTTGTTCTGGTACAATAACTAGAAAATCATCTAACAAGTGTAAAATGTGCTCTATATTGTAATTGTTCTGAGCAATCCAACAAATTGCTTGTGAAAGAGTGTCAAAGATTTTTGGGCTAGACCTGCACCCAAACACCAATTTATTAAAAAAGTAATATCTGTCATCCCATTTGATTCCATGAAACGGCCATAACATTGGCGACAGGGGCATAACCTTGAAGGCGTCGGCTATATCGGTTTTTAAAAGCCAAGATTTAAAACCTAGGATTTTTTGGATCCTCATGAGGCGCTGACAAGTCTACGATCAAACGCTTCTTTTTATTGTATTTACCTTCTGCCACACCGATAGGGTTAATGCGGTAATGTTTAAATGGAATAAAATCAAATGGTCCTTCTAAATAACCTTTTTCTACCTCCGTCTCTATTAATTTTAAAACGTGTGCTGGTTGAGATAACGCTGATCTTAAGTTTTTGCACTCAATAGACTTAGATGGTAATGTTGTAATACCTGTGGAAAAACCTTGACTTAACCCCGAAACTAGGTAATTCTTAAATTCCTTATTTGGATGATTTTCTAATTCATGAACTAAATTACTAATCACAATGGGTGTTGTTACTCCTAAACTTAGGGAAACTTGATCGTTTACATTCTTCTCTGCATATTGGACCCGATTTTTGGGTCCTAGTGCCTCGTTTTTTGAACTCGTACAGACTGTTTTAGGGTGCTCTCCATAACAACTTAGACAAATATGTAAATTTCTACAATGAGGTCTAAAACAACCTGTTTTCCCGTTGAAATTATTACAGATTTCCTTTCCTCCATGGTAAGAACGCTCCCTGCCGTGTATGTCTTGATCTGACCTGTTTGACCCTGTCGTATTCCTATTGTTGTTGTTTGACTGATTACAATAACTACTTGAGTGAAAAGTGCTACTGCAAATGCTACATGTGTTAGGTTTAATGTTCGCAAAAATATTGCAAAATAAAGTGTTATTTCTGATAGACCAGTCAACAGGAATATTGTTATGCCTTAAATGAGCTGCCGCATCAGCAAAAAACCGTTTATGGTACTCGTAAAATCCCTTACCCGGATACCTGGTGGCCATATCAACCAAATCACGTTCATAAAGATCCAGCTCACTCCTACGGTGAGGAAATGTAGTACACATTATGTTCTTATAAATCCCAAAAGGCTGAATAAATTCGCCCAGAGACAATGATCTTGAACTTCTAGGGTCAGATTTATTGTTTTTGTCTTCACTCAAGCTTAACTCGTGTGTTCCTGAACCAGAATAGTATGGTATCAGTAAAGATGTTAGATTAATGTCTATACCTGATATAATATTCTTTCGTAACTGGGGTGATATTGTTTCCACAAACGGTAGAGTTTCTGCAGAATAGCCGTGTGCTGTTCTCACCATGTTGCCTGAATTTCCCATATTTAAAAGCTGTTCCTCGCTTCCTGCGGCTGCGTTCGGTGCAGTTCGTGTGTTTTGCAATGCATTGTATGCGGATTGTAGATTAAAATTTGACCAAGATTGACTTGAATTTGTAGAATTATGATTGATGATATTGGATACATTATCCACCGGAGCGGAGACATATGCATTTGGTGTTTCTGCGATTCTACTAGTACTGGTATTTTCATTTCTGGCTTGAAGTAATAAATTCACCTTTCCTGTTAAGCCTGAAACATTCTGTTGTAGGGATTGTACAGTCGATGATAATTTTGACACAATTCCAATCAAAACACGATTGTCGTTACTGGGCGTGTTTTCATTATTGTTTGTGTTTGGTGCATCATGGGATCGCGGATCCCCATCTACACGTGCGTTTTGTAGTGGCAATGCATGATGGTATACCGCACTACCATTTATGGGTTCTTCACCACGTGTATCTTCGCCTCGTGCTTCCTCCCCACGTGCGTTTGTTGTGTTTGATGTGATACTATCGGAATTTTCGTATCGTTTCAAAAGACGTACCAATGTCACACGTTTTGCATTTAAAGGAAAAGCGATATTCTTTCTTTCTAACTCTGCTTTAAGTCTAGCAATTGTCCAATTTTCGAATAATGTAGGATTATAGACTGCATTATTGTTTTTCTTTTTCCTAATCGGACCCATTGCGTCCGTGCATGGGTATAAATGTAATGTCAAATGCAATATAGGTGAATAAATAAATAAACAGACCTCAGTTCTATGAATAATAAACTCCAAATCAAAATATAAAATAGCACATATCGTATGAATGAAGACTTCTCGCCGTACAAACACGTGAATTGTTCAAAGTTTATTCCATGCTCCTTTTCCTGATATATTTTTTATCATACGGGATAACTTATTTGAGTTCATATAAAGTCTGAATAAGCCAACACTATAGTTTATGCACAGCAGTTTAAATACTGAAACAACTACTTTGTAATGAACTTTTTGAAAACAAAATAAAAATATGCTACGATGAACTGGCAGCTTAAAACGAGCTTATTAATACTTTACTTATATCTCCTATCTGATTGGCTAACCAATCTTCTAAAAATATCTCAGTTCTCTCAGTAATTTCTAAAAATATCTCTCTCTGTTATCTCAATTTGTATTCTATAAATATCCCACCTGACGTAGGCAGGAATTATTTATCGTATAAACTAAAATTTAAATCTTAAATTACCATTAAACAGTCAGAATGCGAATATATATGTTCAAACTCTTTTAGGTTATTTTTTAGTAACAACAAACAAAAGCACTATGTCAATTGGACCTGCTTTGATACTATAACTGCCCTTGAATTTTTACTAGATAACATTTTTGTTCGCTATGGAGATTCCGTATATCGTCAAGTTATTGGAATTCCCATGGGGACTAACTGTGCACCACTTATTGCGGACCTGTTTCTGTATTGTTATGAGTTACAATTTATGACTAAAATCAGCAAAGACCCATCGAAACAACATCTGATTCAAAAATTTAATAACACTTTTAGATATTTAGATGATATATTGGCTCTCAATAATGACGATTTCAATATGTACACTAAAGAGATTTATCCTGCCGAACTGACCTTAAATAAAGCTAATATTAACAATGAACACTGCCCTTTCCTGGATCTTGATATCTATATGTTTAACGGGAAGCTTAATACCAAAATTTATGACAAAAGAGATGATTTTCATTTCCTATTGTTAATTATCCATTTTTAGATGGTGACGTTCCCTTGTCACCATCTTATGGTGTTTATATATCTCAACTTGTTCGATTCGCTCGTGTATGTAACAACGTATTTGATTTTAACGAAAGAAATCTCTGTATTACTGAAAAATAATTACACCAGAGTTTTCGATATCACAAACTAGTCAAAACATTTACTAAATTTTATCATCGGTACAAGGACATCATTCGTAAATATAAATTAACATGCAGACATCTTATACGTTCAGGTATTTCACATCAAATCGTTTATGGTAACATTCTTTACAAAGCACAAAAATGTCGGCATTCACCTCAAAAGCTAACCAAACCTTTAAACAGACTTATTCGGAAGGGATATAGTTACGATACTGTTGTCAAGTCATTAAGGATTGCATATTTTGGTATTAATATTGATTCACTCATAGGGTCTTTGCATCGGAAATAAACACATTTATTCTAAAACCAATTGTTGGCATGATACGGGTTATGTTCTTCTCATATATTTTATGATAGTATGATACTAAACCCCTAACGGGAGGGATTGTACTTGATTTTCATATGATGAAGACATAATCTTTCAATCAGTTTAATTGAGGTCTGGAGCTGGCATGTCATTAACTGCTAGTAGTCCTTTGTTAATTTATGTATCATTGTCATTTTGCTTAGTTTCTTTTGTTACCTTTTCTGACATCGGACTCGGACTTCTTTTAAACTGAGTTTTACTGTGCGTATCGCTGTGTGTTTCTTTATTCTACATTGGCTAGAGGTATAGGGGAGGGTTGCGATCTCACAAAACATGTTTAACCCCGCCGCATTTTTGCCCCTGTCCCAAGTCAGGAGCCTCTGGCCTTTGTTAGTCTTGTATGTTTTTTAATTTTAGTTCATTTATATGTTTTGGAGTTTAGTATGACGTCCATTTTCACTGAACTAGTACACATTTTTATTTAGGGGCCAGCTGAGGACCACCTTCGGGTGCGGGATTTTCTCGCTGCGTTGAAGACCCATTGGTGGCCTTCGGCTGTTATCTGCTCTTTGGCCGGGTTGTTGACTCTTTGACATATTCCCCATTTCCATTCTCAATTTTATTGTAACTATTTCTTTGTTTTTCATGCGTCTTGTGCAAATAATTAAGAAATGCTAATTTAAAAAGTAAATATTCTTTTCTTAATTATGTAAAAATCTTACCCGGTCCCGGGCTTCCATCAATTATATTAATTATATAAAACAATGAAAATAAAGCAAAATAAAATATGTACTGCATCCCAACTTTGAACATTGAGCCTGTATTTTAACAAATAACAAATATACTTATATAGTAGGAAATTTCAATCCAACCATTAGCTTTCATGGTAACTGCTCTTCCATGCGTGATATTATTTTTTTTATAATGTCCAACCAAAATATGTGAGGTAGACGAAGCGATTTATTAAGCGGCTTATGTTTTGTGCTTTAATGAGCAAGATCGGGCGTATATTAACAAGAATTGATACGTTTGGTAATTTTTTGTTCCTGCAAGTATATATAGAGAGAAATGTCGGTACTATTTTATATAAAATAAATTCCTTGTCTCTAAAAACGTTTATTCTAAGATATTTAACATTAAAAACGTGTATTTCTATCCGACCGCTGCAAACATTATACGTTTGTTTTCTGCTCTTTGGTCGGGTTGTTGTCTCTTTGACACATTCCCCATTTCCATTTTCAATTTTATTATATGATTCAGTTGATTATATGCTTTACAGTTATAATTTATTCTATTCGAACTGCGTATCTAATATTCAATAGAAACGGCGATCGTCATTATTACATATAAAAGGAAGGTATATTTTTTAAAATCATTTCATACAAATACTGCAAATCAAAACATCGATCAATTGTAATGCCATAATTTAATAGAAGGTGTATGTTTGTGTAGAAACAGTTTCTGCTCTGTCACTGGTAATGTCTTTTGGCAACAAAAAAATCAACGAAAGATGAAAATTCTTTTTCATACATAAATATTCATTAAAATATATTTTTGTGAATTTAATTTGAGAATAGGATCATACGAAAGTCTCTTCTAAAACATTTTTTTTTAAATCTCATCGTGAAGAGTTTTGTGGTATTTAAATTAAGATCGTTCAACTTAAATGTTGTTGTAGAAAACCTTGCATTCCATCACTACAAAAATGAAACTTAATGCAGAGGGCTTATTACATAAATCGATATCGATCTCAAAGTGAAGAGGGCTTACAAAATGAATCGACATCGATCTTTTAGTGTAAAGGTCTTATAAGTTGGGGTGTCTAAATGTTGTGTATAGTGTCCCCGTGATATGAAACACCTAAAGATATTTCATTGGGAATGGAACTCCTTGTATCCCTTTCGTAGCAATGGAATTTGGCAATATTAAGCAAAAATTAGGACAGTTTCAAGTGACAATGACATTTTTGTATTTAACATCTTAATCAAGGGTAAAGATACCAAATACTCCATCAAACAAAACCAAGACCAAATATGAAGACTTCTAACGGGGAAGACCTTTCTATGAAAAAGAAAGAATAATCAAAAATCAAAAGAGAAAGAGAAAGAGAAAAACAGGTACGAAACATACGAGACAGATTAAATGCAACGAGATAAGCGTACAAATATACAGTAACTTTTAAGTACAGGGAACAATAAATGATGATCTCTGCTATAATTCATAAAACAGTATCTTCGCAATGGAATACAATATAAATAAGAAGATGTGGTATGAGTGTCAATGAGACAACTCTCCATCTAAGTCACAATGTATATAAAAAGTAAACAATTATAGGTCAAAATACGGCCTTCAACACGGAGCCTTGGCTCACACCGAACAGCAAAATATAAAGGGCCCCAAAATGACTAGTGAAAACCAATTCAAACAGGAAAACCAACGATCTAATCTATATTATGTATGTTCAAACGATAAATGATAACGCATCTAAATGAAGACGTTATTCAGTATCTGATGGAGAGCTGTCTCGTGGCAATAATACCACATCTTGTTATTTTTATATAAAATAAATCAATGAAATACAAATATGATTTTTCAAGTTTTGAAACCTACTTTGATCTGGATGTCCTTTTGGTTATTTTTGTTGTTTGTATCGCAGCATCATAGTGTACACCACATTTTCTTTTCTTTATTCATTTTGTAACAAAAACAACAAACTTATAATGGATTACCTTTATATTTAAGTTTTAAGATATTTGATAATACTATAAGCAAGATCCGGTACATCTGTCAACAACACCATCTGAAGTTGACACCGAGCAACATTTTCGAATACGAGACAGAAAACAACAATGCAACACGTAATGTCTTCTCTTGGATTTCCGTTTTTAATGTTGATTTTTCTATTTTACACGATATATTTGGCAAAAGACACAGAAATGCGGACGGTCTTTTTTGCGTGTAAAGTAAGACTTAGGAGAAGCTCCCACTGTCCCCAGTACAATTTTCATCGACTATATAAAACTAAAAATCACCATTATCCAGTACGCTGCCTGAAGAGATTGCCCGGCTAAAGGACCCGAATACAAAGTGTCAGAAACCATGCTTCAGCTAATGAAAGAAAGTTACAAACAAGTACTCATCAATGCGATAAATTACGAAGCAGCATCATCCAAACTTCTTCGTTTTAACTGAGTTATCTTGTGTTTTGTTGAATTAAAACTGTACACAAAATGCTTTTAAATGTTTGTTTATGCAGTAATTTTTAATTTTTGTAATAAAATAAAACAAAACATCTGATTAACCCATTGCTTTGTGTAAAAGGAAATGGTTTCATACATTTAGTTTTTAATATACTGATTCCTAGATTTCACTTGCAATGAAATAATAAAAAAAAAAAAATTAATCTTACGTTACTGTATATTTACTATCTGTATAATTAACTTTTAATTCTAAACTTTCCGGCTTTAATATAATATATTTAGATATAGCTGAGCACTTATAAAAATTAAAATCCTCATCACTAAATAAATTGTTCAGTTATATAATTATTTTGCAAATGAAAACATTGTCAGACACTTCGTGCAAGAAAATAGAGTCTACGAATAATAGTGATCTTACATGAATATCATTTACCTATTATAATTATATATTTAATGTAGCAAATTTTTCGACTTAAAGTATAGCTGAACACTCATAAAAATTCAGATTAATCATCTATAAATGAATAATTTTGCACATTATGTAAGACTCTCCGGGTCCGTGTATATTTGCGTGCATTCGTTTTTCGTTTTGAAATATCAAAAACAAAAAACGAAAAACGAAAGTGTTTTCATTTTTCGTTTTGATTCCGCAAAAACCAAAATGAAAAACGAAAGTGTTTTCGTTTTTCGTTTTGATTTCTCAAAACCAAAACGAAAACGAAAGTGTTTTCATTTTCGTTTTGATTTTCAAAACCAAAATGAAAATCAAAAGTGTTTCCGTTTTCGTTTTGATTTCACTAAACAAGAAAAGCATTTACATTTGATTCAATTTCTGTGTTTCGCTTTCTTTATTTCTCGTTTTACGTAGTACAATGTTTTCCTTTTCTTTTTCATAGCCATTGATATCCCGGTGTATTTACTACTTAATGTAGACAGAATAGACCGCCTGACATATGATTTGAACTAAGGTGATTAATGAATCAAAGACTTTCAAATTTCCTTGTTTTTATTTATAATAAAATATAAAATTATTATATTCAAACATTAAATGAATCACAAATTTAAATAATACAATGAAATATATTATATAAAGATGGTAAAATAAAACGATTGATTACAACATCACATTAACAAGGAGGTTACTACTTATCTGATAAGAAAACTAGCCCTGTCGTTAAAGTATGCACAGCGGTTATCAGATCAACAGTATTTAAATCGGAGATAATGTCGACGAATGGAAAAGACTTTATCAATCTGAACAATAAGGATGCATGATCTTTACTTTTAAGTTTTGAAAGGTTAGTAATCTAAGATGATTAGAACTGATGACCTAGGTCTAGTTACTACTATAGTACTATTACACGAACATTCACTACGATAATCTGTTTTTTTTTTTTTTTTTTTTTTATCAAGATCGTTTGATTGAAAAACAAATACCGAAAGTTCACAATTCAAAATGTGATTAGCATTCAATCATTTTGCCATTCGGGGCCTATTCGTGATGACTTTTACTCCTTTGCGAAGGCTATATGGTGACCTATACTAAAGGGTATGCACGGGTTGGTTACGGAATAGAGAATAATGGGCAAAAAATATAAAGAATAGAGAAAATGGACCAAAACATAAAGAAAAAAGAATAATGCGGTGTTAGAATATAAAGAATAGAGAATAATTGGCAAAAAGTATAATGATTAGAGAAAAATGGCCTAAAACATTAAAGAATACAGAAATGAAGTACCCCAATCCAGACCAGTATAATAGTTGCCTATACCAACGTTTTCTGTCTCCAGTAGATTGTTATTGGTAATTATACGTTTTCTCTTTATTTTTATGACAATCAATCAAGACGTGAGCTTCAATAATTTGCCAGCATATGGTTACTTAACTTCTTTCGCTCCTGGTGACAAAATGGAAAATTTTTAATAATTTATTGCGTCCAAAGCACTTTTCTGGTTTATTTTTATCAGGAGGGTTAGGAGTGGGAAAACAACAGTACATTTAACCTGTTGGTACTGTAGCGTCACTCTTTTTTTCATTTTCTTGTGCCTGTTTGTTTTATTTACACCAGATTAGACTTTTCATTTTCAAAACCTGTCTATCCCCCACTAATACCCCGTGCAAAATAATATAATTTTATTAATGGTGGCCCCTTTATGATTAACAATAATTGAAGAAAAAAAAACAAACAAATACACATACAGCTACCGACGACAACAACAGAATTAAAGGCTCCTGACTTCAAACAGGCCAATATATTCGAGTGATACTCCCCAACTCATACCTGGGTGGTGTAAAAATCAGTTCATAAGAACAGAGTTGTCTTTCACATGAAACCACGTAAAACATTGGTTACATGTACAATGTAGTAGTTACTTCGGTATAAATGATCGAGAAATTAAGAAGGTAAAAACAAATCAAATATCAAAATTAAGACAGTATTCATGCAATAACTACAACTTGGATACAGTCACTTTGTTCAGTTAGAGTTTGATTTTGACAATTATTTTGCACATCACCATAGATTTCCGATTATTGTTCTGCATAAAACCTAATGGGAAAGCACATTGACATAGTTTTCTAAACGTTTTTTGGAACCCAATGACATTGCATAGTGTTGCGACCTGTAATGTGAAGATGTGCATGAAATTGCGGAGGTTATGGGAATTTCGATCTGGTGAAACCAAAGTTTTTAAAATTGTTTTTTGCTGCTTCTCTACAAGCACGCGGCATTAATAAGTAAAAGCAGAGACTGGTCGGCTCGGAGTCAAAATATTGAATCCGCGTAGGATAACATGTCTTCCTGCGAACAATAACATCGCGAAGTAGCACGTCCGGCTAATCCAAAGCAAGGTTAATCATTCATATTACAAAAACATGTTCAAGTCCTGAATATGCATTTAATTTGCCACTGGACATTAAAAAGCGATCGTTCATTGCCATCTCATGCACAACCTTGCATAAAAGAGTGATTTTGCGGTCATTTAATGGTATGACGTTTGTCGTCGTAGTCCGAAGACATTTGGTTTCCAAACAATAACTTGAGTATACATGTAAGTGTATGGATCTTTATGAAATTGTACCACAAAGTTTCATACTACATAAGGAAGGTTGGAATGGATTTGAGGGTTATTGTCCCATCTTTGTAGGAATTAAAGACAAAAAAAAACATTTGTCTTGTTACAGGACAATAACTTAATTATAAGTGTATGGATCTCAATGAATTTGTACCACAAGGTTCCATACTTCATAAGGAATGTTGTGACTGATTTTGGGGGTTATGGTCCAAAACGTTCAAGAATTACGGACCAAAACATCGGTAAAAAAACTAGGATTTTCTGGTTTCCGGACAATAACTTCAGTATAATCTAAAATGAATCGTTTTAGGAAAAAGGGCGTAAAAACAAATACTTTTCTTATACTTTGCATACGTTGCTCATTTCTTGACCAATTCAATGGGGTTTAATTCATAGTCTTGAAATCTTGGGGTTTTTTTTATATGCAGAATCTAACCGTATATTTATAGATTCTTATTTTGGGGTCCGTTTTCAATTTGGTCCACATGAAGGTCCAAAGGGTCCAAAATTAAACTTTGCTTGATTTTAACAAATAAAATATACTATTATGGTTCTTTGCTTTGGTGAATCTAACCGTGTATTTAGATTTTTGATTTTGAGCCCGGTTTTCAAATTGGTTTGATTTTAACAAAAATTGAAATCAAGGGGTCTTTTAATTACTTAATCTGCGCATGTATTTGTATGTTGGATATTTGATCATGATAGGTAAATATTCAACTTCATTGTTTTACAGCGGATGACCGTGAGGGCATTCCGGTGTTATTTTGCAACAGACATTTCTATCCACGTGACTTGCGTTTTTGACTGATAACCGAACGTATTTCGTATAATTACGCGGATATCATCGAGTGCAAAATAAATCTCCTAATCGCTTGTTATATACTAATTTCATCAATAAATATTCATGAAAATAATTTAAAGAACATAGATAAATGATATGAAAATGTTTTGTCGTGAAATATATATATCAATAACAAATCAAGAATACCGAAAATTTGTGTTAACGCATGCGGAAGAGTATTTAAAGAACGTTTTGCAACAAACGCGGGAAAATATGATTGCCTACTCAAATCCAATCTTTTAGAAAAACGAATTATTACAGAAGAGTGTCCACCATGCACTTGCACTGCACTATCATTACTTTAGTAGAATAGAATGATATACAAATGGATAAAATTATATATAACTGTTATACAAATATTGATATAATATATAACACCAAACCAGAGTATACAGATAACAAATGATTATATCACTACAATATAACAGTTATTACGGTGAGCTTTGTCTCAGAAAAAAAATATATCTATGTACCTTAACCTTACTTTCAGGTATAGAGATGTGATTTTTTCTGAGACAAGTGCTGTGACCATCCACCAGAACTTGTGGTCATCCGATGTTCAGTACTTCAGTACTTTGATTGTAGTTCTTAGACCACATTCATTCTGTGTCAGAAACCTATGATATGTCAAATATTTATTCACTATCAAAATTCAGAGCTGTACTGCACAATTGATAGAAAGTGTAAGTAGATTCACAGTTAAAATAGATACCGCATTAGATTTTAATTTTATAAAAGAAATTATGTATAAATATAGTTTGAAATTTTCTATTCAATGATAGATCTTTTAGAAAATAATTAAAGGTAAGTTTTATGGGTTTTTTTTTTAAAGATATTGTATTAATGATGAATGATATTTTGTGAATTAATTTTTTTTTTCATTTCTTTTGTAAATATTTTTAAGAACTTGGTGGTAGGTTTGTTTTATTCTATATAAATTAATTTTCAGAATGCTATATATTTATATATTTTTTATGACCCTAACCCTTGACAAACTTAGCTGTTATTGTCCATTGATAAATACTAGTAGATTAATTCTTGGTACTGAATCTAACCTTGTACAAATGTATTTAGATTTTGGATATTGGACAACATTTTGTACGTGCCTGTCTCAACTAAGGAGCATGTAGTACAGTGGTTGTCGTTGATTCTTGTCTGTCATATTTGTTTTTCGTTAAATGTTTTGTTAAAAATTAGGCCGTTAGTTTTCTCAACCGAATTGTTTCATATTTTTCATGTTGGGACCTTTTATAACCTACTATTTGGTATAGTGTTTTTCTCATTGTTGAAGGCCTTACTGTTACCTTTAATTGCTTACATCAATTTTATTTGAACATTGGTGAATAGTTGTCTCATTGGCAATTATACCTCATCTCCTTATTTTATAAAAGTACAATTTTTAAATTTTTCAGGTATTTGACCACATTTATTCAGTGTCAGGAACCTATGCTGTGTCAAATATTTAATCAAAATTCAAACTCAGAGCTGTATCAAGCTTGAATTTAGTGTCCATACTTGTCCCAACTGTTCATGGTTCGACATCTGCGGTCGTATCATTCTGCGCCCCGCTGAGCATTTTGTTTATATTTACAATTCATTGGATATTTAATATTACTGCAAAAGCCACCAAGGGACGGTGGTGCATGGCAAACTTGGAGTTAGACGCACATTGTATACATACAAGTATTTATAATTTGATTAAAATACCTCGTACCTGATGGAGAGGGGTTACTATACATTGTAATTTGACTCCAGGCGGCACCAAGGGAACATGTCATACACAATTTACATGTGAAAAGAACACTGTAATAAAAGTGCTTTAAAAAAAGCCAATACGTGCAGAATATCAACCTTCATGTAGCTGAATATGATTAATTTTACGTTAAATGAAAACAACGTAAATTATTTAACGTAACGTTCATAGTTAACGTTATCGTTAGCCAAACTAGTTAAAACACAACAGTTTTACTATTTTTTATTGTCGTTCTTTTCCCCCATTTTAAATTAACTTATATAATCGCATTGACTCTCATCAACTCAATCTTAGTTGATCTGCACTGATTTTTAAACTTGTCCGATATACATATTAAGCTAAGACGAGGACCATTTACGCTTCCGTATATATTTGCTGTCGTTATGTTCTTAACACGTATCTACTGTACAAAAAGAACCCATTAAATAATTGTAAATAATTTTAAAAAGGAAGTCTAATGGCCAATTTCCCCCTGAATTTTATTCACACCATGGCCATTTTTAGCTAACCAATTGGGTAAAGTAAGCTTTTCTCATCACTTGGCGTCCGTCGTCGTCGTCGTCTGTCGTCCGTCGTCCGTCGTCGTCCGTTAACCTTTAAAAAATCTTCTCCTCTAAAACTACTTGGCCAAATTTAAACTAACTTGGCCACAATCATTATTGGGGTATCTAGTTTGAAAAATGTGTCCGATGACTAAAATAGAACATAGGATAGAAATGCAAGTTTTGTCTATTATTTCGAAAGCCGTTATGAATAGAGAAAATCTGACATGAGCAAAAATGTTCAGAATGTTGTCCATACATGTCAAGATTGTCAGGCGACTTCTTATAGGAGTTATTGCCCTTAAATGACAAAATGTACAATTTATTTTTGTTCATTTTTGCCTATTATCTTGAAATCTATAAAAGATACAGAGAAACATTAAAATGCAAAAATGATCAGCAAGACAAGTTCTACAAATAAGTTCTATTGTCGAAATCGTCAGCCGACTCCTTATTAGAGTTATTGCCCTTGGATGATGATTTTTACCTTTTTTTGCGTTTTTGCTTTACAAATGTAATTCTTTAAAATTATAATAGATAGATAGAAACTTTAGTAAGCAAAAATGATCAGCAAGACACTATCTACAATGAACAATACTGAGGAAATCGTCCGACGTCTCCTTGGAATTATTGCCCTTTAATGACGATTTTATCATTTTGGGGTTTTGCCTTACATGATAAAAATTATAATAGATAAATAGACACTTTAAATCACAAAAATGACCGATAAGGCAAGATCTACTAACGAGTCACTTTCATACCCTCTTTTGTGTTTTGAGCAAAAACTAGAGAAGATGGAGAGAAACTGTTTTTTGTTTGTTTTTTTTTTTTAGGAAACTAAATGATCAGCAATACAAGACCAACAAAACAGAGATTTTTGTCATGAATTCTATTCTCGTCTTCTATGTGTTGGAGAGTGTCCTTTGTTGAATATGCACATAGACCTAGGTTAGCGACACAGGCTCTTTAGAGCCTCTAGTTAAAAAGTATATCAATCTGTAACTATATTCTTAGCACACGTATCGCAACCCAATTTATGTTCTCTATGGTTCTAACAATATAATGGGTAATTCTTAAACAGACTACAAAACTATAAACGCCTAAAGGGTCAGTCTGCAAATAGTCCAAACCGGAAAATTTTTGAAAAATTTTGGCAACGTTTTAGTAGTTATCGTCAAAATGAATAAACAAAAATAAAATAGTTAACCAAACAAAAACTCTTGATTTATTTCAAACCAGGGCCATTTACAAAAAGTCTATCAATCTTAAAGTTTACTTAGATTCATAGTACCACATCCCAAAGTGTACATCAACACTGAGGTTGTGAGTTCGAACCCTGCTCGTGCGGATGCACTCGACTCCAATCTTAATTGACTAGGATTGTCAGTTTTCCTATCGAAGGTCGGTGGTTTTCTCCGGGCACTCCGGCTTCCTCCACCAATAAAAACTGGCCGCCACGAAATAGCCCAAAAGCGTTAACCAAATCCAAAATTGTGTCAGAAGAAAAGCTATTTATTGTCTTTCGGACACTAATTCATTTTGGCTATCGACGGCCTTCGATGCAAAATTTGACAAAAATATGTAAAAGCAAATTTGTATCTTCAACAGCATGCAACATGTAACGCTGAATAGCATTTTGAGTTTATGGAAATTCATGTGTAAAATTGTTTAAATAAAGTTGAGAATTGAAACTTGGAATGTGTCAAAGAGACAACAACCCGACCAACGAACAAACAAACAGACCAAGGCCACAAATGGGTTTTCAACACAGCGAGAAAATCCCGCACCCGGAGGCGGGCTTTAGCTGGCACATAAACAAAAATGTGTACTAGTTCAGTGAAAATGGACGTCACACTAAACTCCGAAACATATAAAGAACTAAAACTACAAAAAGATATTTTAAATATATAATTTAAACTTTTAATATTACATTTCAAGTATGATAAAGATATGAAAACACATTTAGGACCCTGTGAGTGAAAACAAAGATATTGAGAATGAGGCTCTAACTCTTTGCAATTTTGTATTACAATGCCTTCAACTGAAACATATAGCACTGAATAGTATCTTGATTTCAGGCAAATATTTACAACATTGTTACAATATATAACGTCATCTTCAATTTGCAATGTGCAGACCAATTTTAGATTTTGAGTGAAATAAGTCCAGGGAAAATTGATCTCGTCACTTTCAAAGACACCCCCTTCTTTTCCTAAAAATTGGAGGAAAACCACATGTTTCTCAAGTGCCTGTGCTTATGGCTATTTCTGTGGTTGACCTAACTTGCTGCCAACAATTAAGTTTCGATGCTTTACTGCTTGAAAAATGTGGTTATGAATGATTATCAAAATATCTTTATTGCCATCACGCAAAGTCAAAACGAACAAAATAAACCACCAATTATTGAGGCAAAATAATAGGAAAAGGATGAAACTCAATTAGTCTCACAACCTTATGTTTTGTGATTTGCGACTTAATAAAAAAAAAGTCGTAGCAATTTCATCACATATTTTATATTTTGATATAAGTCAAGTAAGGCGGGAAGTACAATAATGTGCCGAGCATCGGGATAAACATCTTCTTTTGGACTGCTTCCTGGTGACTCATAAGATGGCCTCCTAAACCTCGTCTTGGAGTGTGAACTTTTTTTATAAATAATCTAAATAGCGTATACATATTACCGTCATGAATGCTGAGCTTGAATGTTCGTGTAATATTCGGGGAATGGTCTTTATTTATCAGCTGAGGGGGTCGGTTCTAATTTTTCACATAAAATTTTTTGTTGGCAACCCCCAAAAAAAATCATTTTAAAACCCATAATGCCCCCTAAACAACATAGTTTCAAAAGTTTGACCCCAAAAATAAATCACCATCAATTAACAGTTGTGAGAAGTAGATGACTACCAGCTACATAGTAACAGGCTTTGAGAAATCCTGAGTATAACAAAGACGTTTTCTTCTTAATTTTTTTTTTTTTTTTTTTTTTTTTTTTTTTGTTGTTGTCAGATAAGAATACCTGACACTTGCATGTAGAAAAATTGACAAAATAAGCATTTTAATGAGAAAAAAAATACATGGCAAATTAACTTGAGCCTTCATGTACAGAATGACGCCACACCTATACATATTGTTCCTGATTTTGAAAATGCTAATCCTTAATAAGTAAAGCTATTAAAGTCACTATAAACCAAATTTGTTTATATACATGAGCATGTGCTATGAAAAATGAATGGGCTGACGAAGAAAGAAAAAAAGAGAAATTTCTTTGTTCCAATTTACATTATTTTACTGCAACCTATAACAAATTTTATATAGATAAACTTTCAATAATGATGTTTACTCTTTATTATGAATGAATGTACATTTGCTGTCACAGTATAATTTTAAAATGAAAAAAAGATTAAAAAAAAAAAATCAGTATTGCAATATAGGAAGTGTAACTGGAATAACACATTGCAAATTTTACTGATTTAATGGCTCATTAAATACAAATGTATGTACATGATTTATTTGAGACAAAGAAATATATATTCAAGTCAGGAACCTCTGGTCTTTGTAAGTCTTGTATATTTTTAAAATTTTGGTTCGTTTAGATGTTTTGGAGTTTAGTGTGATTTTCTCTGAACTAAAAATGTACACATTTTGTTTAGGGGCCAGCTCGGGTGCATGATTTGCTCACTGTGTTGAAGACCCATTGTTGGCCTTAGGCTGTTTTCTGCTCTTTGGTTGGGTTGTTGTTTCTTTGAAATATTCCCCCCTTTCAATTCTCAATTTTATTATAATATTTCAACGTGAAAATGTTTTACGTGTATTGTTTTGTATGTGTGAATGCCATGGTGCCCATCATGTATTCTTAAGAGGGTCTGGATAGGGTTTACAGAATAAAGAGGAATGGATCAAATCTATAGAAAAATAGACCCCAAAAAAAAAGAAAGAATAGAAAAATAGAAAAAGAATAAAAATAGAGAATAATGGGGTGTTAGAATATAAATAAAAGGAAAATATAAAGAATAGAGAAAAATTACCTTAAAAATTAAAGAATGCAGAAGTGAAAGACCTACCATCCAGACTATCTAATATTCTTATTCGATATCTTTGTAATAATTTCATAAAATAACTTTACCTATTATCAAATGATTTAAGAATATACACACCTTCTATCCCAAGAATCACATCAAAAAATGATTTAAACACTTTAGCAAGTTGATTATGCGTGTTCAGAAACTTTTCTGTGGTCAAAACTAGGTTAAAATGTTTCATACAGTTGTTAATCTTAAGATAAGTGGCACTAGAATTGTAAATTTACACATCCAATGGATAATGACCCCTAACAGATGACTGTGATATAAAAGAGTGATCGGATTCACTACCTTGAGAGATTAGGCATCCTGCTGGTGCTTTACACTATAAAAGATTTTAAAATGACAGAAATTATTTCACAGATTGCACACTCACTTCAATATCGTCAACAATCTATATATATATACTTGTCAGTCATAAAAACTTAAATCGTGTGACCCCAGTAAAAATATATTTTTATGGTAACCCCCCACCAGTATGATATTTTTGGCAATGACCCCCAAAATGCACCGACCCCCTCAGCTGATAAATAATAACTGTTCCCTAATGGCTGTTTGGCTTCAGTCATCATGCAATTCTAATAATCTTAGATAACCAACTTTTCAAACTTAAAAGTAAAGATCATGCATCCTTATTGTTCAGATTGATAAAGTCTTTTCCATTCGTCGACATTATCTCCGATTTAAATACTATTGATCTGATAAACGCTGTGCATACTTTAACGACAGGGCTAGTTTTCTTATCAGATAAGTAGTAACCTCCCTTGTTAATTTGATGTTGTAATCAATCGTTTTATTTTACCATCTTTATATAAAATTTAATTGTATTATTTAAATTTGTGATTCATTTGGTATCTAAATATAATAATTTTATATTTTATTACAGATAAAAACAAGGAAATTTGAAAGTATTTGATTCATTAATCACCTTAGTTCAAATCATAAGTCAGGCGGTCTATTCTGTCTACATTAAGTAGTAGATACAGCGGGGTATCAATGGCTATGATAACGTAAAACGAGAATTAAATAGGAGCAATTTGAATCCAACTGTAGATGCTTTTCTTGTTTAGTGAAATCAAAAACGAAAAACTAAAACACTTTTAATTTTCATTTTGGTTTTTGAAAAATCAAAAACGAAAAATGAAAAAAACTTTCATTTTTCGTTTTGGTTTTTGAGAAATCAAAAACGAAAAACGGAAACACTTTTGTTTTTCATTTTGGTTTTTGAGAAATCAAAAACGAAAAATGAAAACACTTTCGTTTTTCGTTTTTTGTTTTTGATATTCCAAAACGAAAAACGAATGGACGCAAATATACACGGACCGTTATCCATTCAACACAGTTGTATACTCTTTAAATAGTGTTTTATTGGTACTTACATTGATTTTATATTTGAAAAATTGAAACATACTAAATATATATTGCTATATATGTACAGTTATGAGAGCTCATTATCCTTCATCCTGTCAATATTGTCCACTTATATGTAGCCTTGTACAAGATCATGCATTTCTCAGATTGCTCATAACTTCTTTACACTAAATTCGTTATGTATGTACTTATTGATACTTTCGTATGGAAGAACATGATTTATCTATCAGTTGTAATTGGCTTTGAACTAGCTTTCATTTATTGCGAGTACTGTTGTTTCGGTGCTTTGTTTCTATTGTTTCATGTTGGTTGTTTTGATGCATCGTACCGATCTTTTGAGTTAATTCAATTGCTTATGATTTTTATAGTTTGTTCTTATGTTGGGCTGTTACACCACTGCTCCATGTTAGGAAAGGGTTGAGCACTCACAAACATGTTTACCCCAACCCCTCACACCATTTTTTATGTGGCTGTTCCAAGACAGGAGCCTGTAGTTCTATAATTTTGGTTGGTTCATGTCTGTTATATTTTTTTTTTTCGTAAAATGATTATCAATTAGGCCGTTGGTTTTCTTGTTTGAATTGTTTGACATTTTTTATATCGGGGCCATTAAAAGCCGACTATACATTGTGGGATTTTCTCATTGTTGAAGGCTGTACAGTTGCCTATAATCGCTAACATCGACTTTATTTAAACTCTGGTAGATAGACGTTGTCTCATTGGCAATCATACTACATCTCCTATTTTTTTTTTAAGACTAGTACATCAGCAAGTGACTGGGAGAAAGCCAGAGAGGAAGCAATCAAATCAGCAAAGTGAGTTTACACCAAAATCTCTTTCAATTTCTCTGAAAAAAAGGGATTTGAATTTTTCAATTTTGACTTTCAATCACAATAGTGAGTTAACATATAGTATTATCTTGTTAATATACATATAAACACTTTTATTTTGAATTTTAAAAAAGTTGATTTATAACGTAGGTCTTTCAAACATCGGTGCATTAAAAAGAAGACGCTGTGGGGTACACAAACACAATATATAAGACCGCAACACAAAAACACAAAAAGCCAAAAGCCTTCATATGTCAACAAACTACTTTCAACAATAGACATGTACTTACCTATACAAAATTTCAAGATCTAAATCCAACCGAGTTATAAACATTTGTACATAAATTTCATTCAGGGTTGGGCTCCCGCTAACATGTTTAACCCAGCCACATTCTGTATGTGCCTGTCCCAAGTCAGGAGCCTGTAATTCAGTGGTTGACGTCTGTTGTTGTGTTACATATTTGATTTTCGTTCATTATTTTGTACATAAATTAGGCCGTTAGTTTTCTCGTTTGAATTGTTTTACATTTTTCATTTCAGGACCTTTTATAGCTGACTATGCGGTATGGGCTTTGTTCATTGATGAAGGCCGCACGGTGATCTATAGTTGTTAATTTTTGTGTCATTTTGGTCTCTTGTGAAGAGTTGTCTTATTGGCGATCATACCACATCTTCTTTTTTTATATTAACAGAAACTATCAAAGACCTGACATTAATACCAAATTCACAAATCACGAAACAACATTAAGATATATATAAAAAAAAACAATCACATACACTGTTTCTGACTTGCGAGAAGCACACGGAAAATGGACATGTGGCGGGGTAGAACTATGTTTTTATTTATATAGATCGAACAACCCCCTCTCATTTTCTGAATATTGATCAGTTGGAAAGCAAAAGATACACGGATAAATGTTATACAATTATAATGAAAATCAATACAAGAAACACACTTTGCTCTATATCTATATGATACCGGTACAACAGACAATAAAACATAAAGTATAAACACAAAATCAATAAATAATAGCATATATATGAAAGAATGCTCATAGTTTCGGAAACATGCTTATTGTTTCTTCAATTTTCAAAGCTTTCTAATATTTTACCTTTATAGTAAGTTTAACCTCATAGAAATCAGGTATATCCTAAATTGTACATGTATCACCTTACTATAGCAACCAATGTTTAAAGTCTTGTAGTAAAAAACGACCGCTATGAGTACAACTACTACTAAAATAATCCCTGGTTTCATGGAAATCTTTAATAAGTACACTATGGAGTGTATTAATCCTCAATTTTTAGTGCAAAATCATAGCCGAGTAAATTTTGGTTTAAAATTGTCTAAATATATTCTTTTCACCAAAATTTTCATTTTGCAAATGTGTTAATTAGTTCACACAAACAATGACACCAAAAGCACTATTTTTTGTCAGAGTATTGCTAGTTTTATGTTCTAAATCGCAGTGAGTGAATTGGTGGTCTGACACCTACACCGTAAAATCCGTTGAGCTGCGCCTCGGTGTTTATATCATACAGAACTTTCGTAAACAGTACTCGTGCTGGTTGACAGAATCTTATTCAATGCCAACAATTATTTTTTCCCGAATTCAAATGTAAAATTTAAATGAAACATTGTAGTTTTATTTTACACTGTAAAAAAAATCAATGAATTGGTATTTAGCCTACAAAATACCAGACTCAATACTGAATGACAACAGTATAATTATAAACTGTATCAATAAAACAATTATGTGAAAAACACGAATTTAAAAATTAGTTGCACAGCTTGCTGTCAACCGTATTTTACTATATGTGGAATTCTACTTTTTAATACTTCTATCAAATTCTATTAACATCCTGAACATTGTGAAATCATACTTTAACCATAAAACCCTACATTTGTTTAAAAATCTAGTAAACGTTTTGAGCAATTTATGATACATTTTTCCCTGGATAAACTGTTTTACAAAAACAAATATTACGTTCATTGAAATCTGACAAGTCACTGCAAACATCCGAATATTGAATAATTTAGAAAATGTACACTGCTTTAATGAGTCAACGGAACATCACATTCAAGGAAATGGCAATTACCAACATAATAGGAAAATTGAGTCCTCACATTTTCCATATACATATACATTTTAGATGGCCATGGGTGGAACACTTAGTGGTCTTCTAAGAGTATTTAACACTGCCTGCCAAAACAAGGCTTCCCCTATGCCTTTCTTATAGCGTAGGTACGGTGTTGTATGTAACAAGGACCTTATACCACTGGTCATATGATATGCATCAATCGCCTTCAGCATGATTAGAACACATGCATCTTTTCCTTGCCGACGTCTTCTTTCTTGAACATAATCACATTCCCATTGGCACCAATCGCTTCTAGCAAAATCATTACTCATTATGATCACAACTTTCCACGATTTGTTCATATACTTGTCTATATTTTCTGTAATTGGGACACCTAGATCAAATTCACGATGATGAACACATAACTTAATTTGTTCAATTTCCAGTCGTTTGATGAACTCATTATGAACCCATTCCCTATCAGCATCGCAGTACACTACAAACGCATGGAATTCAAAATCATCACTATTGTTTAGACGTAAATATCCCTGTTTTCGAAGTCGATGCAGTCTCATAATATAGCAATAGTTCTTTATATAGGTGTGACATTTGTAAGCTACTAATATTACAATTATTACCATCAATGCAAATGAAGACAAAATTATTGCGATTACTATAATCGGATTAGTTGGTTCGCAACTCTCTGGCGTTGGGTTGTATTTAATAACTAAACGACCTCGCATTTCAGCAGGAAAATTACATATGTACCCTCGTGGAAAATCTAAAGACAAGTTTACTTTTGTTGTTCGAACCCAGTTTCGAAACCACATGAGGTCACATGTACAAGTAAATGGATTCTTTGCAAGGTCCAATTTTTCTAGTTGGTGCAAAATGTTTTTAGATAAAGATGATTTGTTCAGTACATGTATCAAATTACTTCTGAAGTTTATATACTTTATGCTGCGCATATTATCAAAAGTTTCTGGCGGCCAAGAATTTATATAATTTCCTTGAAGAATTATTTTCTCTAAGGATGTCAAATTTCTAAAAAGGTAGGATGAAGTTCTTTCAAACCGACCGATTGTAGAATCAAATATTTCAACTCAACCAAATGACCAAACATCAGACCCAGTGTATTCTTGTCAGACGGAAGATAGTTATTCGTTAAATCTAAAAATTGTAATGACGGCGAGTGTTTAAATATTTGTTCTGCATTAAACCTAGAATTATTGTTATTAGTCTTGTCGAATCGGAAATTGTTGTATCCAAAATGTATACTGATCAACGACGTGCTGTTGAAAGCTGTAGGCTCTATTGATTTCAGCTGATAATTAAGTTGAAGGAAAACATGTTTTAATTGAGGTAGTTCTGAAAAGGTATTATTCCTTAAAACCGTTAACCTATTGGCATGTAGACTTATGTTCTGCAATGATGGCATACAGCTGAAACATTTTGGATATAAATAACGTATAGCATTGCCGTTCAAAATCAGATTTCGAAGCTTCGGAACTTGGCTTTTGTTCATTGGATCACAAAAAGTTGGAATGCGAACGAAATCATTCCTTGAGAGATCAAGTTTTTCAACCAATAATGTCACATTATCATCAAGAATTAAACATATGATATTATTTTCTGATAGGTTGATCGTTTTTAGGTTTTTTAATTCAGTATACCAATTAGGGAACACGAATGTAGCCAGCTGATTTTCTTCAAGCGATATGGAAGTCAATTGTCGTAGGCTGTTTGCCTTAAAAATATTAAAGGAAAATCTTTCCAATAGTTGCTAAACAAATGAATTCGCTTGAGATGTGTTGTATTTACGAAGACCAATGCACTACACAAACTAGTTACATTCAACTGTTTTTCATCTGAAATTGTCAGTGATTTTAAAGAAACAAAATCCACAAAGACGTCATTTTCAACATCTTTTATGGAATTTCCGATCAATTGGAATTCTTGGATATCATTTTTGGTAATATTTAATAAAAACCATCTAGCAATATTGACATCACTGAAATTGTTATGGCTTAATTCTAATTTTTTAACAAATTTTGGGACGTGTGGAACATAATCGAGTCCTGTACAAATCGCACTTTGCTGTTTCTTGTTACACGTACAGTGCGGTTCGAAACAAAAGTTTTCTGTTTTGTGAATTCGTGTATTCACTGTCTGCAGAACTGATCCAAACAAACACATCAAATGAATTTGCCTCATGTTCACGTGTTCTCATAACAATCTGAAAACAAACATGTTCATAAATATCTGTACCAATTGATATCTAAAGTATGTTAAGCTGTTGCCATCAAATCAAAAGCAAAAGAGATTTTACAAAGTAAGAAAACAATCACACACATCATATTATATTAGTAATTCATCAGAAACCTAGTGCGCTGTGCGAGCAGGAATTGCACATGTACCTGAAATAACTGAACAAATTGTTTTTGAAATGAATAATTGATGAAAGTGCCAAGACGGAACTGGACTAAACATTAGTCGATGGTATGTGATTTTATAGAATTTTGTATGCATTTAAGACTAGTTGAACTGCATTTGAAAATCGAAAAATTTGGGCGATTTATACATTTACTCCCAGAGAAATAAAATCCTTTTTTTTATTTATGCATAAATAAATAGAATGCACGTAAAAATACGATAGATATTCTATAATTGCACTTTCAACTGCAATTTCACGAACAATTAGCGAAATAATCTTGTTTGAAAATGACATTTATTGAATATTTTCGTTTTAATGATGATTCACATTATAAGGTAATTGAATTGATTTATTGGTATACATCATGTTGTGTCGATATGTGGAGTGAAAAATAAAGTTAAAATGGCAGTATAGGATTAACATGGAGATGATATAAAATAAGTTTTCTTTTATTATTTATATTTATGCATCACTGACATTTAAATAATTTAGAAGACAAAAAAATGCCAGTAATCAAAGAAGATAGCATTTTCACTTATTTATTATATAGATTATGAATAAACGGAGATAAAACGAAGCACCGTCTTACGGCGTTTATTTATAACTTGTTTGCTATGCCCGTGTCTGTAGCGGCGTTTCTGATTTCAATGATTAACCCCACCACATTATGTATGTGACTGTCCATAGTCTGGAGCCTGAAAATATACTGTTATTCCCATATGTCGTTTGTTGCTGTATATAATATTTGTCATTGGTTTGTACATAAATCAGGCCGTTAATTTCTTGTGTGAAATAATTTACACACATTTTGTACATCATTCGGGGTCCTTTTATAGCTTACTATGCAATATGGGTTTTGCTCATTGTCAAAGGCTGTACGATGATCTATAGTTGTTAACGTTTACTTTATTTAGTCTAGTAGAGAGTTGTCTCATTGGCAATACTACATCTTTGTATTTTTATATTGACAATGCATAATTTTAACGTGTGCAAAATGAATTGTTCATTTATATATATATATTGTCTTCAAGTGAGAATTCTCAGAACTTGTTTTTTAAATATTTCTCAAATAATATTCATGTTACTGAAAATGTGCGGTTTTCACAATATAACACAGATAAATAATTAAAATCGGCAGCAAAATCCGTAATTATGGACTGATTTTGGAGACTGGTCGAGGTAAAAGGTTTTCCTACCTTAAATCAAATGTTTGTATCGAGTACAGAGACTACCAGTGGTCTGAATCAAACCCCTTTTCCCGTGATAAGAACAATGCCAAATTATTAGGGCAATTTGTTGATGCAGAGATCGTCTTCTTATCATAATCAAATTCTGGTAACACAATTAATTAATTGTTGTTTATTTGACATCCAATGGCACAAACGCATTGCTGTTACCGCTTTCGTGAAAATAGCCAAAGAAATTACTGATTGATTTATGCCCCAAGCATCACAGAGAATGTGGAAAATATTTTGATAATATTACAAAAAGATATTTTTACAACTAATAACTTAGATGGTTGTTTTTTTCTGATATGATAAAAAGTTGAAAATACGTACGGTTGGTTCTTAATATAACGTTCCTCTTTTTATCTGTTATAGACTGAAATCAAAACTGAATAGTGTTCTGACGAATTCACGGACTTAATATACATTTTAACTAAAGGCAATAGGAAATAAAAAAAACGCTTAAAATTTAGAGAAATACTTCCTCATTTAAATGATATAACATTTGTTTAAAAATAAAACACTTATAAGTTTTTGTGAAAAAAAGATAGAAAAACGATTGATTTGTTGATCACTTTTTTTCATTAGATGAACAGATTTCCTGTAAATGCCCATTCTTAAAATGTTAAAATTATTCGAAACACTCGGGTTTTTCCACCACCAAGAGTTTATTATATATGGCCTCATTCAAATTTGGCAAAACTTTTTTAATTGTTTGGTTTTCAATATATTCATCTACAAAATTGATTCGAACATTCAGTTGTCACAGTTTTGATTCTAGAACCACTGTTGGGCCTTCGGTATGCGAAATGCGAGTTGATCGATTTGCCGTGCTAAATTATAAACCAAAAATCGTTGATTGATTTCTAGATGAGAATAAAAACCTGTATAGCTCCTTCACCATTTTTGGCCAGTCGAAAACTGCCAACAGGAAACCCACTTATTTGAACAATGACATTAAATGCAGTAGACTGCCTGCAGTAGCTAAAGCTGATGGTTGGAGTCTCTAAAAAAACCCTTGCACCAATTCTTTAATGAGCCATTGGTGGTAAGGTAAAAGGTCAATTTAATTTCTACTGTTATTCAACATAACGTCGTTTTCCATATATGTTTAACTGACGGTTTCAACTAACGTTTTATACGTATGATTTGCATTATAATATTTCTGTTTCGGAACATATGAGTATTTGAACCATACGCGTATGGTCATAACCATATCCGTATACTCATATGGTCCGGCCATACGCGTATGGTCGGACCATATAAGTATTATACTCGTTTGGATATTAACGGGTCGGACTATATGAGTATTTATACCATAAAGGTATTTTTCGAATAAATTCTAGCTTTCGTAGGAACACACAGCTCATGCTCCGAACAAAAAACGGCACAAGTTACTAATCGAATTACTTTATTTCTTTTCATATATTATCGGAATGTTTGTATATTTGTTTTTTTATCTTCGCTAGCGTCAATTTAATGTGACTTTCTCCTGGCTGTCGACTTTTTCGTCCGTAAGTAAAACCACAGCGTTTGAGACATGTACCGTTTTTTGTTCCTTTTTTTTTTTTTTATTAAATTATTCCAGAAACATATTTATTTTAATTTCGACTTTATTTCACTTGTACGATCATGTCTTGTTGCAGCTAAATATATACGATCTTAATGTTATTCAAAAATAATCAAGAAATTTTAATTTGATAAACACCATAATTTTTACTTTTAAGAAACACCATAATTCTTACTTTTAAGTAAAATTCACTTTGCTTGATTAATCATGTAACACTGATTACCATTTGATTGAATACGTCGAAATTTCATTTTAAGGAACTCATAATTATGCGACACTTTTTCAACGTTGACACTGGTCTTTTAATTACCCGGAACATACGCGTATGGTTGGACCATATGAGTATATACACATTTGGTCATGACCATACGCAAATGGTTCAAATACTCATATGGTCCGGAACATTTCCAATTAAGTATAACGTATATTTTATATTCTTATATCGTTTGTGTTCTCTTCTCTAGAAGGGCCTATGCCAATTTGTTTTTTATTGATACTAATAGAAGGCGCGTAAAACATCTCAAACAAATGACAGTCGTTCAGTGGAATCAAAAATTAAAACGCAATACTAGTATACAAAAAAAATGAACTGCATATGATCAACAAATTAAAGGCAAATGTATTGTATTACTAAGCTCACAATAGATTCAGAATAGAATTGTCAACTATAACGAAATCTTTAACTTATCATTACAGAGACAATTGAAATCATTAGTATATTTATTTTATAAGTGTGTTTGTTCAATCACAACTATAACATTAAAGCGTACCCTGCATGAATACAAACGTTTGCTACTATTCAAATAAAAATGTGTATCATGGACATATAAATGTATTGAAAATGGGTGATTCCCATAGTACATTAAGCAGTAAATATTTCACTTCTAGTATCATGCAAACGTTTTAAAACCCTTGGCTATATGGTTTTTCATTGAAGAGTTAGAACGTTATGGAACAGCTGCATAGCTACCATTGTCTTCCAAATAGTACAACTAGATGCAATCCTTTAATCCCTGACAAAACAAATATCATATTTACCTTTTCATATTACTGGATACAGTTTTTAAATTCACCCATCTTACATATTTTGAACCGGAGGACTTCAATTGCATTATAATCAATGAATTAATTACAACCAGGAAATATACATGACTTTTGTATTTCATATATAAAGTGAAGATCATGATTTAGAGGTTTAATTAATAGAATTTAAGTCTTGTACTTAAATTCAGTTATCACGGTGCGCTGTACCCTATATATTTTGTTTGGTTATTAGTGAGTTTACGTATACATTTGTACCTTAATCTCATTGGAGGTTACCGAACCTTAAAATCTGACGTAACGAGCCTTTTTCAATTTGGATCCAAGGAGGAAGACAGGAGACAATTGAACTCAAATATAAAACCAAAAGAAATTGATAATCATTAATATTGTCAGGGAGTATTGATAAATATTTAAACCTTTGAAGTTATATTTGGTGGTTTTAATAACGCAAGTAAGGTGTTTCGTCATAAAGTGACGTTAATTATGAATTATTTTTGAACGTGTGCTGACTGAAATACAAAAGCACATTGCGACCACATGGAAAAAAGAAGCGAAAACAAACAAATCAATTTTCGAAGATTATTACCAAGTTAATTTATTATACTATTAGGTTTTATTTATATATTGGGCACCCTTTCTAAAATTGAACACTTACTCGTCAGATGAATTACGCCGATGCTCCAACCCCCACCCACCCACCCACCCACCCAAATTTCCTTCGAATTGACAATTGTACCTGTGTGAAATTTGTTGGCGTTTTAACCGGTTAGTCAACCGAAAGTTTATCCGACTTGACTGTTCAATTTGATAATTAACATTTGATAAATACATTAGATTTTTGTCTACTACTTGGTCGTTAAAATGCAGTCTTTAAACATTAACAACTGTCCTTTCCTAGATTTAGATATTTCGGTTTTACACGGGAAACTCCACACTAAAATTTACGACAAAAGGGACGATTTTTCGTTCCCTATTGTTAATTTTCCCTTTTTGGATGGTGATGTTCCTTTGGCACCATCTTACGGTGTTTATATTTCACAACTCGTTCGCTATGCCCGTGTCTATTGTGACGTTTTTTTATTTTAACGAACGTAATCTATGTATTACTGGTAAATTATTAAGCCAGGGATTTCGTTACCACAAACTACTTAAAACCTTCGCTAAATTCTTCAACAGATATAAAGATTTGGTTTTGAAGTTTGGTTGTACCTGTAGAAAACTTATTTCAAACGGGATTGCACATCCTCATTTTTGCGGCAATATTGTTTACCGTGCCCGGAAATTTAGAAACGATCCTGGTAAACTTATCGATCCTTTAAATAAACTTATTCTAAAAGGTTACCAATTCAACACTGTAATTAGATCATTAAATATTGTTTTTATTGGTACTAATATTGATTTTGTTATTAGTAAATTAAAAGCAAACTAAATATTATTGTTATATACATATACACATTCATGGATCTACAATCTATCGATACCTGTATCTTGGCATTGCACAAGGTCATGTTTTTCTCTGACTGTTTATGACGTCTTTACACTAAATCCATTGGATGTTGGATGTGTACGGATTGATAATTTAGTCTTAGATGCATGATTTTTTTTTATTAGTTGTTAGTGGCTTTGAACTAGCTGTCAGTAACTGCGAGTACTCTCAGATCTGTACTTAGTGTCTTTTTGTTGTTTGGATGTACAAATACCCTGCCACGTCCGCTTGTATTTTTGTCCATCTGATGAGTTAAACCTTTTTCAACTGATTTTTATAGTTCGTTCTTATGTTGTACTGTTATATCACTGTCCCAGGTTAGGGGAGGGTTGGGACCCCGCTAACATGTTTAACCCCGCCACATTCTGTATGTATGTGTCTGTCCTAAGTTAGGAGCCTGTAATTCAGTGGTTGTCGTTTGTTTATGTGTTACATATTTGTTATTCGTTCATTTTTTGTACATAAATTAGGCCGTTAGTTTTCTCGTTTGAATTGTTTTATATTGTCATTTCGGGGCCTTTTATAGCTGACTGTGCGGTATGGGCTTTCCTCATTGTTGAAGGCCGTACGGTGACCTATAGTTTTTAATTTCTGTGTCATTTGGTCTCTTGTGGAGAGTTGTCTCATTGACAATCATACCACATCTTCTTTTTTATATTTAGTATCCATCATGCAGGTTTTAATTCAGACATTCAATATGGTGATTTACTGTGCAAATTAAAATTATTGTATTCTTGCGTGACAACTCTATTAAATAAGATGTGAGGCTATTTTAAATGCCTCTGGATCATCTTTATTTACATTTTTGTTTCGTTCAAGCCTTTGATGATACGAGAAAAGAATCTGTATTTTTAAGTGTTGGTTGATGTTAAAATATTTCTGAATTTACCTTGGTTCTATATTATCGGGCATATTTTATGCTATTTTATGATGTTATAATTATAGTGCTTTTTGATTTTTCGTCTGGTTTCTAATGACGGTAATTTTAATTCCTAAAGTATGGTAGCGACGGATATAATGTCTACTGTATTTAATGTTGAATGAAACTCACTGATCTTTTTTGCACTATTTCTATCTTTTTTATGAGATTTTCCTGGTATGGATTCCAAGCACTTCTGGCATATACTAAATTTGGTCTTTCAATAACTTTGTATGCCTTATTTTCCTTTCTTTCGGGAATATATTGATGTTTCTTCTCGGGAAGCCTTATGATTTATTTGCTTTAGCCACGATGTTATTAATGCGTATGTTCCTTGTCAGATTGGTTGTGAACGAACTCATAAATATGGAGTTTGATCTACCAGTATTTTCATTCTGTAAGGTTAAATAGTTCAGACATTTCTTAAATATATCTAAGTTATGTTGTTTCGGTAAAATCTTTTACAAATTATTCCAGGAACTATTTATTTTGTTTAAAATCGAAATAGACAAAGAATAATAAAGGTCCAAGTGAAAAACCTTGTGGAACTCCAGTTACAGATATATAACCAGATCCAATGGTTCTTTTAAATTTTTTACATTATCCGAACGAGATAGGATGAACCATTTTACAGAATAGAAGTAAAATAGCAGTAAGATTTCCATGGTCCAGTACCCTGCGCGACTTCATCATTTAAAAAAGGTTTTAGTGGAAATTAAACATCATTGTTCTTTTTAGATTTTACGTATTTCTGGAATTTCTCAGATTAAACTTGTGTGTGAGGATTCTAGTTAAGCTTCTTTTAGCAGTTTTCTATATCATATTCGTTTGTAAGGACTCAATACGGCATCGAATTTTACAGTTTTAAATATCATATTCATGTTTAACCATCTTTTATGCATTCATTAGTGATCATTCAAATATGGGTGTCATTTACTAAGGATGAAGAACAGAGTTTGTATTCATAACATTGTTTTGAACAAACAACCGGTCACAGCCTAAATAATGATTAATTTATCTACCCAATATTTATTATAATATAATTCTGTATATGTTTTAAATTTTGCTGTTCGTGTCGTAACTATTGAAATGAATTGATTTTTTTTTTGTGGTCAGTTTTCAAGATTCACTACTGGCTGATCATCACAGAATTGAAAACCTACTACTTAGCTGATATAAATTTTTGATAGGACATTTAAACGTGCATTTAAAAGAGAGAAAAATGAGCAACAAGCCCGTGGCTCCAACATTTAACTGCGAAGATGACATACATCATATAGTCAGAGATTTTTTATTGAATATAATTCATATTTACGGATGAGTTGTTTGTGATTATTAATTATTATCAAATCTTACATTCATTTGGTAATTTTTTTACTGCTACATGTATTTGCATTTCGGTGAGCTAGCGAGAATCTCGGTCTAAAAATGTATATCTCAAGAATTTTATAAATGTTCGTAGTTTTTGTTGACAAGCAAAACAAATTTTTTTTCAGTTATGAAGCAGTTGGCAATCTGTCAGTAGCAGCTTCTACAAGAAAGTCCACGAAAGGCTACCAGCTATATTTGTACCTGTACCACAGTTAAACGGCAACTACATCTGTTACAATTCGGGGGTACATAGTATTGCCATTTACCATATTAGCCTTATTCAACCAAATGTTAAATACAACTGCAGAGGTACAGTCCACTACAAGTACAGATGATCCTATATATATACTTTTACTTTTTAACACCGGAACCAGTCGAGATCGTTCATTAGGTAATGTAACCTTTTCAGTTTTGTCAAATAACTAATGTTAGCATGCATATTGATATAGCTTTTAATGTTTCTGGAAGTATAAAAGTTGTAAAATGTCAATAATTAATTTTGGTATATTGTTTTCGAACAATTATTCAAAGCCGGCTACACGTAAGCTAGTTTTAATTTAGTTACACAATACACACAATAAATTTCGTTTCCTTCATTCAGCAATGAACATCTGTTAAATAAATGTACATGTCTATTGTACAGCTCATCCAAATAGACCCAGAATCTACTAAAGTACACGACGACTGTTCATTTAGATCTTAAGCGAAATATTAACACCAAGTCGTATGGTGAGCAATTCAGGTTACGTAAAGCATTTGATCCAGCAAGTTCATGCGGGATATTATTGGCATGCCCTATTTGGAAATAGTTTCTGCTGTTTATCGTGCATTGTCGGCCAATGCTAATTTGCATAAAAGGTTGAAGAGCTATTTTTTCAATAATGATAGTAAATGTTTCAAGACTTTCAAGTCACAATTAAGTCGCAATTCAGTAAACAGTTCGATAGTTTTCCTCCACAAATAAGAACTATTATCAAAGTAAATGCAACATAGAGTTGTTTATGTTAACCTGTCAAGATTTGGTTGGAGATTGTGAGACATTTCCAGAAGTGAAAAGATATAAAATCGATGGAGTTCATCTGTCATTTGTCGGAACAATATTTTTTCTTAATACATAACTTATTGCAAAAAGTAAAACCTGACGGGTTAAAATGCAAACATAATATCCATGTACACAGGAGCATACAATGCATGAACGAAAGTTCCAAGCAAGTCAAGTTAATATTGATAATATACATTATAATTATATATAAGTATATAGATAATTGACCAATGTGGACCTTATTTTCGCAACTCCATGGATTACTTTTATAATACAGCAACAAGACTTGACAAATATCTTTATCGGTGATCTTTATTTGGATCTAAAATAGTTTACAGTTTGATTAGATCTGAATGAAGTTAGAATAACGGGCTTTAATTGTGTTAACAGATGGATTTCTAATATCACTGCTGATTTGACAATGAAGGAAAAAGTGTTCCTCGTCTTCTTAAATATTACAAACTTTACGCACTCTTATGTTCTCTTTAATTTTTTTATATCGACCCAAGGTGGTTTTGTTGCTCATGCATAAGGCAATTGGTAAGTATATATTTTCAACTACCGAAAGAGCAGTTTGATATAAAAAATATATGTATGATTAATTATCTAGCTTGTATAGTTTAAGTTACATAACATGATTTTTAATTTTTCAGTTATTGACGCCACTTTATAAATCAAGTTTGAAATGTTTTGATTATTGGTTAATGTATTTGGCACACTGCTTGGCAGCGAACCCCATTTATGGCGGTTGACATTGTAACCTAGGTCTGGTTTCAATGTCAATCTGGCAGAATTCGCTGCATCAAAAAACATTTCGTTTTATAAATAGTATCATTCACTACAGATGAACAATGTAAGGGTTTTCATCCCTCGCCTGTGTTCCCACGGTGATCCAAATTGTTCTAATCTTATATTCAGTAACAACAATCTGTGGTAGTCATTTATATATATATTTGATAGTACGGTTGCCATAATCAGCGATATGCCGGTAACCTCATATTTTCAGATATACAAGTGACAGTTAAATTGCCAGCAATCTGCGGCACATACATACATTTATATTGAGATTAGTTATATACAATATGTATAAATTTAAATAATATTAAAGGCTGTGGACAAATACTGCCAATATTATGTTGGGTTTTAACAAGCATCTGGGATAATAGAATTTAAGTCTTGTACTTAAATTCAGTTATCACGGTGCGCTGTATCCTATATATTTTGTTTGGTTATTAGTGAGTTTACGTATACATTTGTACCATAATCTCATTGGTGGTTACCGAACCTTAAAATCTGACGTAACGAGCCTTTTTCAATTTGGATCCAAGGAGGAAGGCAGGAGACAATTGAACTCAAATATAAAACCAAAAACCCGCCATCCCTCCCAGTAAATTGATTATTTTGTAAATATAAACAAGTGTGAACACAGAGTTGTGTTATTCGATTGGCCATTTTTGTAATGATTTGTGCAGGGGTTAATTGTGCAGAATGTCCGTATATGCACATGACATTTAAATCAAACGTTTTATTGTGTTTGGCTTGCAAATGTGGACACTGTTTTACATCGAATTAGAAACAGATACTTGGAGAAGTTACAATACAATAACAATGAAGGACATCTCTCAGAAGAAACACTTGAAAATTACCAAGAATGATATTGTTCTGCAAAATATACCCTAATACTGACTTCATACACCAAACTGAAATTTAAAGGAGCAAGATAAAATAAATGTTATCCAATCTTTGAAACATGAATGCTGGGGAAAAAAGCGTCAATACTTCAGAATTTCAGTAAACATATTTGTTAGTGATATTGAACATGCAATTCTTGTAAATATATTTAGAATTAGAAACTGCTTTGGTTTATGTTATCTTTTCAGGTGATGTATGAGTTGACATTTTGGAAGCCTACGTGTATTTTGAAAAATGGACAGATGAAGAATTCCGCTTGATGTAAAAAGAACTGTCGCAAAGAATGACTTACAAATGTACTCGGATTGCAGAATTCGCTGCATCAAAAAACATTTCGTTTAATAAATAGTATCATTCACTACAGATGAACAATGTAAGGGTTTTCATCCCTCACCTGTGTTCCCACGGTGATCCAAATTGTTCTAATCTTATATTCAGTTACCACAATCTGTGGTAGTCATTTATATATATATATTTGATAGTACGGTTGCCATAATCAGCGATATGCCGGTAACCTCATATTTTCAGATATACAAGCGATCTGCGGAACATACATACATTTATATTGAGATTACTTATATACAATATGTATAAATTTAAATAATATTAAAGGCTGTGGCCAAATACTGCCAAAATGTTGTTGGGTTTTAACAAGCATCTGGGATAATACATTTATTTCTTCATTAGAAAAAAAAAACATATTGCAAGAAATAGTATACTAGTAACAAAAATACAGAACTCCAACGAAAATTCATAACGGAAAGTCTATTACCAAATAGCAAAATATAAAGCCATCTACACATCAAATGAACGGATAACAACGTATTTGGTTAAAAATATAAAAATAGATAAGAACAGCAACTCGTGTTCAATGAATATGAAATGATAAATATACGAAGACCTTCTATAAAAGATTTTGGTCATTTTGTTTCAGATAATTCAAGTTGTTTCATTAGAAAAAAGATGGAGTTGTAGATTCATTAAGGGTTCGATGCAAACCTATGCATTATTGCCGCTTGTTTGTCAACTAATTGTCGCAAATGTCATCTGGTGTTTGGTGGAGAGTCATCTGCAATCATACCAAATCCTCTTATTTTTTTTTTTTTCATCTTTACTATAGCTTAAATTAAATAAAATACTAGTATCACTCAGTAAGTGGCTGGATGAATGTCAGACCTGTATTTAGTATTTAGCATTACAGGTGTATTTAATGCATGTACCAAGTCAGGAATATGACAGTTGTTATCCGTTCGTTTTGAGATGTGTTTGAGCTTTTGATTTTGTAATTTGATTAGGGACTTTCCGTTTTGAATTTTCCTTGGAGTTCAGTATTTTTGTGATTTTACTTTTTAATTGAAGAAGCAATCAAATCAGCAAACTGAGTTTACACCAAAAGCTCTTTTCAATTTCCTAAAAAAAAAGTTCGATTTTTTCAATTTGTACTTTAATTGACAACAGTGAGTTATTTTTATCGTACATTGTTATTGTATATGTAAACACTTTCATTTGGATATTTTTACAATAAAAAAGATCTATAACGAAGGACTTTCAAACATCGATGCATTAAAAAGAAGACACTGTGGAGTATACAAATAAAGGACAGCAACGCAAAAACACAAAAAAAAGACTTCCATAGGTCAACAGTAGACATGTACATAACTGTACAAAATTTAAGTTCTAAATCTAACTTGTAAATAAATTAGATAGCTACTACTAATGACCTGACAGTAATACAAAATTCTCAATTAACGAAACAACTTTAAGATATAAACAAAAACAAGCACAAACACAATTTCTGACTTGGGAGAAGCACACGGAAATTGACATGTTGCGGACTGGAAGTGTGTTTTTTTTATATATATTACTAGATACCGTCCTCCAACCTAGCTTCTTTTTAATCTTGATTAGTTGGACAGTTGGACAACAAAAGATATACAGAAGAAAGTTATACATCTATAATTAAAACAATACAGGAACCACGTATTGCTTTATGATACCGATATGACATACAACAAAAATACAAAGTACAAAGTAAATACAATAATAATAGATACACAGAAGACAGTTATACAGTTATATAGTGAAAAATCAATACACGCATATGCGTTGCCCTGTAATATCGGTATAACAGACAACAAATCACAAAGTAAAGTACAAAATTTTAAAAATATATATCGTACCAAGGAATGCTCATAGTTTTGGAAAACATGCTCGAAGAACTTACTTTTCTGTTATGAAAGAACTCATGGTCTACAGATGTCAAACCGCCAATTGAAAATCCCTATCTAATCAACCATATTTTTTTTTAATTTTCACAGCTTTCTAAATCTTTTAACCAAAGTTTAAGTTCATACAAATCATGTACTAGTATATCCTAAATTATGAACGCATCTCATTTTTATATGCAAATTTTCAACCAATATTCAAAGTCTTGTTGTGAAACACCGCCTATTGGAGGTCAACTACAGACTACTCAAAATAATCTATGGTGTTTATTTTATACAGAAATTATATTAACAGTACTAGTACTGGTTGACGAAATCTTGTTCAATATAAAAAAAACAATTTCCCGATTTTAATAGTCAAATGTAATGAAACATTGTAGTTTTATTTTAAACTGTAAAAAATTAGTGAATTTGTATTTGGGTTACAAATTACCAGACTCATTACTAAATGACAACAGTATATTATAAATAATGTCAATAAAACAATTATGTTAACAAATGTTAATGTTAATGTTTAGGAAGTAAAAGAACGTGTTATTCACCGAAATGGCAATTGACAACAGAAGATGAAAAGCTGTTACATTTTCCATGAACATATTAGATGGCCATGGGTGGTACACTTAGTGGTCTTCTAAGAGTATTCAGCACTGCTTGCCAAAACAAGGCTTCCCCTATGCCTTTCTTGTAGCGTAGGTACGGAGTTGTATGTAACAAGGACCTTATACCACTGGTCATATGATATGCATCAATCGCCTTCAGCATGATTAGAACACATGCATCTTTTCCTTGTCGACGTCTTCTTTCTTGAACATAATCACATTCCCATTGGCACCAATCGCTTCTAGCAAAATCATTACTCATTATGATCACAACTTTCCACGATTTGTTCATATACTTGTCTATATTTTCTGTGATTGGGACACCAAGATCAAATTCACGATGATGAACACATAATTTAATACTTTCATTTTCAAGTCGTGTGATGAACTCACTATGAACCCATTCCCTATCAGCATCGCAGTACACTACAAACGCATGGAATTCAAAATCATCACTATTGTTAAGACGTAAATATCCCTGTTTTCGAAGTCTACGCAATCGCATAATATAGCAATAGTTCCTTATATAGGTATGACTCTTGTAAGCTAATAATATTACAATTATCACCAAAAATGCAAATGAAGACAAAATTATTGCGATTACTATAAACGGATCAGATTGTTCGCAACTCTCTGGGGTTGGATTGTATTTAATAACTAATCGACCTCGCATTTCAGCAGGAAAATTACACGTGTACGCTCGTGGAAAAGCTGAGGACAAGTCTACTTTTGTTGTTCGAATCCAGTTTCGGAACCACATGAGGTCACATGTACAAGTAAATGGATTATTTGCAAGGTCCAATTTTTCTAGTTGGTGCAAAATGTTTTCAGGTAAAGATGATTTGTTCAGTGCATGTATCAAATTATTTCTTAAGTTTATATACTGTATGCTACGCATACTAGCAAAAGTTTCTGGCGCCCAAGAATTTATGAAATTTCCTTCAAGATTTATTTTCTCTAAGGATGTCAAATTTCTAAAAAAGTTAGGATGAAGTTCTTTCAAACCTACCGCTTGTAAAATCAAATATTTCATCTCATCCAAATGACCAAACATCAGACCTAGTGTAGTTTTGTGAGACGGCAGGTAGTTATTCGTTAAATCTAAAAGTTGTAATGACGGCGAGTGTTTAAAGATATGGTCTGCATTAAACCTAGCGTTCTTGTTATTTGTCTTGTCAAATCGAAAATTGTTGTATCCAAAATGCATACTGATCAACGACGTGCTGTTAAAAGCGGTAGGCTCTATTGTTTTCAGCTGATAACTAAACCGAAAGAAAACATATCTTAATTGTGGAAGTTCTGAAAAGGTATTATTCCTTAAAACTGTTAATCTATTGGCATCTAGACTTATGCTTTGCAATGCTGGCAAACACTTGAAACATGTTGGATATAAATAAGGTATAGCATTGCCGTCCAAAATCAGACTTCGAAGCTTCGGAACTTTGCTTTTGTTCATTTTATCACAAAAAGTTGGAATACGAACGATATCATTCCTTGAGAGATCAATTCTTTTAGCCAATAATTTTAAATTATCATCCAGAATTAAATATATGATATTATTTTTTGATAGGTTGATCTTTTTTAAGTTTTTTAAATTAGTATACCAATTAGGGAACACGAATTCAGTCAGCTGATTTTTTTCAAGCGATATGGATGTCACTTTTCGAAGACTGATTGCCTCAAAAACATCAAAAGGAAATAGTTTCCAATAGTTTCCATTTAAATTAATGTTCTTGAGACGCGTTGTATTTACGAAATTCAATGCATTTTTTAGACTAGTTACATTCAAATGTTTTTCCTCTGAAATTGCCAGTGATTTTAAAGAAATAAAATCAACAAAGACGTCCTTTTCAACATAATTTATAGAATTTTCGATCAATCTGAATGTATTGATATTATTTTTGGTAATATTTGATAGAAACCATCTAGAAAATTTGACATTGCTGAAATTGTTACGGATTAATTCAAATTGTTCAACAAATTTCGGGACATGTGGAACATAGTCAAGTCCTGTGCAGGTCGCGTTTTTCTGTTTCTTGTTACACGTGCAGTGTGGTTTGAAACAATATTCATCTGTTGTGTTAAAACGTGTATTCACTGTTTGCAGACTCAATCCAAACAAACACATCAAATGAATTTGCTTCATGATCACGTGTTCTCCGATAACAATCTGTAAGCAAACATGGTCATATATATATATATATCTGTAGCAATTGAAATCTAAAGTATGTTTAGCTGTGGCGATAATTTCAAAAATAAAAGAAATTTTACAAAGAAATAAAGAAAATCACACACAAATAATCGTATAATTCACTAGATACCAATTGCGATTCACACAGCACTTGTGCATGTATCTGGAATAACTGGACAAAATGTTTTTGAAATGAGTAATTGATGAAAGTGCCATGAAAGAACTGGCCTATGCGTACGCGTATGGTATTTGTGATTTTATGAAATTTTGTATGCTTTTAGGACTAGTTAAAGGGCATTAGAAAATCAGTAAAATGTAGCATTTTTACTTTTACTTCCAGAGATATAAGATCACACTTTTTGTATTAATGCATACTTGAAAAGAATTAATGCACGTAAAACTACGAAAAATATTCTTTAATTTCACTTTCAAATTGCAACTTTTCTAAGAAAAATATCTTAAAAATCTTGTTTAAAACTTACATGGTTTTGAATATTTTCGTTTTAATGATGCTAAAATTATAGGGTAATCAAGTTCATTTGTTAGTATAAAATCAATTTGTGTCGATATGTGGACTGAAAAAAGGTCAAAAATGACTAAATAGGCTAAACGTGGAGGCGCTTTAAAATCAAAGTGATTCATGTTTTTTCCTACATCACTGACACTTAAGTAATTCAGAAAACAAAAGCAAAGTCAGTTACATGTATCATAGAATATAGCATTTTCACATATTTCTAACGTAATTAGGTTATAAAAGGTAAACTGAGATAAAAAGAGATTGATGTTCAATGGGCACCGTCTTACGGTGTTCATATATCCCAGCTCGTTCGCTACGCCCGTGTCTGTACTGACGTTTCGGATTTCAATGATTAACCCCGCCACATTCTGTATATCATTGTCAAAGTCAGGAGCCTGTAATTCAGTGGTTGTCGTTTGTTGCTGTATATTATATTTTACTTTCGTTTAATGTTTTGTACATAAATCAGGCCGTATTTTTTTCATTTGAATTGTTCAACAGTTGTCATTTCGGGGCGTTTTATAGCTTGTTATGCCGTATGGGTTTTGCTCATTGAAGAAGGCCATACGCTTGCCTATAGTTGTTACGTTTTTGGCCTCTGGTGGAGAGTTGTCTCATCTTCTTATTGTTATAATGATGATGCTGGCATTAATACATGTGCAAAATAAATTGTGTAAACATTTATATATTGTCTTCAAGTGAAAATTCTCAGAACTTATTTATTTTATATTTCTCTATTTAGATTCATATTCCTGAAACTGTGCGGTTATCAATATAACACAGTTAATCAGTAGAATCGACAACAGAAGTTTGTTTTTTGTTTGTTTAAATAACTCTAAGTAAAAAACTAACTGTTCAGTGATACATGTATTTAGTGTCGAAACTTTTGCCAGCTGTATACTTGGTCCCGAAAAAATATATCATTTTACATATAATAAAAAACCCAATAAGGATCAACTGGTTTTGGAGACTGATCTAAGGTAAAGATTTTCCCTAATTTAATTCAAATGTTTGTTATGGCGCGGAATCAGGGTCAAAAATACTTATTTACGTATATACATAATTCGATTTACGTATATACAAAAATAATTACGTATATACGTAAATCGAATTACGTATATACAGAAATAATTCCGTATACACAGAAATCGAATTACGTATATACAGAAACAATTCCGTATATACATATATTGAATTACGTATATACGGAAATAATTACGTATATACAGAAATATTTATGTATACACAGAAAGATTTTTGCACATACGTTATTTAAATTATGTATTTGCTTATTCCAGAGTATCAGCCAATCAAATCGTGTGTAACAGACGTTGTTAATTTTTCTTTTTATATTTTTTGGGGTGTTTTTTTTTTTTTTTTTTTGTGCGGAGATGGAGTAATATAATTAAAAGAATAACGTCATTGTGTGTAAATTGTAAATCCATTTTTTTGTATAAATAAAATTTAATGCTATTCACTCCGATACTATATTCGTTAAGAAAATCGGATACATTTCTGCCTTTTCCCTCTGTTATAATTTTTTAATTATCTTAATGTTTTTGAATGAATTACTCTTGATGAAAGCCTTTATTAGCATGCAATTGAGGTTTTTATACGCCCGTTTACGGGACGTATTATGGTATACCGTTGTTCGTCTGTCCGTCCGTCGTCAACATGTCGGACATTAACTTAAAGAACGCTTTAACCAATTTGCATAAAATTTTGGTGAATTGTTTATATCTATTGAAGTGAGCTCCTTTTCGTTTTTTATAAATTTTAGATTTTAAGTTTCCGAGTAATGGGGTTTTATTCATTAAAAAAAGGGGGATTTTCCAGTTTTCGGACAATAACTCAAAAATGCTTTCACCAATTTGCAGAAAATTTTGGTGAATTGTTTATATCTATTGACGTGAGCTCCCTTCAGATTTTTATAAATTTTAGATTTTACGTTTCCGAGTAACAGGGTTTTATTCATTAAAAAGGGGGATTTTCCAGTTTTCGGACAATAACTCAAGAATGCTTTCAGCAGGTCTCATGAAACTTTGGTGAATAGTTTGTTTATATCTATTGACGTAAGATCCCTTCCTATTTTTATAAATTTTAGGTTTTACGTTTCTGAGTTATGGGGTTTTATTCATTAAAAGGGGATTTTCCAGTTTTGGACAATAACTCAAAATGCTTTCAGCAGTTTTCATGAAAAATTGGTGAATTGTTTATATCTTTTGTTTAAACTCCTTTCAATTTTATAAATTTCTGATATGACATTGAGAAGTTATTGAACATTATTCTTGAAAACGCGACGGGCGTATCATGCGCTCATGGCGCAGCTGTTTATTCTTATCTCTTATGGTTTTCGAGGTAAAATGTAGTTTAAAGGAGTTGAAAGTAAATTTTTACACATTAACCGGAGATACAGAATCTAATCTTAATTCGAATATGATGGTGTTTTTCAGTGAATGTTTCTTGTTTAATGAATTAGGAAGCAGCCAGCATATCACGGTTTCTATATGGGATCCGTCAGAGATGCGAGCTTATGTCAGCATTTGCCGCCCAGTGTCTTTGACTTTTATAATCTTTCTTTTTTTCGAAATAACTATGCAAATTCCGTAATACAAAATGGCCAATAGAACCTGGAATTGAATGAAATATTTTCATCTTCGTTTTCTCAACCTCTGCATCAAATGCGACAACATTTGATAAGGAAAACTAGGCTATCTTTCAGGATTGTGTTTGTCATCCTCTGACTGACTGAGACTTTTTCAAATAGTCATTCTGAGACATTGAAATGAATTGGACCAAACGTGTCTGTGATAGTCACACATTTAGAATTGTTTCCACTGGATTATCATCCAATATGACTTCAAGAGCTTATGATTTTCAACTTCTAAACTACTGAATACAATTGTGTAGGATCGACCTTCGGACTGATCTTCATATACCTGTATTTGTTGACACCTCCTGTAACCTGAAATGGCCCCCGCAGCCTCAGAGTACAGGCGCGTAGCCAGACAAATTTGATATATACGCCAAACTTTATAGAATAACAAAACATGATGGGAATATGTTTATAAGGGCCCTTTTAAACAAAATGAAATATGTATTCATTTCGTGGCATAGCTGCTTAAAAACTGTGACCATAGAGATATATAGCCTTCTGGACTTGGCGTTTGCGTTTTATAGCAGTATATTCTTTATCTAATCCACGTTCAAACTGAGGTTCTCACGTAGTACACAACTTCTTTGTGAGAGGAATGACTAAAGTTGCTTTGTTCCTGGTGACAAAAAATACATGTTCTGTCGAGCACAACTTTTAATGACATAAAAATATCATTTCAATTATTTTTGCCTACTGTAACAGGCTAATTCGATCTGAAATAACAAACGTTGTTTAGCATCACCGACGGAATACTTTTTATGAATGTCCAGGGACAACTTTCACCATTTGTTGAGAGAAAAGCCCTCTGCATTTTAAAGATTCCTCGTGACAGCTCATGATGAGTGGTCCGTAGATAGTCCAGTACAAGACTAAATTTACTGACTTTATCCATTATACCCTTCCTTTCCAATGACAATCACATTTTTTTCATGCCCATTTTTCCTCCTCATTCCACCGAAATTATTTTTAACATGTTTGTTAATTTGTTCTCGTCCTGCATATAGCCGACCATGTTATCACTGTGCGTTAATTAAATTGATAATGAAGGACAGTTGCGTTGCAAAATTTATGACAAGTGTGACGACTTTAATTTTCCAATAGTTAATTTCCCTTAACATTCCATCTTCTCATGCATACCATATAGAGTATCGCATGCAGTTGATACGATTTGCCAGAGCCTGTTCTTATAGTGAGTATTTGAACAGGGAACAACTCTTTTAAGTGTAAAAAATTACGCAATCAGGGCTACGATGAACATAAGCTGAAGTGATCACTAAATTCTTTGGCCGCCAACACGAGCTGGTTGATCCATATGGGATTTCTATGTTACAACTTCATTCTGACATACTTCGGGAAGTTCCAGTTTCATTTAGTAAGCAGCTGATCATTTTGCTGGCTTTCAGGTGGGAAGGCAGGACCGTAAATTATTTGGAGGCATGCATAGGCAGTTTCCTCTTATTACGGACCGACCAGAAAAATAATAATACAGAAACAAAAGAAATAAAAGAAAAAAAAAGAAAATATTATTTGATACGTTCTCGTTTGAAACCTGACACCTGTCCCGACAACATAGAACATTTATTGTTCCTGTGACCTCTTAACATGTCAAATCGAAACCCCATTCATGAATTTTATTCAGTATGCTTGCTAAAACTGTCTCTACATTCTATAAAATTTCTTGACACATGGCATTTGTCGCTAGTCCAGACGAGAATTAAAATTTTCCAAATGTAAAGTATAATTTTATATACTCGGTCGCACTACATGAATCTTGTCATTGTCACGATTTTCGTAATTTTACGAACATTTTTATGCATTCAAAACTCGTTGAACTGCATCTGAATATAGAAAATTGGTATAATTTATGTAGCATTAATATGTAGATTCTAGAGATGCATTTAAAAAAAAATAGAACCTAAAAACGTATATAATGTTCATGTAGGTAAAAAGCAACAAAACAAAATGCATTTTATACGCTTAATACTTTGTTATATGATATGTTATCGCTGTGCAAATTTCTGCTTTAAGGGTATGAAATTATTAGGGATTATCAGATTCTTTTTGCTGTTTTAATAATTATAGTTTGAGTGATGTATGAAAAAAATGAAAATTACGATATCAATTTACAATGTGACTCCGTCATGACATTACACTTATTTTGTTATTCGAATCCTTTTTCTGTGGACGTAATTTCAAGAAATTGAAATTCAATAAAAGAATTTTAGCGATGCTTTTATCTTCATTATATTATAGTTTATTTGCATAATTTTTTATTGAATGTATCTCTGAAAATATTAATTGTACATATTTCACTTTTAAGATGTTCAGATGCAGTTCAACGAGTTCCAAATTGCGTTAAAATTTCATAAAATCAAAAAACCCGACTATTACATATACACTTCGCCTTAATTTTGTTTGAAATAATAGTTGCCGCAGTCGTAACCCAGTTCCTTTTAAATATGAACGTTGTCCTTAGAACATCGGTCTGGAAACTGTTATCTTGTGGAAGCTCATGTCCAAACTAGAACACTAGCCACATCTTTTCTCGAGACCATCGTGGCGAGAAAATGACGAAGAAGCATTAATAGAGCTAGTAGTGCTATCGCAAATAAAAACAACATTACGACTTTGACAAATTATAATGATTAACTAAGAATTCCTAACATCTTCGCCAAACTTCAAAAACCGAATATTAAAATATGAATTTGATAATAATAAAAAATGTCAGTTATGTATAATAGAGTGCACATGTTTCTTTGAAACCAAGGTAAAATATATCGGGGGGGGGAAAGGCAAGAAAGCAGGACAAAGCATCAACAACTGCTCAGCCCCCGTCTATTATAATGCCTCCTGTTAAACAAGTTCTAATTCACGGCCTTGGAAGGACTTCACGACGGGTGCGATTGATGAGGCAGGAGATGCTAACCCTTCCGGAGTACCTGATCTCGTCCTCGGGTTTATGAGGGAGTTTGTGTTGTCCGAACATTTTTTTTTTTTTTTTTGGCATTTGTGTTGTACAAGTTTGTCTTGTATACCGATTGTTTGCTTTCGAATACTGGTTCTCTTATGGGTACTCAAGACTACGTTTATCTCTTAGAAATTATGTATGCTATAACCCATGTCTTATGATGACGTTTGACAAAACATATAATCGTTCAATTGGGTAATAAAAAGATTTGCTCAAAGCACATGATTACAAATGTAAGCATGTTTAACATAATAATAATTCAATCAGCCGTTTTCCACTATCCGTTCCAATATGTTTACATATTCAAGAGCACAAAATCGTCGTAGAAACAAGGATTTTAAATCTTTTATATACATATCCGTTTATGAAGGGACTTTACATGTTTCATTAAAATTGAGCATGTCGTTTTATCATCTCACAATTTTGTGATTCAATAAATTTTAAGTCACATAAAGATACACATAACAATTTGAAAAGAAAACCAAAAACATAATTTTTCTGATTGACAATGAGGACAGTGAAAAATAAGTACAGTGATTGATATGATTAAAATGGTTAAAATGACTTGAATAAACTCAAAACTATAGACGAAGCTCTTTGACGAAAATCGGGTTAAAGTTCACAGGCTAATCCGGTGGAAGCCCGAGGACCCGGCCCCCTTATCTGGACAAATTTCAAAAATTACTTAGATTTCTGGACAAATTTTGGTCCGGGACCCCCTTATTGAGCTAAAAAATGTAGCCCCCTTCCTTTCGGAAAGTCTGGACCAGCCTCTGAAGTTTGCACAATACAGCTCTGATTTCAATTCCAAACAATGGTTAATATACATGTAATACATTTTATTTTTTCAGTACTAGCCCTTTCCCCTACACAATTTATGGAAAGTAACAACCAACAGTAGATACCTCTGTCATCGTTTTTTCGATCTCTACCAAGCTATTAATATTAAGCTTCAGTAACGATTTGATGGAAATCCATAGAGGTATGACACCAATAGGAATTGTGCACCTGGCTTTTTTGGGGTCCATTTCTACTGACATTTACAAGGACGAAGGTGTATAATTCCTATGACATTATGAATATGCACATTCAGTATAAATTTGATTCATGGAGAAATGACACCAGTAGAGCGCTTTCAACAGTTGTTTGTAGTTTTACGTTTACAAGAGACATAATACCTATAACCGTTTTTGAAAATTCATGTTTTCGAACTCGACCAAGCTATTGTTTATATAAAGCTTCAGTAAAATTTGGAAAGAATCCATGGCAAAATGACACCAGTAGAGCGCTTACAGGATATTCAGTTGGACACCTGAACCTTAACAAAATTGAAATTTTATAACGAACCCAAAAATAAAGTGCTACCACCATCTAGAGCCTCAAAATTGCACCTGTGACCTGCACATTTCTGAATGAACGATTGCAAAATGCAGGTGCAAAAAATCTTCTAAATGCATGGATATTAAAAAAGTTCTGTTAAATCTAGAAGTTATATCAAATTGAAATAACTCACCCGTCAAGTTTCTACATCTCGAAAAACAGGTGTTAACTTCATGCATATTAACTGAAAATTTATAGTGTATTAACTATTGATTGCCACCTTTCTCCTTACATATTATACTGAAAGAAAATGAAGAGCTTCTGACAAACGTATATAGTTATGTCCGCGTCAAGGTCGTTAAATGAAACGAAAAAAAAATCCCCAAAAACTTAAGATTTTGCTAATATCAAACGATATCGAATTCACATAACTATCACATTAAATAGAAATACACGAAGAAAATCTACAATTAATCCAAACAAAGATGGCTACCAGTTCGTGCAAAGACAAAATATCAAGCAAACTTATGCAAGTATACAAAGGAAATGGGATCCCTATCCCTACCATTCCGAAAGAAAGGGGAACGGAGCATTACAAAATCAACCCAAAGCCCCCACCCATGGGACCCATTCTAAGTATGGTACTGGGGTTGGGGCTATTTTTGTCTATAGCTTTCTTTGGGCTTCATTTCTTTCCTCTCGGGACAAACGGAGTGAGAGGGGGAACATCACACTGATATACTTACAACTTTGATTCTAGTCAAGATAAGTTTGCACATCAAACTTTTTGAATGCTAACCAAGAAATAGTTTTTAATAATATTTCATTGAACAGGATTATCATCGTGTTCTGTCTCCTCTGAAGTATGGAATACAGGTCAAGGTAACCTACATTTGGAAGCAAGCCGCACACCCAAGTTACATGATTGTAGGTAAACTGGTATCTGAGAACTAAGATTGGACGTGGACATGGACGCCGAGGGTACTCAAACAGTTCACCTTACTTCATAAACATACTCATCTCATATTCAGTTTTCTGTTTTGTCAATTAAAATAATTGTAGAGTACACTCTAAAAACGGCGTATAGATAGCAGTTCTGGAAGAGGTTGGAAGAGTTTCAACAAATGCGTCTGTTTTCTGAACTTTCCGTTTCTATACAGCAACATATATCTCAACATGGAGTCCACATTTCACAACTGATACTTTACACAAGGGCGTGCGTGCAGTACAAAGGATTCATAGATAGAGGAATATCTTTATCAAATAAGATATTTAAACAGAGTTACAGAAAACAAACTTTAATATCCTCACTTAGAAATCTTATGGTCGCCATCACGATTTGGTTGAGCATTATGGAATGTCCATTTCACAAATGGTTATGGATGTGTTCCCGGTGTCGTACTCCTAGTCCGTCCTTCTTATACTGACCATGACTTACTATCGGTTTGTACATTACATTTGGACAATGAACAGGAAAAGTTTAACCTTCTCGAGCACCTGATTTCACTCTTGGTTTGTTTTAGAGTTCGCATTGTCCATGCTTTGGTTTTTAGTGTTTTCGATGTTTGTGTTTCTTGTTTATTCCCACACCTTGTTATTTTGTTCTCTGTTTTCCTGGAGGTGCCTTGTCCCTTGATCATGTTGATTGTACGAGATTTTACTGTGACTTTGGTATGCTTCCTGCTTTTTATGCCAATTTAACTGAATAAATACATTGCTAAATATTAAACTGGAAGTTCTAGAGAAGGTCAATTTATTTACTTTTGAGTGCCACTTATTGTTATATCAAACTACAAATGAAATAAAAGCGTGTCTGTTGTCAAAATTAAGTGATTTTTAACAAACAAAAACAAACAAGCAAGCAAAAAATATGCACCAACAAAACTTGAAAAAAAAAAAACAAAATACGTGAAAACTAACGTACCCAGATATGATATTTTGCTGGTAAAATATGCTTATTTATTTTTTTGATCCGGAATATATAAAAGTGAGTACAGTTGAAGCTGTTATGATAGTCTGTTGGTAGTCGCGCTAAATTCGTTAAAAATCTTTCGAAATCGAATATTCCTCTCAAGGTTTTATTTGACATATACATCTCTGATGTGTATTTTGTTAAACAAATGAGTTAATTTGGCCATTTTATGCATTAGTTTTATTGTGGCTGTTTTGATCTCCCACCCTAAAAAAACGAGAGTTAGCTCCGGAACAGAAAACCGGAGTCCGAACCCACGTAATAATGGAAGAAAATGACCTTCTCGGTTCTCATTGGTCATAGATAAAGAGAAATGATCATTGTTATAACAATGAATTTCATTGGCAGGTTGTATTAATGTCTAGTATATAAAATATCAACGTATATACACAAAAGAATTCCGTATATACGTAAATCGAATTCTGTATATACGTAAATTGAATTTCGTATATACGTAAATCAATTTCGTATATACATAATTATTTCTGTATATACGTAATTATGTACGTATATACATAATTATTTCTGTATATACAGAATTCGATTTACGTATATACGGAATTCGATTTACGTATATACGTAATCGAATTCCGTATATACAGAATTAATTATGTATATACGTAAATAAGTATTTTGACCCTGATTCCGCGCCATAGTTTGTAACGAGTACATAAACACCCAAAGGTCTGAATTCAACCCCTTTTTCCTTAATAAGGATAATGCCAAATTATGAGTATTTGTTGAGGTCGAACCTTCTTATCATATTCGAGTTCTGATAATGATAATCAATGGTAACACAATTGATTGATTGTTGGTTGCTTAACGTCCAATGGCGGCACACTTATTGCTGTGACCACTGCCGGTAAAAATGGTCAATGAACATTTTTCATATCAGCGATTCGCCAATCACAGTTTACTGTCTGAATTAAAATATCCGAAACATCACAGAGAAAGTAGAAAATATTTTGATTATATTATAAACAGATTTTATTTTACAAATGATTATGTTAAAGGACTGTATTTTTTTATTAATACCAAGGAATTGTATATTTAAATATACAATTCCTTGTTAATACCAAGCTAAAAATTGAAAATACGTACGGTTGGTTCTTTATACAACTTTCCTCTGTTTATCTTCCATACAATGATGCGAAAATTGTTCTGAAGAATTCACAAATTTTATATACGTTTGTAATAAAGCCAACAGGAAATAAATTCATGAAAAAAACGCTTAAACTTAAAAGAAATACTTCCTCGTCTAAAGTGATAAAAAAAATTGTTTAAAAATAAAACACTTATTCTGTCTTTGTGAAAGATAGAAAAACGATCGATTTTTTCCCATTTCCTTGTCATTAGCTCTACATATTTCCTGTAACATGGTAAATTCAAAGTTCTAAAATTCAAAGTTCAAAAATATTAAGATTATTCGTAACACTCGGGTGTTTCCACCACCAAGAATATACGGCCTAATTTAGATTTGGCACAACATTTTGGTTTGTTTGGTTTTCAATACTTTATTCATCTACATCATTGATTTAACCATTCAATTATCACAGTTTTGTTTCTAGAGCCACTATTGGAATCTAATTTTCTTAAATAAAATTAAGATAATCATTCAATCTAATTAAACTATAGAACTCGGGTTTCGTTCGTTACACTACAGCATCTACATGTAATGTAACGAAATCCGAGTTCTATATTTTAATCAAATTGAATAATCATTTATCTTCGTCCAAACATTAGTCAATACTAATAGTGGTTTAATGATGGGAACAGCAAATGTTTCCCTTCGCCTATAGCGCTTCGACCCCCCAAAAATGACACGTTATATTGTCCTATTAGAGTATAACTAATTCACAGGACTTGAATTTACAATAATTTTACCACGGGTTGGCCCTGTATGCCAATATTGCTATCGCTCGTGGAAAATATTTAGCTTAAAGGGCCAGTCCGTGGTAAAATCAGTATAAATTCAAGCCCGCATGAATTATTTCTTTGAGTATAATATATATTCTTATGTCGCTTGTGTTCTTTTCTCTATCTCAGGGTCTATCCCAAAATGTTTTATTCGTACTTATAATGGCGCGTAAACGTCTCAACTGCATGGCAGTCGTTAATTGGAAACCAACATTACCAACAAAACTCACACTGCATATAATCACTAAAAAGCAAATGCAGTGTAAGCTCGCCACAAATGCAGGGTAAAATCACCGACTAAAACGAAATCAGTATACTTAACATTAAAGAAACAGTTAAAATCATAAGTATAGTTATTATCTTCATAAATATTTATGTTCAGCCACATATATTACATAAAAGCGTACCCTTTACGAACTCATTCGTTTGCTACAGTTCAATAAGATTGTGTTCCATGGAATTCAAATATAAATGCATTGAATAAATCGATTATTTCAATAATACGTTAAGCGTTAAATATTTCACTTCTATTATAATGCAAACATGTTTACATCCTTAAAATTTGGTATGTACATGTAGTTTTTATTCCAGGAGAAAGAACGCTAGGCACCAGCTGCTACCATTGTCTACCAAATAATACAATAAGATGCAATCCTTTAATCGTTGACAAAATAAGTATAATATTTACCTTTTTTATATTACTAGATACATTATTTAAATCGACCCATCTTACGTATTTTGAACAGGAAAACTTCAGTTAATTAGTTGCAACAAGGAAATAGATTGTACGTTTTAAGTCCGTCATTACATGTATAATTAACACAATCGTTTCTTAAGTAAAATAAAATAACCATAATTATATCTAGTGGTTTTGATTTGTACTTTCAACTGGCAAATAAAACAGGTTAATATGTATATATACATGGCGAGCCATTCTATCTCCATTTCTTTTAATGAATGCATGAACATTCTTATGTTTTTAACCAGATTTTCGAAGAAAATATCGGTTATTGATTTGGGGATGTACGGCGGGCGGTCTGGCGGGCAGGCGCGCGAGCAGGCGCGCGGCGGCAGCCAAATGTTGTCCGTGCATTTACTCATGAATCGTTCAACCAAAGCTTTAAAATTTTAATATGTTGTTACTGACAACAAAATGGAGGTCAAGTTCAATAATGACGATTTTGACTTTTACCGTTCAGGAGTTATGGTTCTTGAAAGATTGAAAAATGGTGTTTCCAGTCGTGTCCGTGCATTTACTCATGAACCGTTCAACCAAAGATTTTCAAATTTAAATATGTTGTTACTGATGACAAAATGGAGGTCAAGTTCAATAATGGCGATTTTCACTTTTCCTGTTCAGGAGTTATGGTTCTTGAAATATTGAAAAATGGCGTTTCCAGTCATGTCGTTGTATTGACTCATGAACCATTCAACCAAAACCTTTAAAATTTTAAAATGTTGTTACTGATGACAAAATGGAGGTCAAGTAGGATAATGACGATTTTCACTTTTACCGTTCAGGAGTAACGATTCTTGAAATATTGAAAAAATGGCGTTTCCAGTCGTGTCTGTGCATTTACTCATGAACCGTTCAACCAATGCTTATTAAATTTTAATATGTTGTTACTGATGACAAAATGAAGGTCAAGTTTGATATTCATGATTTTCACTTTTACCGATCAGGAGTTATGGTCACAGTCTTGAAAGATTGAAATATTGTGTACAATAACTGGAAACGTAAAATCTAAAATTTACAAAAAACAAAAGAGAGCTCACGTCAATAGATATAAACAATTCACCAAAGTTGTATGCAAATTGGTTGAAGCATTTTTGAGTTAATGTCCGACATGTTGACGACGGACGGACAACGGTATACCATAATACGTCCGTAAACAGGTGTATAAAAGTTAAAATTAAGATAAGATAAGTTGCAGATCTTTATTAGTATGTTACAAATGAAAGAAAAAATATTGGGAACTATCAACTATATAAAAATTATATAAAGTTTGATTTTGATTTATACACTAAGTGATAAGATAACAGACACATCTGTTAATTGTCAATGCAGTCACCCAACTATAATTTGAGTGACAGATTTATTAGAAAACTATTGATTATATTTGATTATAATTTAAAAATAAATATAACATCATATCTCTTTACATCATATCTAATTTGATTTAGAGTCTATAGTTAAATCATATTTAATTTTTGATTTACATCATTGGTTCATGGAAATAAAGTTTGAGTTATTTCCATTTGAACAGAAATGGTTTAACTAAGAAGTATTTCATCAAAAATTGAATTCTTGGGGTTCTTTGATATATGCTGATTCTAGCAATGTACTTATATTTTGGACCATAATAGGTAAATGTTCAATTTCAAATTTTTCAGTTCTTTGACCACATTTATTTTGTGTCACAAACCCATGCTGTATCAAATATTCAAACACAATTCAAATTCAGAGCTGTTTTAAGATTAAATGTTGTGTCAGGGTTTGACCTCTGCAGGAAAATCAGATTTGCTGTCTCTGACAGCCTCTTGTTACTAAATGGATTGCATAAAATTTCCACTTTGATTTTTTAAGAATACATGGTCTTTCCAGTGCGAAAATCGGTCCCATTTGGTAGATTTAAAATTAAAAAAAAAAATTCTTCATAAACTGAACGTTATTTTACATCATTTTTGCAGTTTTAGTGCAATTTTAGATTTGAGAATAAGAAAGATGTAGGTTCACGAAGGGCTTAAATTGACCCTAATTTTTTAACGTTGTTCTAAATTACCACAAATTATTTCGCATAGATATAGAAGAGGGCGAAAGATACCAGAGGGACAGTCAAACTCAAAGTTGTCATAAAACTATAAATACAAAATATCTTTTTTTCCACAACACATTTCAACTACCTTAGAAAAGACACCATAAATATGCATTATTTGTATTGTAGCATGGGTTCTCGTCAAATTTTTCAATCTGTAATTATAACAATTTCAAAATAGTATAATTTACGTCTCGTTCTTTTTCTAAAAAAAAGTTCATCGGAAGGTACCAAGACCTTGTTGATAAATATTTCAACTTCACAAATAATACACGATGGTCTTGAAGTATAGATTCTGGGTTCTGTGCTGTCTTTGGAGCCTTTGATAAATACCTCGATGGCCTGTTTGATATATTAAGATGTTCAGAAGTTCAAATTCAAGGCCATATATATTTGTCCAAAAGTGGTCGTTCTCCTTTTATTTGTCAACATAATAAAAAAATCTATTGCAAAATATATTGTCCATATACAATGATATATACTCATAATACTTAAAGAGCTACGAACTATAAAAAAAAAACCAGAATATGATTTTGTTTGTTTCAATCATTGATAAAAGTGAAATAATCAAATGATAATTCGCTTTTAACAGCCAATTTGGTTCAATCCAATAGCACGTGGTCGCTATCTATTTATGTTTATGTTTATGTGAACGTCGGCAGTTTTTCGGAGGTCATCGCGATAGTTAATAAGATGGCGTTTAAACTAATATTACACGAAATTCTGATATATTATATCAAGTACATGCATTGCTAACTGTTTATTTCAGACATATTGTAATTTGGATATACGTTTAAGTATGTTATTATACATAAATCAAATATGAAACTCGCGTCTGGCGTAAATATAAAATTTCAATCCTGGTATCTATGATGAGTTTATGAGAATCTGAGTCAAATCGGTGAATATGAATTTCACAGCTAATGCCCCGTTTAATATTTCATTAAAATAAAACGGACGTGTTATATGTCGTTCCATCCGACATACATATACTAGTCTTTTTAATATTTTAAAGTGGTCTTGAAAAACAAATTAATGTTCAAGTAATACATGAAATTACAACTTATTATTCAGAATTTTTTTTTGTGGCTTAACATTGTTGATTTAAGCAAGTTAAACGCAAAAATGAAAAGACCTGGATGAACATGAAAATTTGTAACCTGCTTCTTTAACTTTTAGATGTTTTATTTCAAAATTTTTTTTTAAAACTCGATTCATTTGAAATTATAAAAATTGGCTATTCTGTACCCGATTGTGTTTTTTTTCAAAAATGTGTCTCCATTAGCAAGAATGATGGGCTTGGATGTGAAGACGAAAGTTCTGAAATGGTTTTCTTCAAATTTGATATCTATAAAAGACGAAATATCTTATTTTTATTCAACATTTTGTGCCCACCCTGTATTCAACGGGGGTATTAAGTGTTACCCTTGATCGTCCGTCCTCTGAGTAATTCAATCCGCCCCATTGTCGTTTCCGCAATCTAACCTAATTAAGTTTGTTTTATTTTTCTAAATTTTATGAAACTCGTTCAAAATTCTAAAACCCAAAACTGAAGACAGAGTTCGAATTTGGTCAGTAAGTAACTTATTGTTCTAGAGTTATGCCCTTATTTTCTATTGAAATTGCAAATTTGTTCGTTTCTGCACTCTTACATATTAAGTTTGCCTTGTACTACACATTTTATGAAACTCATACACAATGCTAAACGCCACAGCACGTGCACGCAGACAGAGTTTGAATTTGGACACTAGTTCATTTGACGTTCTAGAGTTATGCCCCATTTTTCAAACTTGGCAATAGCGATTTTTTGCAATTTCGCACTTTAACATAAGTTTGTCTCCTCGAAACTTTAAGAAACCCATACATGTACAAAATGCTGAATTCCACAATACGCAGACAAAGTTAGAATTAGGACAGTAAATCATTTACCGTTCTAGAATTTTGTCCCTTTTTAACTTGGAGAATTACAAAGCTTGAGCGAGGACATTCGTGTTCTGAGACACATTCTGCTTTTATTTTTTCTTGTGAAAGGCATATAATTAGAGAAAAACAACAAACCTGAACGAGCTGTTAATAAGAAAGATGTTCAGCTTCTTCTTCCAAATACAGCCCACAACATGGTAAATATTATGGCAGGTTCATGACAAAAATTACTTTCACTAAAACAGAATACTGATACGATAGAAATTCACCCCGCTGAAACTAGAAAAAAAATACAATGTTATGTACATCTATTAGAGTTAAGACAAGTAGTTTGATTTTCATATCCGATTCGGGTCATCTTTATATCTCAATCGTGTGCTAGTTACAGTATTATACTTATTTTCTTTTTTGTTGTTAGCAAGGATTTAGATCCATTTTGTTAAAAAGCAATGGATAATAATTTGAAGAAGAACAGCTATCTCTAGAACACGTCGATCCGTATATTTTTCATGATTTTCTGGTCCGCCATCATCATGATCATGAAATTAGCAAATGATTTTTCCAGTTGAAAAGATAAACCAACGTTCAAATTTTGCTGCTATGTGCGAACTTACTCGCTACCCTTTGGTTATGTATGGTGGCCGGTTAAGGCCATTTCGCGTTTTCGAGTTTTCGCGTTTTCGCCTTTCATATTCTATAGGGCGAAAACGCGAAGTCGAAAACGCGAAACCGATTCGCGTTTTCGACTTCGCGATTTCGCCTTTTCGCCTTTTCGCGATTTCGCGTTTTCGCGTTTTTGCGATTTCGCGTGTTCGCGTTTTCGCGTTTTCGCGATTTCGCCTTTTCGCCTCTTCGCGTTTTTACGATATGCATGTTATTATAACATAACATTTTAAATATAATTGGAGACAAGACTACAAAGTATGAGTCATTCAAATGATTGTCATATAAATTTCATATCTGTGACGTATTTTAAATATTTTCATAAATTATACAATTTCTTTACATTCTTTGTTGACAATTACTGAACAAATTTAAAAACAGATGCATTTGTATAAAATGCCTTTGAATCTACAATTTGCTGGAAGTTATAGTTTGGACATTTTAAAATAAATGAAATTAATCATTATTATCGCCATGGTTACTTAAGATACATAATCTTTCATTTAATGCTCTTGTTGTGAATCTAAAATTTTTAATATTTAAATTAGCTTGTGTGAAAAAAGTTTGAAATTTAATACATTGTGGAGATAAGACTTTGTCAAATAAAACTTGGGACGGTTTCGCGAAGCTATCCTAAGACCTGTTATAAGATACTAGAATATCTTATGACATGTCTTATGATCCTCTTAGGACTATCCAAGACCTCGCCTCAAAACTGTCGTACGTTGATCTTAGCAAAGATATCCTAAACCTGTCGCATGTTCTTTTAATTTAAACAAAAAGTAACCTGGATTTATGGAAAATTCATGTAAATGTAGAATGTGTTTCCCATATATTACTAAACGCATTGATTAATATTTCCAATTTTCAAAGATGGAAATTTGTTCATCTACAGGAGACACCAAGGGACAAGGGATATACTGTTGAATGCGGTAGACAATAACAACAATCCTCCCCGTGTCAGAACCAGATTAACAAAACAAATAGAGAAACTGAATCTGGTCAATTAACAAATGTATTTTAAAATGTCAAAATATGATTTCAAGCAAATTATATACTCAAAGGCATTTTATACAAATGCATCTGTTTTTAAATTTGTTCAGTAATAATAATAATAATAATAATAATAATAATAATAATAATAATATCTTTATTTAAAGAGAGTAACTCATTTGGATTAAACCAATTTTAAATAAGGCTCTCTAAATACAATATCAACTACATGACTAAAACATAATTAATCTACTAATATACACATGTAAACAATAGATGTATACAAACAAAATATAATTACAACAACAAAAACCGCGTATAGTTTACATTGTGGCTTAACTTATAAATTTGACACTTTTAAAAGATAATGACTTGTTAGGGTATTTGAAACAAAGAATGTAAAGGAGTTGTCTAATTTATGAAAATATTAATAGTGAACCACAGATATGAAATTTATATGACAATCATTTGAATGACTTATACTTTGTAGTCTTGTCTCCAATTATATTTTAAATGTTATGTTATAATAACATGTATATCGTAAAAACGCGAAAAGGCGAAAAGGCGAAAACGCGAAATCGCGAAAACACGAAATCGCAAAGTCGAAAACGCGAAATCGGTATCGCGTTTTCGACTTCGCGTTTTCGCGTTTCTGCGTTTTCGACATCGCCTTTTCGCCTTTTCGCCTTTTCGCGATTTCGCCATTTCGCCCTATAGAATATGAAAGGCGAAAACGCGAAAACGCGAAATGGCCTTAACCGGCCACCATAGTTATGTATATATTCAGAAATATCATTAGATCGGGGCTACACTGAATAGAAAAATCTAAGATCTCATTATTGGAAAAAGCCTATATGGCTCTTCAGAGCTTATGGTTTTAATTATTGCTCATGATATACCGACTCTAAATAAATCTTTATGTCTTATGTCTAATGTCTATAGATTTTATATTAAGTTCAGAATAAGTTACCACAAGTTAAACATGTTAAAGGTCAGTGAAATTGCAATGCACTAAAACTATAGTGTGCCTTTAGAAGAAATGTGTGACAGATCTTTCTTTGATGATGTTGAGAATGAAATCCATTTTCTTTTACAATGTTCTTTTTTAAGCAGCAAAGAAAGTTTTCTTGTCTATATTACTATAGAATGTCCATCTTATTCGGTCTTAACAGACTTATTTAGTTATATATAATCATGATAATGACTATGGAAGATATAAAATTACACTGAAAATAAGTAAATTATTTTAGAAAACCTTTTAATTAAAATGAATATTAATATCAATAGAAGTCCATTACTAGTCATATTCCATAATAATATTATACAATTTCATGATTGTTTGCCTCCTACTGAAAAGTTTATACACTTCATTGAATATGACGTCTACGTGAAGTTGTACACAACCAATGTAACTTAATAATTCGTTATAATGGATATATATGTATTAGTATGTTATAAATCAAAAATGAGAATTTGAGTAAAATCGGTGGACATGAATTTGACAATTGTATTCATTCAACGCTAACTAGCAATAAATATCTAGAAAAAATGTCACTCTCCTAAATACTGAACCGTAACAAAAGTGTTACTTCTAAAATGATAAAAAGTTGGTAGATACACTTAAACGCCTTTAGAACAGAGAATTTGTCTACTTTGGAAGGATTGAATTGGTTATGTTTTCCATTTCGGCATTTCATATGAAAGAAAATGGGGTCGCGAACTTAGTCGGGATTTTTCTATTTTTCATAAGAGGGGCGAGTTGGCAGACCTTTAATTAATGAAAATATAAAGGAACTGATAGACGGTGGAAATAGAATACAAGCCATATATATTCAACAAGGAGACAAACCAATATGTCTTATAAATGTATATATGCCATCAGATAGCAAAAATGCAGATATCGAATACAAAGACACATTGGCTCAAATTGATGAAATGATAGAGAAATATAAAGACACACACGAAATTATAGTATGTGGAGACATGAACGGGTCACTTCATAGAAGCTCCACACCTCATGATAAAATCCTACAGACGTTCTGCAAGGAAAAATGTATAGGAAATAGTGAGAAATGCCTAGTAAAAGAAACATTTTATCACCAGAATGGTAAATCGAAAGGACAAATTGATTACTTCCTCTTCAGTAACTCAGAAATCATTAACAAAATCAGACACATTGATGTCCTTGATACTGACCCAGAGAATACCTCGGACCATGTACCTGTTATTTTGACACTGAATAGCCAACTGAAAAAAGTAAGGGAAAAAGCAACAACTATCATAGCAAAACCTAAGTGGACTGACTGTGACCATCAAATTTATAAGGAAATCATCAATAAAGATCTACCAAACCTCATGCAAAAATCAAAAGGAATCAATGAGCAAGATATAAGAAATCTAGAAAAATTGCTACATATAAAGCCGGAGAAGCGGCAATCCCAAAGTATAGAAGAAAAATCAAAATCAAATCAAAGGGAAAGGCGATATGGAATGAACAAATAGATAAGGCATCAAAGCAATCAAAAAATGCATATAAAGTATGGAGGCAACGTGGAGCACCTCAAGAAAGAAGTAATGAGCTCAAAATCAAAATGACAGCTGCAAAGAGAATACTTCGAAAAGCACAAAGACAAGCCTATGCCTCTCAGAGAGAATCAACAGCGGGAAAAATTATGAAAGCTTCAAATGCAGATACAAAACTTTTTTACAAGCTTATCAACATGCAAAGAAAAACACCACTTACTAACACCAAGATACTGAAACTGAATAAAAAGACTGCAGAAGATGGACCAAGCATAATGAACATTTGGCAAGAACATTTCCAACAACTAGCTACACCAACATTAGAGGAAAATTTTGACACTTAAAAGCTAGAGCTAGTAGAAATACAAAACAATATAATAGAATCCATAGAAAGGGAAAAAGGTCAAGGCATAGATCATGTCAATGTAAAGGAAGTAAATAAAGCTATAGAAAAACTTAAAGCAGGAAAAAGCACCCGATGAGGATGGAATTTCAGCAGAACACTACAAACATGGGATCCCTTTATAGTACATCTGCTAAATTTAATCTTAACATATTTGGATGTACCAATCTTCCTAAAGACAGGGATTCTAACACCAATCCTAAAGAAAGAAAAAGACAAAACATTACCATCTAGCTATAGAGGAATAACTGTAACTAAAACCTTTGCAAAAATATTACAAGGTATACTGAAGGATAGAGTTGACTCTGTATTTAACAACATACAAAACTCCCTGCAAAGAGGCTTTACAGAAGGAGTATCATCACTATGCGCAGCATTCTTCACATCAGAAGCAATCGCAGAAAGTAAGAAATTAAAGATACTGCTGATCCTAATAACTCTTGATGAAGAAAAAGCATTTGACAAGCTAAACCATGAAATCCTATTCAACAAGCTGTACCATTATGGAATAAAAGGAAAACTCTGGATACTACTGAGAAACCTGTATAAAGGAATGAGCATTAAGGTTAAATGGGAAGGGCAATATACAGAAGATGTAATGGTGTTACAAGGAATTCAACAAGGTGCAAAACTATCTACAACGCTATATAAATGCTACAACAACGTCATACTGGATAGCATTTTAAAAAGTGGACTTGGAGCATGTATTGGAGATATACAAGTCCCAGCTCCAACATGTGCCGATGACATTGCTGTCCTGGCAAATAGTACTGCAGACGCACAACAAATATTATACATAGTACAACACCATACAAGCAGAGAACTAGTCAAAATCAATCCAACTAAATCTGAAGCTGTTTTATACAATGCAAAAGGCTCAAACATATCAACATTGCAATTTAAAGACGATGACATCAATATAACCGATGAAACCAAACATCTAGGTATCAAAAGAAACGAGCAAAGCCGTGCAAATATCTCAGAAAGAATAAGAACCGGTAGGGCAACAATATACAGCCTTCTTGGAGCTGGTTTACATGTCAGAAGGGGATTCTCACCCATGGTCGCATACAAGCTATGGAGAACATATGCAGTACCAAGAAGCATCTACGGACTTGAGGTGATGAACTTACTTGCAAAAGAAAAGGATATGCTAGAACTGGCCGAGAGAAAAATCCTCCGACAAATTCAAGGGCTTCCAAATAATACAGCAAATATGGCTGTCTATACCCTGGTAGGAGCAGAACCTATATTGCCATCACATTAGACAAAAATCTACTTACCTTCTTCATGAATATTGTTCGAAATTCAGGAACCATAGAATATGAAATTCTGCGCCGACAAATAGTATTTTCAGACCAAAGAGGAAAGGACTTTATCAACAGAGTAGAAAAAACTCTATCAAAATACAATTTGAAATCTAGTAGCTACTACATAGAAAAACCACTGAATAAAATCGAATGGAAAAGACTAGTAGGAATGAAGATCAAGGAATACTGGAAAAATTAATGTCATAATGAAAAAATGGAAAAAAACATCACTTAAATACATAGAGATACAGAACAATCCATTAAATGAAGCTCACAATATATGGAAAAGTGTAAAAAACAATAGTAAAGATGTAAAGGCAGGAGAAATAAAAGCAAGAATAAGTACTCAAACGTACATATTCCAAGCCAAAAGAGCTAAGTTCGATCCGAAAGTTAACCCGATGTGTACAATCTGTGAACAGGAAAATGAAGATCTAGACCATTTTATTCTACACTGCAAAGAATTAGAGCAAATAAGATCTAAATACTGTTCAAAAATCGAACAGACAATGGATGAAATTGATACCTCATCATACAAGTAGATCATACAACAAGGGAATTTACTGCAACTCATAATGGACTGTACTAGCAAGGACATAAACTGTTACTCAACTGTGTATGAAAACATTGAAACTCTGGCTAGATATATGTGTTATGAGATGCACTTGCTGCACACAAAAAGGATAAAAAAAACTTGATCACAAGTACAGTATAAGTAAACTTTTTAATAAAATAGTTCCTTACTACTAGTATATCATCTTACTATTTTATGACTTATAAGAACTTAAATAAATCTTCTCTTTTTAAAAGTTTTAAGATATCAAGTATAATTAAAAGAATAATGACATGATCTGCATATAGTAAATTTAAACTGTGAAGGAAAATTTATGTATATATGGTAAAATTTTTCAAAACCCCAACCCTTCTTACACAAGTCTTATAAAATAACCTTTTCATTATAGATTCTGCTGTATGTATAGCATTTTTAAATAACAATTATAGGAAAGTTTAATTTGAGACCACTTAAACTCTAATTTGTAAATATATGCAGTTGTTACTTAACGTTTTCTTACACCTCAGCACATTATGAACTATTATTATTACTTTTTAAAAAAAAACTTTATGATGACAATCCTATGAATTAATTATGATATTTATTATTTAGTGATTATTATAACCAAATTCAGTCATCTGTATATAATTAAATGTTTCCTTATGCTTTAAGGTGTATATAGTCGCTAAAATTATACCCTTTGGGTAGTGCTCCACAGTTAATGGAGGAATATACAAGAAACTGAACTGATTCAACGGAATTTTAACCCTTTCCATAAGTGGGGCGAGTTCTCAGACCTATATGCAATGGGATTTTACCCTTTATATTAGTGGGGCGAGTTATGGCGACTTTTATAAAGTGTGGCGAGTTGATGAAAAGTGGGGCGAATTTCCATGGGGCGAGTTGTTATAAATTCGTCACGAAATAAGGGGACGCAACTGCAGTGGAAAATGCACCTGCTCTTCGCAATATTTATGTATATTTTGTTTAATTAAAGGAAAAGAAATTTTCTTTACTAGTTAATGTCATCTGCTTGATGAAAGCTTGTTGAAGCATTATACAAAAATCTGGATAGGTCACAGCGTGCACAGTTTCATAAGCATACAATAAAAGGCTAGTATCCGGGCTAGTAGTAGTACTGTAGACTGTAGTAGTTATTCACTATCAGTCAGAGACAGTCAGTGTATATAAAAAATCGCCCCAATCTTGTTTACCAACTAATATAAAGGGTAAAATATATTCATAGATATAGAAACCAATTGAGTCAAAGAAGATCTTCTGGTCTACAACACTCTTCCCCTTTTCTTTTTTCCGGCTGCGTACAATCAAGTCCGGGTAACACGAATGACCAAATAACACCGTTATTATCCAAATAACACTTGTAATGATCGAATAACACTTGAAGTATTAATATTAGCACATATTGGTGACTTTTAAACATTGATTATTAAATAATGGTTTATTATAAACATGATAAATGTATTTTATAACTTAAAAATGATTTACAGAAAGCAGATAAGTTCATAAAGATCTCCTGCACAAGGCACAGGCTTATCTGTTATAGTCCGCGAAAACAATTTATTTAGAATTTATTGTAAAAAATTAAAACTACTAAGATATCCAGCACAAGGCATGGGCTTATCTGTCATAGTCCGCGTAAACAATTTATTTAGAATTTATTGTTTAATTTCTTTTTGAGAAAATGTTATTACAACACACATACAAATCATCCATTCAGCTGCTTTGTTTTTATTATAAAACAATCAAGTATAATCAATTTTTTTATTAAATTTAAATTAAATATATGTGAACATTCTTAATTACGTTTAATTCAGTATTGATATTGGATGTACACACTATATTTAAAATGATCTTTATGAACTTAGCTGCTTTCTGTAAATCATATTTAAGTTATAAAATACATTTATAATAAACTATTATTTAATAATCAATGTTTAAAAGCAGGACCATATATATTAGATATACTGTTCCCAGTTAAAAGTCACCAATATGTGCTATTATTAAAATTTCAAGTGTTATTCGGTCATTACAAGTGTTATTTGGATAATAACGGTGTTATTTGGTCATTCGAGGTTCCGATCAAGTCCAAATAATTATGACGTCTTGAAAGGCTATTTTATTTTTTTCTGTGACCCAATTCAATTGAAATAGCCTTTCAAGACGTCATGGTTATTTGGACTGCGCCCTGATCCTGATAAAAAATGTATGTACCATCCATCCATCCCAGTAGCTCACAGCGCTTTCGAGAAGCAATGGCCATATTTCCATGACGTCCATAGGATGTGTCGGCCATACCGTCACATCGTCCATGGACCATGGGACGTATCATCCATACCTTGTAAAGATTATTGTCAATACTTTTAGTATTTTTTCCATTGAAGGCCTGATGTTCTAGTATATATTATGCGTAAACAAAGTGTATAACAAATGAAAACATGACAAACAATGTCAAAGTCATAATAACCATCTACAGGTATTTTTTTTTAAATTTTATAGATAAAATTTATTTCGTAAACAAAAAACATGGATGATGTGTCTTCACAAAGTATGGCGTTACTTCTTTTCAAGGTATGGCCGATATATACTATGGACGTAATGGCAGTATGGACATGTCTTGCATGCTCACAGCTTCACAATTGCAAGGGACCAAATGACACAGAAATTAACAACTGTGGGTTACTGTACTCCTTCAACAATCAGCAATGCCCATACTGCATAGTCAGCTATAAAAGGCCCTAAAATGCATGTTTATCTATGTTTATATCCTTAAATATGGGTATTTTAACACCCTGAAGTATCCAAGTGCACCCTGAGGCAAAAGCTGAATGGTGAACAGGGTACTGAAGGGTGTTAAATAATCAGATCTATAGGAATGAATTTAGACATCAAATTTATCCAGGGTCTAAGTTTGAATCTGACAATTTTAGGTAAATTTTAGCATACAGTGAAAAGTGAATTTTGAAAGCAACATTTTTATATTATTTAAAAAGTTTGATTGAAATTTGGAAGTTTGATAAATTTGTTAAAGGTTGTAAGGGCCTTTGGTAGAAATATAGGTAGTCAAAGATAAGACATTTTTAATCCAAAAACAGAGAATCTGAAATTAATCAAATTTGGCGCTAAATGTTGCCAGCGTTATTATTTAAAAAAGTTTGATTGAAAATTGAAATACAAGGCATTTGCAAGGTAGTCAAATATAAGAAGTTTGTATTCAAGAGACAGAGAAATTAGAATAAAATAATAAAAGTGGCGCTCAATGTTGCAAGTGTAATGTCATAGACAGCTTTACATCAATGTGGGTCATTTGCAAACTTGGTCAGTAATCCCCTTCATTGAAGACATGGTCAATATGCTTCATTTACTAAACATGAATGCCAATGATCAGCATAAAAGGCTAAAATCGTTTGTGGATTGCACATTTAAAAAAAAAAAAATAGTTATAGACATCATGAATAATCTACAGAATTCAATTTTTCACTGAGAACAACCACAGAACTAAGGAAGACTCATGTGAAACACCTGGGTTAATGGGTAGCAACGTCCATGCATACATGGCATATGGGTTAGCAATGCCGAGGTTAAAGTTTTTTTTTAATGACAGCCATCAGCTAATCTTAATTCTGAGAAATATATATCTGTACTAATTTGTACTAAGTGGCCATGGGGAGTAATTGATATTTCAAACTGTTTAGAATGAGAATGATGTAATTTTATAGATCTAGGAGGATTCAGTGCTTTACATGTATTGGTAAAAGATACATGTACTTGTTGAAAATCTAATTTTGTTTAATAAAATGTTAATTTTAATCAGGGTTGATATCTCATTAACATATATATGCAACACTTCTTTTCACATGCTATTAATGTTTTTACAACATGTGATAAATATTAACACAATAGTTGAAAGTTTTCTTTTCTCTTTTAGCTTTAAAGATTGGAGAACTTTGCCTAGATATATATAATGTTTACAATTCTCTATAAGACAATTGGTAGACAACCTCAATATGGCAGAACAACCACCTTTACCCAAGAGAATTGACAGTCTTTCAGAAAAGTTGGTACCGCCTATTCCACCAAAGCCAGTCTCCCGATCACCGTCAAAGCGTTTGAACAAAATGGCCACTTCAGAAAATCTTCCTGCTGACTCTGCAATGTCTCAAAATTTTGAAGCCAAACATCACTACAAATCTTGTTTTAAGACATTTCAAGAATTTTATAAAAATGGAGATTTGTTTGATATAGAATTAAAAGTTGGAGATACCAAATTTAAATGTCATAAAATTGTGTTATCATGTGTCAGTCAGTATTTCAGAGTCATGTTCATGTCCGAAATGTCAGAAAGTCGACAAAAAGTCGTCACTATTCATGACATAGAAGAAAGTGCGATGGCAAAACTTATAAATTTTGCCTATACTGGAAAAATTACATTCACAATAGAAACAGTGCAGCCAATTTTGTATGCTGCTTCCATACTGCAGATAAATACTGTTATTGAAGCATGCTGTCAGTTCATGGAGAATCATCTTCACCCTACTAATTGTATCGATGTACACAATTTTGCAGAACAGCATAATCACGCAGAACTAATGAAAATGGCTGATCATTACATTCTTGACAACTTCAATGATGTTGTTGAAACTGACGAATTCAAAGAAATGTCTTTTAATCATCTTGAATGTCTTGTGAAGTCTCAAGACTTAAATGTTACAGATGAAACACAAGTTTATGAAGCTGTCCTTAAGTGGGTAAAAGAAGACGCAGAAAATCGTAAAGCTAATATGTCCAAATTGTTATCGCATATAAAACTAGCATTGTTAAGTCCGACCTACCTTGTGGAGAATGTGGCCAGTGAAGAGTTGGTGAAGAAAGATTTAGATTGTAGAGATTTACTTGATGATGCTAAATCCTACCAGATGTCCTTGGCAAGTCTTGTATCCAAGGTCAGACCTTCAGAACAGACCAGACCTAGGAAAAGTTGTGCAGGTATGACAGTCAAGGATATAACTCTATAGGCTTATTAGAGAAAAATAACATACATTTGTTATTGTGCCTAAATGTGGACTAAAAAAACAAAGACCTGTGATAACAAATGTATGTTACATGTTCCAAAGGGACAATATACATCATTAGTTTTGTTAAAATGTATACAAGTTTTATTGATATTACTGTTGTCTTTATGTATACTTAACTATAGAAAGATAAATAGCAGTTCATATTTTGCCAATCATGCATAGTACACCTATGTTATTACAGAAAAAATATGCATGTAATAACTAAAGGGTGTTATTACAACTTCTCTTTATCACTCCAAAGCATTTGCTCAGACATACATCATGTTTAATTACAATATATTTTAATTCATTGTAAGAAATAATGATCAGAGTATGTAATGAGGTTCTGTGCAAGCTTCCCAGTAATTCCCAAGTGCCTCATATAATAAGTTACATGCCTTTAATAACTAAGCCTTGTTATTACAGCTAAGATTATCACTTAAAAGCCTCGTCTCATTGATTTACCATGGTTAATGATAAATGTATTAATTTAATTCAAAAATGAGTTATCAAGGCTATGCATTTAGTTTCTGCGCAAAGTTTCAAGAGTTCCCTAGAGTCCACTAAAAATTAAAAATGTTGATGATTTATTTTACAAATAACAAACATATGTTATTACAGATTTAGAAAATTTAAGGATTAACATGATTAAAGAGTAGACAACTCATAAAAATATCTGTTATAACACATGTAAGATATTTTCTGTAATAACACTCTAGAGTTATATCCTGACTGTATGAGTTACATGTTACAAACTGAACTTATTTCAAATTCTGATTATAAAATCAGATCTAGATTATGATTGCAGATATGAGTAATCATGGTAATATGAATTTATTGTTCATTGTATGTGAGCATGTAGTTTAATAGGAACTGAGTCTTTTTCAAACGTAAATAAAGATAGTATTTTTTTTTATTTTCTTTAAGCATGCCAAGACAAATAAAAAAATTAGTGTTGGTTTCGATTTTATTATTGTCTAAATATTTAATTATAAAGGTATAAAAACACAAAGGTAAAAACTTTGAAGATTTATATTTCAGGCGTTTTGTCTTGTGTAAACTCATAAGGTAATTTCCCGGTGTGACAAGAGTTTAGGGAGGGATAACTGAGTTTCCGGATGTGACACCAAGAATAATTGCAGTTTTTGGAGTTTGGAAACGGTTCATTTTAAATGTACTGTACCATGTGTACTGTTGAAGATTTTTACAAATGTATTTTAGGTGTTTTGTTTTGTGTTGGTGGTAGAGGAGCTTCTGGAGATCCATTTAAAAGTATAGAATGCTATGATCCGAGGAATAACAAATGGTTTGGTATCACAGAGATGATGAACAGAAGGAGACATGTTGGTGTTTGCTGGACAGGAGGTGAAAAGATTTATAGTATCTATATTACTTATACATAGCTCTGATTCCTTGTAAGGTTTGACTTTATTTTTGGTCTTTATTTTGTTTTATCAGCTCTTCAACCATGTCAACATTTGAATTTGGTTTTGAATTTTAAATATGTTGGCCTCGAGCATCGCTGAAGAGACATTTCTTGTCGAAATAGGCATCTGGTGTAGTAAAATTGGTACTGTTAATATTATCATGATTATAGTGTTTAGAAATTTGTTATTTACATCATTTTATCATCAGTTTGAAGATAATTGATTAAAATTCTGAGTTTAATATTTGGTAGCTGATTTTATGTCCTATATTCAGCTCACCTTACTCAAACAGCCAGCATGAGCTATTTGCATCACTTCCGTCTGTCATCCTCTGTTTACTCTGTTTACTTTTACGACAGATCTTCTCTGAAACTACTGAGCCAATTCGAACCCAACTTGGCCACACCAATCCTTGGGGTATATTATTATCAAAACTTTGACCAATGATCCCACCTGTTAACCTACATGGCCGTCAAGGCTAAAAGACAGAACAAAGGGGTAAAATGCAGGTATTGTCTATTACCTTGAAAACCGTTATTGATGGGGCAGAAATGTTCACTATGTCATTATTAGTTAGTATTATTCATCGAAATACAAATAATAAACATTAGGCGCATTTGATTCTTAGATTTGATTGTATAAAATTTTGAACAGAACAACCAATTATTAAATGATATAAATGAACAAAATATTTGTTTATATATATATGATTTAATTTTGGATGTAAGTTATAACACGTCTTCTGATTGGCTGAAAGTTTTTTGTCTATCAGCTAATACATGTAATAGACATAATTTTGTCATGTGGCTGTGATGTCGTCAACATTTTTTCGTGATTTACTCCTTAAAAATGGAATTTAGAAATAGATTATAAGGAATGACTTTAATATTTTTTCTGTCGATTCAAAATAACCTAAAAAATGTGGTGCACACTTTTATCAGCGTGCACCACATTTTAGATGTTATTTCTTCATAGACAGAAAAAAATATTAGTCATTCCTTAAATATAAAATTGGCAGGTTAATGATATAAGATAGTTCAAGTCTTTAGTTTCTGTCTGTCCATTATAGGTTTCAAGATATTATTTATACATTCCATTTTATTGACAGGTCTGTTGTACTCTGTTGGAGGACATGATGGAACTAAACATTTGAATACTGGGGAAGTGTTTGATCCAAAAACTAACAAATGGTATAACATTGCTGCAATGACTACTCCCAGGTAAGATTCCTGTACTTAAGGAAATTTTTTTGCAATTTTTGATTTTATGGATGGATTTATACAATAATATTACGACAACAAAACAAAGCAAGGCATCAATCAAAAAAAATATTTGTACATTCACTTCAGTCATGGTCTATTGACATATATGGCATAGTTCACATGTTTCAAGAGTTTGTGATTAGATCATTTAAAGGGAAACCACTTATGGTAAGCCAATGATATTTGTTTTGCAATTGTATAAACATTGGCACATCTCATTCCCATGGGCATAATTTGGCCCTGCCACCACAGTTAAAGTCCAATGACTTTGAAGCTGTTGCTTAGTTTACAGGTTAAGAGTTTCTACAGTTTGGTCAGTTTCAGGGGAATATCTAATGCCTAAATTGTAAGTCAATGGTATTTGGTATGCAGTTGTATCAACATTAATACATCTCATTTCCTTTGTTATTAGGTCAGTTTAAGAGGAACCATGTATGATAAGGCAATGATATTTGTATGCATTGTCACATCTCATTTCCTTTGTTATTAGGTCAGTTTAAGGGGAACCACTATGAAAAGGCAATGATAATTGTATGCATAGTCACATCTCATTTCCTTTGTTATTAGGTCAGTTTAAGAGGAACCATGTATGATAAGGCAATGATATTTGTATGCATTGTCACATCTCATTTCCTTTGTTATTAGGTCAGTTTAAGGGGAACCATGTATGATAAGGCAATGATATTTGTATGCATTGTCACATCTCATTTCCTTTGTTATTAGGTCAGTTTAAGAGGAACCATGTATGATAAGGCAATGATATTTGTATGCATTGTCACATCTCATTTCCTTTGTTATTAGGTCAGTTTAAGGGGAACCATGTATGATAAGGCAATGATATTTGTATGCATTGTCACATCTCATTTCCTTTGTTATTAGGTCAGTTTAAGAGGAACCATGTATGATAAGGCAATGATATTTGTATGCATTGTCACATCTCATTTCCTTTGTTATTAGGTCAGTTTAAGGGGAACCATGTATGATAAGGCAATGATATTTGTATGCATTGTCACATCTCATTTCCTTTGTTATTAGGTCAGTTTAAGAGGAACCACTATGAAAAGGCAATGATATTTGTATGCATAGTCATATCTCATTTCCATGGAGATTATTTGGATTCATCTTCAGTCATCATGGTCATAGTTAATTGACATTGAATGTTTTGCAAAGGTTACATGTTAAAAGATTTAAAAGTTTTAAGCTATAAAAATTACCAATAGGTACAGTACGCACAGAGAGTGTGTAATCGCGAACTCTAATCACCGATTTCGGAGTGCAGCGGTGTGACACCGCGAATCACGGATTATACTCCCAATTTCCTCCAAAGATTCTCTCCCAACACCGCGTGGCTGTTAATTGGTTTATTGCCCATCGGATGTACTGAAGATTAATGACGCGTGACAACATAATTGGATTAGCCAGATTTATTATCTATGTACATTTAATCGATCTTGATTGCACCTGTGTGCTTTAAAACACGGTATTAAAATGTCCTTTCTTTGACAGATAAAAATGTGACATTATCATTCAAAATAAGATAATTATTCTTGTATGTTTTTGTCCCATGTCGTTGTCATTTGAAATAAAGCGTACCAACGAATAAAAATACGAATAAAACACTTATTTTGTATTTTTATTATAGTCGATCAGGTCATAATTTGTGTTTTTCAACAAAGACGATTTTACCACAATTAGTATCTTTTATGACCTACTCAGTGAGCAATATCCGGTTCATTAATTGTTCAATATATAAAATCAACTGGCTTAAAACAAAATGTTGTTTTAACGGTAATTTGTCCAATCTTAACCCAAGAGTTAATTTATCAGATCAACAAGTGAACTCTGTTACTTTCAATTTATTTTGCAATGTAAAATATTGTTTCACTACGTCCGGTACATTACCGACTTGAATTATTTGAATTCAGAAAAGAAACTGTAAAGTGACAACTCTGTTGAACGAAGGGAAGACCTTTTGTATGCAATGTGCCCAATATTCATAAAAACACAACACTAACATGACTAAGAGACATTCCCCGTCCAGACACAACACAATAACAACAACCTAATTAATTATATGAAGAAGAAAAAATTATGTGTTGTTTATCTCTGTTATGATCTGTTATTGATCCTTTATTATTTAAAATAAAATTGGATGGGCGCAATCCGTATTTTACTGCACGTTAAAAGTTCTTGTCGAAATAAAAAAAAAGAAGTATTTCAACAATTACTATAGAATATTAAAATGAAACTATATCGTGAAAGAAATACGTGAAAAAAAAATGTGGATCGGATTTTAACGATCTGCACATTTTCACAGAGGATCTCTACCAACGCCCAACAGGAACTGAACGACATGCATCGTGTTTTCATCTACCATTAATGTATATTGTTGACCATGGACGTATAAATAATGTCCAGGTTTACGTTCTGTGCTGACTGAGAAACGTAAATATAAAAGGCTGGTGTTCGTTTATTCAGAAAAGGATTATATTTTAGATTCCGGTTAATTAATTGTAAAAGGACCTTCTAGAGCCTCAATCTTAACGCACACAAATGTCAATCATTACAAAGCAAATTTATACCCTGAATGAATTTTCCCACGGTCATCCAGAAAGGTCACCTGAGTTTACTGTTACGTGATAATATTTCCCGCCAAATAAAAATCTCGTGGACAAAATTGATGTCACTATTTTTAGCATTCAATATTGTGAGTGAAGTCAAGTTCAAAGTTCAACTACGCACTGTTGATCACTGAGATGTGTATCGTCTTCCCACGGCAATTAATTCCTTTAAAAATATTTAAAGATCACTGTCCTAAATACAACACAAAGTTTACATTCATTGTGCGTAAATGAATATTATGCAACAACGAGTTGATGCAGCTATAGAAGTATTCCTGTTGTAGCCGAAATGTATTATTTAGGGAGGGATGTCGGAGTTTCCTGGTGTCACACCAGGAGTAATTGCGGTGTATGGAGTTTGGGATTACAAACTCCCTGTGTGTACTGTAAGACATATTGCTGTGTCAACAGTTAATTGAACATTCAAAGAGTCATTTGGTCAGTTTAAAAATACTCTTATTTTAAAGATCCATTTTATTCACCTTTCTGCGGTTCCTTCCAAAACAAATGGCTTCAGAGTACTTTCCATAAGAATATGTATATGTACTACTGAAATACAAATACTTATAACTGTCCAATGAAGATGTCTTCACTGAGAAGAGTATTTTTCACATTGATACAAAAACAAAATACAAAGAACCAGTGATCTCAAATGACCAGCTAAATTTTATGAAATAAACGACGGAGAATCATAAATGTGATTTTACAAAGCAAAAATATATAAATTTGTATTTGATTTTTTTCTAATTTTTCAGACGTGGTATTGCCCTAGCCCCTATGGGAGGAGCTATCTATGCTGTGGGAGGGTTAGATGACACTACATGTTATGACACAGTTGAGAGATATGATCATGCCTGTGACAAGTGGACATTTGTATCCTCTATGAATGTCAGGAGAGGTGGTGTTGGAGTCACATCATTTAATGTTAGTTCTTTATTATTGATGAACACAAGAATGCTGGGTTTCTGTTTATTTTCTGATTCAAAGTTGGGCGTGGATCATTTAAGCAAAATGTATTGTAACAAAATAGTACATCGAAATGTAAAATAACAGAAGAAAACTTAAAACAGTTTTTACCTTTAAATTATCTTTGAAAATAATTTTTGCCACTACAAATAGTATATGACAGTTTCACTTTTTTTTTTAAACACCTGCAAGCAAAAAATACCATACTGTTCACCAGTCAAAAGTCTTCATTTTGTTGACAAGATTTTTCATGCCCCCGCCGTAGCGGAGGGGGCATTAAGTTTTACCCTTGTCCATCTGTACGTACGTACGTACGTACGTCCCAAAATTGGTTTCCGTTCTCTAACTTAAGTTTACCTCAACCAAATGTTATGAAACTTATACACAATGCTTATTACCACAATACACAAATCAAGTTTGAATTTTGGTGGCATCACTTTTACCGTTCTAGAGTTATGCCCCTTTACAAATGGAAAATTGCTGAATTTATCGTTTCCGTTCTCTAACTTTAGTTTGCCTCAACCAAATGTTATGAAACTTATACACAATGCTTATTACCACAAAACACATATCAAGTTTGAATTTTGGTGGCGTCACTTTTACCGTTCTAGAATTATGCCCCTTTACAAATGGAAAAATTGCTGAATTTTTTCGTTTCCGTTCTCTAACTTTAGTTTGCCTCAACCAAATGTTATGGAACTTATACACAATGCTTATTACTACATAATACAGATTAAGTACGAAATTTGGTGGCAACACTTTTACCATTCTTGAGTTATGTCCCTTTATAAACATAAAAATTGCTTTAGTCTGTCTCAACCAAATGTTATAAAACTTATACACAACCGTTCTAGAGTTATGTGTGTTTACAAATAGAAAAATTGCTGAATTTTTAGTTTCTGTTCTCTACTTAAGTTAGCCTCAACCAAATGTTATGAGACTTACACACAATGCTTATTACCACAAAACTCAGATCAAGTTCAAATTTGGGTAGCGTCACTTTTACCGTTCTTCAGTTATGTCCCTTTATAACTATATGATATGCAAACCGGGGCATCATCTGTGTCCACATGTGTCCACTATCCACATTTATTTTTAAACTAATGTACTTAAGTCTTAACCCCGCTTAATGTAATAAATCCAAAGCCAGAGAAACTTATGTTGCTGACCTTCTTACATTTTAATTTATTGAGACTTTTTTTTTTTTTTTTTTAGGGTCATTTATATGCTGTTGGAGGAAATGATGGTACATCTTCATTGGACAGATGTGAGAAGTATGATCCAATCATGAACAAATGGAGCAGTATAGCTAACATGGAAAGACCCAGGGCTGGTGCTGGTCTCTCAGTTCTTGAGGGATATGTATCGTTGTTGGTTTGTAAATTACTTTTTTAGTTGATTTTGTCCAAACTTCCAGTGTGAGATATTGTTATCACTAGGTGTCGGTCCTTAACCATCTGCCTGTAAACTTATACAAATATCTTCATCTCAGAAACCCCAAGAACAATTGAAATCAGACTTTGTCAATCATCCTTAAGGTTTTCAGATTTGTTCTTGGTGTTCCTTTCCATCAACAAACATGGCTTCCATCACTAATAGTAGGACATAAGGGTAAAATGCAAGTAATCATCTAATATCTTGAAAACCAAAATATATGAAAAAATCTGACTGAGGTAAAAATGTTCAGAAAAACAAGCTACCCGGTAATGTCTTTTCTAAATTTATACCAAAATTATTAGATGACACTCATTGAGGTTAATTGCACTTAAATGAGGTTTTTTTGTTCCAATTTTTGTATAATTATACCCCACGCAACGAGTTGCGGAGGTTATAATGTTTTTGACCCGTCCGTCAGTCCATCCGTCAGTCCTGTTTCTTGTCATCGCAACTCCTCTCAAACCACACAACAGAATTTCACGAAACCTTTTAGATAATAAGGACATACTATGTAGTTGTGCATATCGACAGGAAATTACGATTCAATTCTTTTCTAGGAGTTACGCCTTTGAACTTATTTACTTTAATGTACTACTGCAACAGTTAGTCATCGCAACTCCTCTCAAACCACACAACAGAATTTCATGAAACCTTTTCAGATAATAAGGACATACTACGTAGATGTGCATATCGACAGGAAATTACGATTCAATTTTTTCCAGGAGTTCGCCTTTGAAATTATTTGCCCAATATACTACTGCAACCTTTTGTCATCGCAACTCCTCTCAAACCACACAACAGAATTTCATGAAACCTTTTCAGATAATAAGGACATACTACGTAGATGTGCATATCGATAGGAAATTACGATTCAATTTTTTTTCCAGGAGTTAAGTCCCTTTGAACTTATTTGCCCAATATACTACTGCAACCTTTTGTCATCGCAACTCCTCTCAAACCACACAACAGAATTTCATGAAACCTTTTCAGATAATAAGGACATTCTACGTAGATGTGCATATCAACAGGAAATTACGATTCAATTTTTTTTTCCAGGAGTTACACCCCTTTGAACTTATTTGCTTCAATGTACTTCTGCAACAGTTTGTCATCACAACTCCTCTGAAACCACACAACAGAATTTCATGAAACTGTGTAGATAATAAGGACATACTATGTAGATGTGCATATTGACAGGAAATTATGATTCAATTTTTTTTTCTGATACAATTTTTTTTTCTTACACTTATTTTCTTTCTCCAATGACAATGTGGGGACGTGGGGTATGTGAGCATGCTCACTAAGGTTCTATCATCAAATAACTAAAAGATAAGTAGATTAAACCAGTTGTTGGCATGATACAGGTTATGTTCTTAAATCGTATATTTTATGATCATATGATACTAAACCCCTTACAGGAGGGATTGTGCTTGATTTTTATGCCCCTGCCGTAGCGGAGGGGGCATTAAGTTTTACCCTTGTCCGTCTGTACGTATGTCTGTCTGTACGTCCCAAAATTGGTTTCTGTTCTCTAACTTAAGTTTCCCTCAACCAAATGTTATGAAACTTATACACAACGCTTATTACCACAAAACACAGATCAAGTTTGAATTTTGGTGGCGTCACTTTAACCGTTCTAGAGTTATGCCCCTTTATAAATGGAAAAATTGCAAAATTTTTAGTTTCCGTTCTCTAACTTAAGTTTGCCTCAACCAAATGTTATGAAACTTATACACAACGCTTATTACCACAAAACACAGATCAAGTTTGATTTTTGGTGGCGTCACTTTTACCGTTCTAGAGTTATGCCCCTTTATAAATGGAAAAATTGCAAAATTTTTAGTTTCCATTCTCTAACTTAAGTTTGCCTCAACCAAATGTTATGAAACTTATACACAATGCTTATTACCACAAAACACAGATCAAGTTTGAATTTTGGTGGCGTCATTTTAACCGTTCTACAGTTATGCCCTTTATAAATGGAAAAATTGCTGAATTTATCGTTTCCGTTCGCTAACTTAAGTTTGCCTCAACCAAATGTTATGAAACTTATACACAATGCTTATTACCACAAAACACATATCAAGTTTGAATTTTGGTGGCGTCACTCTTACCGTTCTAGAGTTATGCCCCTTTATAAATGGAAAAATTGCAAAATTTTTATTTTATTTTCTTCTAAATATCAAGTAATTTTTAGAATTGGAGTTATCTTTCTTTGTCCATGATTATAGTTGAATCAACTACAATCAATGCTTTATACAATGCAATGTTTAATTTTGACTTCCACTGATAAAACACAGATCAAGTTGAATTTTGGTAGTGTCACTTTAACCATTATTGAGTAATGCCCCTTTATAAATCGAAAGATTGCAAAATTTTTAGTTTCCATTCTGTAACTTAAGTGTGCCCCAACCAAACATTATGAAACCTATTCACAATATTCATAACCACAAAACTAAGATCAAGTACAAATTTTTTGTTTCCGTTTTCTAACTTTAGTTTGCCTCAACCAAATGTTATGAAACTTATACACAATGCTTATTACTACATAATACAGATTAAGTACGAAATTTGGTGGCGACACTTTTACCATTCTTGAGTTATGTCCCTTTTTAAACATAAAAATTGCTGAATTTTTTAGTTTGTCGCAACCACATGTTATAAAACTTCAGTGGCGGATTTACCAGGGGGGCACAGGGGGCACGTGCCCCCCCCCCCCAGTTTGGGTCACCAAAAAATTTTCTAACATAGTTTTATTGCTACTGTATCTATCTGCTTATCTAGATATCTAGATCTAAAATCAAGACACAGCTTGATTTGACTTCCTAAACTGGTCGTTAATAAACCCCAGCTTCAGCATGCGTGATTTATGACAGCTTATCGATGTGTGTGTAAATATTGACACCTTTGTGTAATGTCTATATCCAAAAGCATTTATGTAAACTACATGTACATGTACATGCTGATTGGAATTAATACGAACATATTTATTGGTTTCTAATACAATATTACAGGATCAAGATCGATTAACAAGTGAAATCTTCTGATCAGGAAAGAAATTACCAACTAAAATCGATCTTAAAAGAATATGTAAAAATAGATGTTTAGTGTCAAGAATGTTAGTATCGATATGAGATACATCTTTTTTTTACCAAACATTCACATTGTATACGGTTTCTGGGGAATGTGCCTGTCTCAGAACAGTCTTTTTATGATTGTATTAAACAACAAATGATTTTTTTCAATGCATACAGCATTTTTTTTTTGAACTGATTGTCGTGTTTTTTCCTCTTATTTTTTTTTTTTTTTATGGAAACAAAACCTCCCCCCTCCGCAAAACACGAATGGTCAGTGCCTTATATATAATCATAAGTAAAATTATATTGTATTATAGCAAACCAGTAATACAAGCTTATTGTGTGTTTTTTTGCTGTGCATGTGCTGATTTTGTGTCATGGATGGATACCCCATATCCTTTGTTTTTATACGCCCGTTTACGGGATGTATTATGGTATACTGTCTGTCCGTCTGTCATCAACATGTCGGACCTTAACTCAAAAACGCTTTAACCAATTTGCATAAAACTTTAGTGAATTGTTTATATCTATTGACGTGAGCTCCTTTTCGTTTTTTATAAATTTTAGATTTTACGTTTCCGAGTTATGGGGTTTTATTCATTAAAAAAAGGGGGATTTTCCAGTTTTCTGACAATAACTCAAGAATGCTTTCACCAACTTGCAAGAAATTTTGGTTAATTGTTTCTATCTATTGACATGAAATCCCTTTTGATTTTTATAAATTTTAGATTTTATGTTTCCAAGTTACGGGTTTTACGGTTTTCGGACAATAATTCAAAAATGCTTTCAGCAGTTCTCATGAAACTTTGATGAATTGTTGATATCTATTGATGTAAGCTCGCTTTAGAATTTCATAAATTTTAGATTTTACATTTCCGAGTTATGGGGTTTATACTTTTTTTGATTTTCCAGTTTTCAGACAATAACTCAAAATTGCATTCAGCAATTCTTATGAAACTTTGGTGAATTTTTTATATCTATTGATGTAAGCTCCCTTTAGAATTTTATAAATTTTATTTGTTTATAGTCTGACAACAGATTTACTAGTATTGCGCAACAGCATAGTGTATTGCACAACAGCAAGAAATCTTTAATTGAATATAAATTCAATTCATATAACCAATTTCAAGTTCTTTGACTACATTTATTCAGAAACCTATAATATGTCAAATATTTAATTACAATCCAAATTCAGACCTGTATCAAGCTTGAATATTGTGTCAATTTTTGCCCCAACTGTTCAGGTTTGGACCTCTGCGGGCATTTCCAGCTGCGCTCAGCGAAGCAGTTTATTCTATTATAGTACAATAATATGTGTATATTTTCTTGTTTTAATTACCATGTATGAGGGTATGAATAGGTTACCGTGAATTAGGGTATGAATGGTTTACCCTGAATGAACGGGGTTTACAGATTAGAGAATAATGGTCAAAAAGTTAAGACTAGAATAAAAATGGGCCCAAAAAATATAGAAAACAGATTAAAGCTGTGATGAACTGTAAAGAATAGAGGACAATTGGCAACAAATAAAAGAGTAGAAAGAAATGGACCCCAAAATAATGAAAAGGTATAAAGATAAAGACCCGACCCCTACCCCTCCCTCATACGACCACCATCATCCCCAATACATGACACCACCACCACCCACACTCGCATATATGCATATATAAAAAAAAAATTAATTTTGGTTCATGGTGCCCCCCAAACATCGAGGTTCTGGGTCCGCCCCTGAACTTATACACAACCGTTCTAGAGTTATGCATGTTTACAAATAGAAAAATTGCTGAATTTTTAGTTTCTGTTCTCTACTTAAGTTAGCCACAACCAAATGTTATGAGACTTACACACAATGCTTTTTACCACAAAACTCAGATCAAGTTCAAATTTGGGTAGCATCACTTTTACCGTTCTTCAGTTATGTCCCTTTATAACTATATGATATGCTAGCGGGGGCATCATCTGTGTCCACATGTGGACACTATCCACATTTATTTATATGATGAAGACATAATCTTTCAATCAGTTTAATTGAGGTCTTGAGCTGGCGTGTCAGTAACTGCTAGTAGTCCATTGTTTATTTATGTTGATTATTGTCAGTTTGCTTAGTTTCTTCTGTTACCTATTCTAACATCCGACTTTGTCTTATTTGAAACTGAATTTTACTGTGCGTATTGCCATGTGTTTCTTTATTCCACATTGGCTAGAGGTATAGGGGGAGGGTTGAGATTTCACAAAACATGTTTAACCCTGCCTCATTTTTTTTGCACCTGTCCCAAGTCAGAAACCTCTGGCCTTTGTTAGTCTTGTATGTTTTTATGCCCCCGCTGTAGCGGTGGGGGCATTAAGTTTTACCCTTGTAAGTCTGTACGTACTTACATCCCAAAATTGGTTTCCGTTCTCTAACTTGAGTTTGCCTCAACCAAATGTTATGAAACTTATACACAATGCTTATTACCACAAAACACAGATCAAGTTTGAATTTTGGTGGCGTCACTTCAACTGTTCTAGAGTTATGCCCCTTTATAAATGGAAAAATTGCAAAATTTTTAGTTTCCGTTCTCTAACTTAAGTTTGCCTCAACCAAATAATATGAAACTTATACACAATGCTTATTACCACAAAACACAGATCAAGTTTGAATTTTGGTGGCATCACTTTTACCGTTCTAGAGTTATGCCCCTTTATAAATGGAAAAATTTCAAAATTTTTAGTTTCCGTTCTCTAACTTAAGTTTGCCTCAACCAAATGTTATGAAACTTATACACAATGCTTATTACCACAAAGCACAGATCAGGTTTGAATTTTGGTGGTGTCACTTTTACTGCTCTAGAGTAATGCCCCTTTATAAATGGAAAAATTGCAAAATTTTTATTTTCTTCTAAATATCAAGTTATCTTCCTTTAGTTTGTCCATGATTATAGTTGAATCAACTACAATCAATGCTTTATACAATGCAATGTTTAATTTTGACTTCCACTGATAAAACACAGATCAAGTTGAATTTGGGTAGTGTTACTTTAACCATTATTGAGTTATGCCCCTTTATAAATCGAAAGATTGCAAAATTTTTAGTTTCCATTCTGTAACTTAAGTTTGCCCCAACCAAACATTATGAAACCTATACACAATATTCATTACCACAAAACTAAGATCAAGTACAAATTTTTTGTTTCCGTTTTCAACTTTAGCTTGCCTCAACCAAATGTTATGAAACTTGTACACAATGCTTATTACTACATAATACAGATTAAGTACGAAATTTGGTGAGAACACTTTTACCATCCTTGAGTTATGTCCCTTTATGAACATAAAAATTGCTGAATTTTTAGTTTCCGTTCTCTAACTTTAGTTTGTCTCAACCAAATGTTATAAAACTTATACACAACCGTTCTAGAGTTATGCATGTTTACAAATAGAAAAATTGCTGAATTTTTAGTTTCTGTTCTCTACTTAAGTTAGCCTCAACCAAATGTTATGAGACTTACACACAATGCTTATTACCACAAAACTCAGATCAAGTTCAAATTTGGGTAGCGTCACTTTTTTTAATTTTGGTTCATTTATATGTTTGGGAGTTTAGTGTGACATCTGTTTTTCACTGAACTAGTATACATTATTGTTTAGGGGCCAGCTGAAGCCTGCCTCTGGATGCAGGGTTTTCTCGCAGTGTTGAAGACACTTTGGTGGCCTTGGGCTGTTTTCTGCTCTTTGGTCGGGCTGTTGTCTCTTTGACGCATTCCCCATTTCCATTCTCAATTTTATTAATAGAAACTTTAAAGAGCAAAAATGATCAGCAATGCAATATCTATAAAAAAAAACCTCTTAAGTGGTTTGGATATCATTTTGAAAATAATAATGGATAGAGAGAAATTGTAAGAAGCAAAATTGATAAATAAGCAAATTGGAAAAAATATCTGTCAAGAATTATTTCATTGGTTGTAAATGTTGTGTTTGCATTGGGTAAAACAATAATTGACCTGAATTTTCTTAAACACAGTCAAAAGCCTTATTTTTTTTAAAATATATAATTGTTTCATAAAAAAATTTGGTCAGGACAAGGTATTTATATAGATAACTATCAATATAAAATAGTCCTTCCAGGTTAGAGAATCAGGCTCTTGTGAGCCTTAGTTACTCTCTTTTCTTTTGAATAATTGACAACAGGATTAGATATTGTCTTATGAAAATTCTGATTTGAATTGATGAAAATGTAACCATGATAACTCGTTTGTAGATCTGATAAAAAAATTGGACAATATCTTTTGCTGATATCAAAAATTTATTTTGATTTAATTGCTGAAAAATAGAAATGGAAAGTTTTTGTGTTATATAATAAATTCATTATATGTATAGTCTTAAAATAAAATAATTGAGTTAAATTTAGAGCATAGGAGAACAAAAAAATATGTGTCCTTAGGACACTAGCCCTGCTCGCACTATACAAATATATTGAAAAAAAAGGAAAACTTTTGTTAGCTTAAGTCATATTGTGTTTTTTCTGTCATTGAATTGAACTTGTACTGTTTTTCAGGTGGATTTGATGACAGCTCCCCTTTGAATACATGTGAACGATACAACTGTCAAACAAACAAATGGGAAAGGATGGCAGACATGACATGTGCTCGTGGAGGAGTGGGTGTGTCTACTATGGCAGGGAAAGTGTTTGCTGTGGGTGGTCATGATGGATTTAATTATCTCAGTTCTGTAGAGGCATATGATCCTATTAAAGATAGGTTTGTACCTTAATTAAGAACTTAAAGATGAAGTGTTGGAAAAGATATTTTATCAAGCCACAATTTCTTTTGAAGATGAAAGCAGTGATGCCACTGAGATTCCCGTTGTAGCTTGATTAAAAATCACATTTTTATTGTCGCTGAAAATACATGACTTATCACTGACTACCAAAATTGTAAGAATCATGTTTTGAATGTCCTTCATGTAAATACCTTATTTCATTTACATGAGACAAAAAAATGATGGCTCCTAGATTGCAGTTCTTAATTCTGATTGATAATTTTACAGATTGCCCAGTGTTCAAATTTACATGGATGATTGTACAGAACTTGTTGATCTGCTTCATTCCTTTAAGTTTAGGCTCAGCCCTGTCAGCCCTGTTAGCCCTATCTCTTGATCGGCTTTAAATGGCTAAAAGCAAAACGAGGGTAACTAAGTGATTCAGAGATGGAGACTGATGTACATACATTATGCTCTTTGCTTTGAAACCTGAAGACTATCCCAAAATCATCCTGTTAATAATTATTTACCCTAGGTATCATAATTTTTTTTAATCAAATTCATCATAAAAAGAATTCTTTGAGCTAATTTTATAAATTCTAAAATAAAACATGGAGAAGTGTTTTCACATGGTCACAATGCAGCATTTAAAGAATGTTTGGATGAAAATCTATCATTTTCAACAATTTACCTGACAAAATAGGAAAGAAAGGATATGGGGTATCCATCCATGACACAAAATCAGTATGTGCACAGCAAAAAACACAAACAGCACTTTATTGCTGTTCTTCATCTCAAGTCGCTTTCTTTGATACTTTTTACTGGCTGATTTCTCGCCAGACTGCTAGCAAACAAGCACTTTGCCTGTGTTTAAGATAATAAATCAATTTTTGAGAAAGGTACAATATATATATTTCTATATCTTGTAGTTGGACAACAGTAAGCAATATACAGCAATGCAGGGCTGGAGCAGGATTAGCTTTTAGTGAATGCTCTCCAAATCTATTAATGAACTCACAAGTTAACAACATAGAGAAGGAACAAGGGTACTAGGACATGTTTATTATTGTATTGAGAGTGACTTATTCTGTAATGCATCTGACTAAGTTTTAACAAGCTTGCTCTTTTGTTTGAAAACTCAAAGCTTGTTTCTATTTTTAAGCATCTCTATTGGTAAACAGTTATTTGTATGCACTTTGCATTATTTTCTATTTATGTGGTATTTCTTTTGAAAGACAGAACTTTATTTACTAACATTGCATATGAAGATTTTTTTTGATGGGAGAATTTGTTGAACATTTTAGATGTATTTGAAAGTAAAATTATGTTTGGAAAGATTTTTTTGAATGTCAATTTTCATAGGTATTCCAAAAAGTACAGCTGGTATACATGTATTCATTTACATGTTAACATTTATTTTGTATGGTTTAACAAATGGTTTATCTCTAAACAACTCAAGATAACTTTTTTAAAGAAATTTGTCATGAAATTAATGTTTTCAGAGATTATTTTAAGAAGAAAAATTATTTAATTGGTTATTGAATCATGATAATATATTTGTTGAATAACTATGGTACAATATGAATAAACTTCTTGCAATCCTTTATTGTTTAGCCTGTGACATTTTGTTGTGGAAGTGAGACCTAGTGATCCTACATTCTGTTGTTTACTGATAAAGTTTTTTATGCAGTTAACATTAAGATGCTGTCTATCGTTGAAGATTTTCAGACATCAAATAACTTTGTCAGACCTTTATAGAATTTTATGAAACTTTGGCAAAAGCTTGATTTTGATTAAGGGATAATGTCTGAATCAAACATTTATATATATTTTATTTTTCCATATTTTACTGATAGGTGGACTTAGTATGTTTTTCAGTTAACAATTACATACCGTCTGGGTTTACATTTCTTTTACATTGCTACTTTGTTAAACCTTCATGCTTTGAAACTTTGAAATAAGGTTCTTCAAGATCAAGAAATAGTATAGAAGAAAAAAGTTTGAATTTTTTGTAATTTTTCGGTATTTACTGGTAAATGAACTTACTTTTTGTTAAATTTATTTCAACTTTACAATAACAGCAGCAATCACAGGTAAGTCATAGGGATGGGTTCTGTAGAACCCTTTACAAAGTTTTATACAGATATCTCAATTGCTCTCTGCAAAAGAAAGCAAGAGAGAGAAAAAAAATGACTTGAAAGCAATGACTGTTCGCTCAAGAAAAGAAATTTTAATACATGTAGTTAGTACCTTCATTGTCCTATTTTGCCAACTGTGTTTTTTAAGCAGTGTTTTTTTTAAATTTGTATCATACTGTTAATGTTAATGTCTCAAACAATCCAAGTTTACAAAGTTTGGGAATCATGCAAAATCACTGTCTATATATAAAACTTGTTATGTAGCTGTTATGTGTTAAAAATATCCAAACATAAGTCTATCTCGGATCTTGTTAATTCAATGACTTCAGAAAGTTGTTTTTCTTCAATAATTCAGTACAATTACTGAACAACACACTGAGTTAAAAATTACTCTGTGCTTGTAATTGCAATACTGTCCAATTGGTTGTATACTAGAATTGTCTAGTATCAGTATAAAATATTATTTTTATTCTTTTATGTGATTTAATATATTATGTCAGCACACATTACATGTCTTCACCACACAAATGAAACTGTTGTTTCAAGATTTTGAAGAATTACTTATCTATTTATTAACCTACACAATTTCTTAGCTTACTAAATGAAGTCGTACACAGAATGTTTACTTTTGATTAAAAATCACTTTCTTAAGTTGGAAACATGATATAGAATTCAAAATAATGAACAAAAAAATAATGTTGCACATTGAAATAGTTTTTTTCTGACTTGTTACATTTTCCCCAGACAATATTTTTTCCTAAATTTTTATGTAGCAGGCTTATTTAACATGTTTTAAAAGGAAAGGGAAAGCTATTTAGTGTTCATTGGCTTCTGTAGATTTTGAAGGAATTACGGGTACATTTATTATCACCAGATGTTTTTTGCAGACCTAATATCTGTAGGCCTGAAATTTAACAGATTTTTTTTCCATTCTATTATGCAAACACGACTGAAGGATATCAAAATATTGACAAAGTCAGTTTGTTCATCTATGCAATGGTCTAGCTCAAGCACTCTAACAATATTTCCATTGCTATGAGAGCCTTTCAAAAGAGCTCCAAAAGGTACGCTTAAAAATTTTTTTTTTTACTTTAAAAAGTTTGAAGGTATTTATTTTTATGAAGAAAATCATTATAAATTGTATCTTGTTCTCAAAGCTTTAGCATTTCATAATTTATCTTTACTTAGCAGAATGTCAATCTGCTGTTAAAAATTACTAATGCATGTAACTATTCTCAATTTTGTAAAAGAATCTATGAGAAGTGTTCACAAATTCAGTTTAAGATAAAAAGAGAATTATATTATACATGAATATATTGTATAATCTCCTCTAATTCCCTTTCCAATATAAAAAAAAGTAAATAAGACAAAACAGCAATTTCTAAAGTTTTGAAAAAAGGGCTTTGGATTATGTTCATTTATGGTAGATTCAGATGAATGGTAATACTGTACAGTAAAATCCGATGAATTTCAGTAACATACAGTTCATAATATTGTCAGGTGAATATCAATAACACTCAGCTAATTTAATTTCACTATATACTGCATATAATGTTTTCAAAACAAAATTGTGTACATTATATTGAATTCCGCATTGTGCTTGGATTTTTCTAAAGTTTTAATCATTATCTATAAGTTTTAAATTTCATTTCAGGTGAATAATCACTATGAAAAACCTTGTTGTATATAAACAGGAAGATAACTGACACCATTATATCTTTGAAGAAATACATTACTATGATAAATACAGTCATTATCTGAAATGTAATGCAATAAGTGAATGAGGAGGTTTTAATTTTGCATTGTGTGTTGATGATATATTTAAATTCTAATTAAAGATTGAATTAAAGATTGCATTTCTATCTGACCCTACATTTATCTAATCAATATCTTACATATATACATGGGTAATATGTTTAGAGTAAATTTACACTAATTTACCAATTATTATTTACTTAGCACTTTTCAGTTTATTCTAAAGCAGTCAATGAATTCAAAATTGAACAAGATTAATAAAAAGTCAATAAATGGAAACATGAAAGATTTTGTTGTTACATTCTTGTGCGTTGTTGTTATTGGTGTCAGTAAATATTTTTTGAACCTGGATGACATTTTGAAATTTAGTAGGAAGATCCCAATGAATTAGTATTAAATATTACGTATGTGGTGAAGTTAGAAATTGTTTGTTTGTACTAACATTTATCTATGACTATGTTTTATATATGACCAAACATGACCATTTCAGGAACTGCACAGCAAAAAAACCCCAGCTAAAATTGGAAGAAAGATATATGTATTAGGTCATGCATTGTCTTATAAAATACAAAATATATGGTTTTTAGGGAACATGCCATTACTTTGACATTGTTGACATAAAGTCATAATTCTATATAAAGTTGCAAGTTCATGCAATTCCCTCATTATTTGTTTGTTACCTTGAATTGTCTCTTCCTACACGATTTACAAGATTTGGACATCAGTAAACTGCTTTTACCTTGATTTGAATAGATTTTGAGTCTCCTTCCACAAAGCACATTTGACCTGTAGTGGTTTACACTTATAAATTGTTACTTGGATGGAAAGTTGTCTCATTGGCACTCATACCACATCTTCCTATATCTGTTTGTAAGCCTGGTGTTATCAGTTTTGCCATGGAAGTGTTTTAAAGTAGACCTGTATTTTAAAAAGATATTGATGAATGATTTCCTTTAATGGTTGCATGTTTAAATTTCCATCTTTTAAAAATAAGAATCTTCTTAGCTATCAAGATCAACAGAATATCTTTTATATGTCAGAAATAAAATATGTTGGTTTTAATTACAATTTGAGCTTGCATATGTTAAAGGTATTTCATACTTAAAACAATACACGAAAAATCTTTAGGCAAAATTTAACAGTCCTTGTCTATGGGTTTACAAATTTTTGAAACCCGATTTCGTGCATCTTTGTATCAATGGAAGGTGTAAACAATCAAAGTGATATGTCATGCATGTAGCAAACTTCAGGGCCTGAATTTTACTTTAATGGAAATAAATGTACAGAGTGTTTAAAATGCATCTTAAATTTGTAACCTCTGCTTTTTACCTGTATTTTTCGACTGGTAAGAAATGTTTTGATAACTGAGAGATCTCTTTAAGAGAGTTACAATAGCTATATGCAGCTTTCAAAATTCTATCAATACCAAGCAATAGAAACAACTATGTATTTAAATTCTGAAACTAATCAATGGCTCAGAAAAAAGTCCCAAAATGAAATCAGAATTTCATATTTAAATGAGTGCTGTAGGAAACTTATTCTTGTTTAATAAAAAGGTTTATTAGTAATATTTAGAAAAAGTTAGATGTGAATTATAAACATTGTAGCAATACCCAACGTTTTTAATAGGTCACATTTTCTTTGATTTTATGTTAAGACCTGTAATAAGCTACATGCACTGCATTTAATTACAATAAATAGTTCAATCTTCTCCATATACTTTGTTCTTCCTTATAGCCTCCACATTTTTCAAACAAATTCAAATAGTATGTCCTCAGCTAAACATAAACCAAATATCATAATGACAGAAATATCAATTGTGAGAAGAGTCTGATCTTTGGATCTTACTTTCTGGCTAAGATAAAATTTGGATTAAAAAAGGTGTATGGCAAAAAACAATAAAAAAACTTCACTTTTTCATCAGTTTTAATTTCATAAACATAATTCCTTTTTTTTTAAATTCATTGAAATCTCCTTGGTGCTTAATGAGAAGAATCTATATTTACAAATTCACACAGAATTGTGAATGAAATGATATTGTTATGGTTGTGATTTTATTGTATGTAATTTTATTGAGATATGTCTTAATTTATTTTGTAATATGTGCAATATTTTACATTGTTTTTGATTTGAAATACAAGCATGAGTTGTAACATAGTTCTTGTAATAAATATTTTATTAATTGATTTGTGTATGCATTTTATCATCTAATTGCTTAGCCCTTTAACTGGTAATTGACTACTGCTAAAGTGGTATTGTGCAACTGCAGTAAATATGAACAGAGCAAAATATCAGCATTAACGAGTTCATATCCCTATTTTCTCATTTTCCATTGATCTTTTTTGTGACAATTTCCATAGTGTGGACCATTTTTTGTGATTATTTCCATATCACTCTACTTGAGTAATATAAGATTTTCTCAGTCGAGTAGAAAGAGAATGTATGACATCATTAGCCTATATCATTAATGTTACCTAGGAACATGATGGTGATAAACAAATTATCAATGGTCTTTCAAACTTGAGGATGTTTCTCGGCTACATCTCATCACAGAGCTATTGCTTTTTGATGATATTGTAGCTAAGAAACTCCCTCTTGTTTAAAGAACCATCGATAATCTATAATTATTTCTGAGAAGCTATATTAATGATGTTTTATATGCCCGTCTCTACGAAAGCATGTTATTACGGTATAACTTTGTCTTCCTCCCATTCAACTTTCCCTTTTCAGGGCACAAATTTAGATAACTCGAGTATGCTTTACTGAATCCTATTTTTAACTTAATGTTGGGTTCCATTTTGTATTCAAATTAGTTGTTTAGAGATAAAGACTGTAATTATCTAAAACTAGGAAATTTCCACGTGTCTCATGATGACTCTAGAATACTTTCACGAAAACCATTTTGACAGAATGTTAGGTTTTATAAAGGCAAGCTCCCTTTCGATGGTCTTTAAAGAGTTATGAGATTTTATTCCATATTCCGCAATGTTTCATATGCCTGGTGGTAATTCTAGCTTACTTACATTAAATCATTTCGACTTTTTGGACAATGTCACCACATGTACCAAAAAATGTCAGCTCTGTTTTGATTTTGAAAGTTTTCAGATGAGTTCCACAACAGTTATGGGACTTTTAAAAGTTTAGCGGTAATCTTAAGTAGAATTTCTCTCATCTAGGGTGTAGCTGTCAGTGTTAGCCACTGAATCACTGAAATATATGTTCTTATTCTTCTCGTGTCTATATAAATATTGACAAATGAGCTGTGAAAAAATGCAGATAATGACCAATAATAGAGTATGCTTAAATGAAAGCATTTGAAATGTTAAAATGTAAAAAACTACTAAGACAGTTTGAATTTGTCACATTTCAAAGTTATATCCCCCTTAGTTTGGAAGATAGTGAAAATTGAAACATCTACCCAAAACCCTTAGTATGCTTCTAACAAATGTTTACAATATAAATACATTGTTAGGAGCCACACACCACTAATCTATCTGAATGTGCAACATTCACATTTGATATATGAAAGTACCAGTATACCTTTTAACAGTTTTTAAGCACATTTTCGTATTCCAGGCCTATGTCCACAAAATAAGTGTGGAAAAGGTTTCTGCTCATTATTGAAGAAGGGGGACATATTGTTTTAGTAAAATTCCATCTTCTTAATCTGCTTTATTTCATACACTCTTATATGTCATAACGTTTTTTCTTTTGACTTACCCCTTTGTAGGTGGTAGGTAGGTGTATTAGAATAAGATGGTTAGTGGTGTATCATCACAACCTTCATGTGACCTTGCTCTTTTTTCACATATACATATATTGTTTAGTTATGGTAGGACCCTTCTATTGCACTTACTGGTCTGTCCTCAGGGGCCATATCTCACTCCCTCATTCAATAAGCTGTTAAAATATTTCAAATACCGTTCAGATCCTTCCTGCTCAACTATATTATTTTTTGTCATATTAAGACCATTCTAGTGCACTATTGTTAGTTCGGCGGTAGTCTATCCCTGCGCCGCTAATATCATAGATAGTTTGCTATATATCTTCTTTATTGCCATAAGTCAAGACCGTACCATTGCACCAACAGTTTAGTACCTGAAGGTTATGCCCTGCACCCCCCTTTTCCCCGCATATGTCCGTCTCTAAGAATGCATGTAATTAAGGTATACCTTAGTTTACACCCCATATGTTAAGTGTTAAATTTCTCATAACCTATTCAGAGCCCTACTCCTACTGTATGTATATATATTTATTTAGCTTATCATTTCACGATAGTTGATCTTTGGGATCATGATACAACCCTCAAATTGTTGAATATCATGCAAGCTCTTCAGATCCATAACCCTAAAACCTTCTCAGATCCCCAAACCTAACCATATGTATTCTATTTCGTCATGACAAGACATATCTTTCCACCGTTTGTTTTGACCCAAGGTGCCATGCCCTGTATCATTATATCATATTATATTGTATAGAATATCTGATCTGATCATATTTCACCCAATATCCAATGGATATTCCACAATGATATGAACTTTTTAGTGCACCACAGATTTTGGCCTTTCTTTACCGACGTGATATCTATAGATGAAATGGAAGACATGATTTAGTACACTGAACAAGTTCTCCTAAATAGGTCAGTAAGTAAGTAATGACTATTTTTAGAGGTCTACTTCTGAAATGAACATGTATTTTCATAATCTAAATTAATTTATTACAAATACGACTTCAGTTTTTTCCTAATATCAACTTCCCATTCTTGTGTAGTTACTGTACCATAAAAGTCTGTTCAGGCTCTGTTGTTTACATATCTCAGTTGATAAGATATACATTATGTTCTTTTCATGACAATTTCTTGATCTAAGGTTTCGATGTCATCTTCAATTTAGACATTATGTGTTCAGTAAGTACGTCTTTTAAGTTACTTTTCAGATGGTTAGTATGCATTGAGTAGCTGTAAGGAATATTTACTGTCGAATAAATTGAACACACTGGACACACCTAACTGCACATTCATAAGTTACTCGGTAATGTTAAACAATTGATGGCATTCGTGCAAGACCATTTTCATTGAAATGCAATGACTACACATTTTGCTTATCTAAAACGCAGTGATTTGTAAGGTTTGATTTTCTGTTGTATCCACTTAAACGATAAAATAACAATATATTAACGCTACAGCAAAAAATAACCCATAACGAAACCGTTAACCATATCAGTTGTTATCGCAAACACAAGCCTCAAGGAAGATTATTACTATTTTGTTTTATATAAAAATTAAAGCAGTATAAACTGTCTGAAAGGTAAATGAGAATTGAGAATGGAAACGGGTATGTGTCAAAGACACAAAACACCAGATCGAAGAGCAGAAAACAACCCAAGGCCACCAATGGGTATATAACATTTCTTAACTAGTAGACTGAATTTTTACGTCAAGTGATATTTAATTTTCTGAAACATATTTAATAATATACATCATCAGTAGTTCGAAATACGCAATTGGGTCAGCAAAGCATACATGCATATATTTTGCTTTTGTTTGTTTATTTTGTGTGTGTGTAAAATCATCATTTTTAATAACAGGGTTTCAAGAAGAAAAAGAAAAAAAAAAAAATGTGAAGTTTTATTCTTTCTATGTGTATGTTATGTTATTGTTTATATGAACTGTAAAGATTTCCTGTTACATGTTACTTAATATCAATTGTACAAGTGTGTGAAACCTGGCCTGAAAATCGGCATTTAAGAGAAACGTGTGGTTTTTTCTTCTTCTGTTTTTTACAACTTGTTTTACAACTGAGTTTTTTAACTTTATGAGTTTCACAAACAAATAAAAATACCATATATAGTACTCAATCCAACAAGTTTTCAACAAATACAAAGTCCAGGTTCCGTTTTAAAACGGTCAATGGAACCGAGGACAAGGGACTCTTCGTTAACTGATTGTTATAAGATTTGTTGTATATTATGTTGTAATTTGTATTTTGTTTGTCACAATGTTTATTTTATATGCTTTAAGACAATAAAGATTAGTATGTTATAAGACCAATATGGCACAATGAATAATAAAACTTTTAAGGCAGAATCATATGAGCATTAACTTTGTTAAAGATATTTCACAAAGTTTTTTATAGAAAGAGCGATGATCCTGTAAAACGTTATTGCTAAGATTGAGATGAAAGTAGAACCACTATTATAACTTTCTTTGCAGACTTGTGCATTTTCGACGACTTGTTCCCAGCATGCTTCTTACCAGCAGTATGTAACCCTATGCTTCTCACGGCTGTTTGTAAAACAATGTTAAATGTAAGTCATTCTAATGCTGCGACCTATTTGATATAATAACTGTATTTTAGCTCATCTGTCCAAATATCATGCAGTATGAACTTTTGCTATCATTTGCCGTCCGTTGTTCGTAAACTTTTTCAAAACTCCTTCCCTGAATCTTAGGGTACCATGCTCTATGCTCATTTTAACATGGATAGGCATTATTTTTGTCAGTATCTTTATACCCAGCTTCAGCGGGGAAATTCAAAGATGTTTTCGTTTACAAAACTTGATGATTTATATTGCAATACTTAATAGTGAAAAGGAAAATAACAAAAATACCGAACTCCAAGGAAAATTCAAAGCGGAAAGTCCTTTATCAAATGGCAAAATCAAAAGCTTAAACACATCAATCGAATGGAAAACAACTGTCATATTCCTAACTTGGTACAGGCATGTCGACATCCTTATGTAGAAAATGGTAGATTAAGCCTGGTTTAATAGCCAGCTAAACACCTCACTTGTATGACAGTCGCATAAATTTCCATTAAATTGACAACAATGTGTGAGCAAAACAAACAGACTTAATAGGTAAAAATGTCAAAATGCACTCAGACTGGACATTACTTTTATAACTTTCATTAGAGATATACCGGTACATTCGTTGACCACATAGTTTGTTTTATTTGAAATTCTTCTGCACTTCCATGTGAACATTGAGAGTTTGAATCAATGGTAATCAATGGTAATCCCTTCACTATTCAATTTTACACTGAATATATTTTTATACAAATGGGACAGTTCTTTAGGGATATGAGATTTGGTTAAGCAACATCAGATCTTTGTCAATATTTAATGTTATCTTCTCGTTTTGTTTGTTTTTTGTTCACGCTGACTTAATGTGAAAAAAAAACATAACTTTCTCAAATATAACCTAGACAGTTGTTTAAATATGTAAACTTTTTGATGTTCTTTTGTAGGTTACGTCTGGCAAGATCTATCGCCATTGAATACAGCTGACAAAAGACTATATGGCATATGCCAACAACGACTATACAAATGTTTGCTTAGAATTTATTGTGTACTCTGGTTGCTGACTGGCTGACATGTAACGAACATCATTCTCTTTATTCAATAATGATTGTATTTTCAAACAACTTTATCTATAGCCAAATCTAAAGGCACATGCCTTTAAAATATATGGTTTGTTCTCTGCTGCAATATTTTCAATTACAATCTATAATTTACTGTCATATCGAAACTTTTGATTTGTCTACGCTTTACACTACTATTCTCCATGCTCAATTGAAAGATCGATTACATCGATGCATTTAACAGAGCTTTTTTTTTTTACAAAAATCGGAAATCGTAGGTACAAATTTCTTGTTTGTTATGAAAAATTTTACTTTTTGAAGATCTGCACTGATTGAAAAAACAAATACACCGCCGATGACAAAATGCTGAACCTTTTGGATCAACAACATATCTGTTGAGTTAGGTGGATTGATATATTTCAACAGACAGTCGGTATTCTTGGTATTGATTATGCACCCTACTGACCGACTTGTATTTTGTACTCACATGAAACAGAATTCATTCAAAACCTTGTAAAACATCTTTAATTTAAATTTTGGATATATGCATGATGTCTGTTTTGTCAATCAATAACCCATATTTCAGTGAGTGCTTGCATCTCATATATAATAGTGAGACTGTAATTAAGGGTAATTCCAAAACTAAAAGGTACTGATTATGCACCCTACTGACCGACTTGTATTTTGTACTCACATGAAGCAGAATTCATTCAAAACCTTGTAAAACATCTTTAATTTAATTTTTGGATATATGCATGATGTCTGTTTTGTCAATCAATAACCCATATTTCAGTGAGTACTTGCATCTCATATATAATAGTGAGACTGTAATTAAGGGTACTTTCAAAACTAACAGTTCTGGTTCATATCTTTATCTTTTCCTAGATATGGATGACGTCAAACTAGAATCTTTAACAAACGTGTAGAATTTATTTTTCCAATTGTCAACTTCCCATTTCTAAGCAGAAGCATACCCTCTATCCCAATCGTATGGCGTTTAAAATCTCAATTGATACATTACGCTGGTAATGTTCACACAATACGGAATCCATTAGCAGGAATATGCTCCTTACACAAAGAATGCTTCACCAAATATATGTGGAAGAAGGACTTAAATCTACGTTCAATAAGTGTAACGGACATCATCACAAATTAATTGACCGATACGAATTGTCTGTAAGTGTATATCAACTAACTCACTAGAGACATGTTTTCGCAGTTTTAGATATTTAAATACCAGAATAGTCGTCCAATCTGTAATTTTACTTAATCGCTATTGGGACTTTGGACTGAGTGTGGATTCGCATGGCGGTTGATTCATGCATAGCAGGAGACGATAACCCTGTCTACGCATCCGACCTAGCTCTTTTATTGGTGTTTATGCTTTTCCTAAGTTTGTGTTCGATACCTTCATTTGTCTTATTAATCGATTTATGAGATTTGAAGATCGGTAAACTACTGTTAGCTTAATCTCTCCGTTACACCATGCACGATATGTTTATAGAGCCAAAACAGATGAAGGAAAGGGAACCAGTCTAGCTTAAACATTGACGCTTGTGTAATATTATATTCATTTTACAAAAATATTAGTATGCATGGAATGATTCCAACAATAAATCATTCCATGCATACTAATATTTTTAGTATGCATGGAATGATTTTTGTTGGAATGTTCTTTATTTCAAACATTAAGTATACATTATTCTCCAGAGGACTTTATTATAAGTTATTTTTGTATAGAGATCTGTTTTGAACCATTCAGAGCAGATAATAGAAAAGATTGATAACATTTGTGATACACGAAAACTTATTTATGTTTACATGTAAACATCTCAATATCTAACGTTAACGTACTTTGTGTAATTGCCAAAAGAGGCGTTTCTCTTGTGTAGCTCTATGTTTTTATATTATTACATAAACTTGTTGACAATTCAAAGCGTTCACTTTTTGTGTTACATTAGAACTGTTGATATAATAAAGACAATGCAACAATCAACGGTGTGTAAGATAGCTTTACTATAATTTTATGAACACGAGGATAATTATTACTTTGTGTGAGACACAGAAAAGGCGTTCTAGTAAATCAATTGAGTGCTAGAAAAGCCATTTATATAATAAAACATAGCTGAGAGGATGGCAGTGCCAACATTGTCAACCTATGTGTTATTTAATTTATAAAACTGAATGTTCTGTTATTATTGTCATAATGTTGATTTTTATTTTACCAGTTTTTGATTGGTCAATAAGACATGGTAACATTAAATAAATTGTGAACCTCTGTGCTATGCGTTAGAGCTGACAGCTAGAGTAAGACCGCAATGGGTCGTCATAGTCGTTAAACACCCCCGTAGTATGTGTTAGAGTGTTACTCTTCGTAATAACCCATACAAAAACAACACAATGTCTTAGATACGACCTTCTGTATCATGAAATAAAGCTATTATAGATACTACATGTTTATGTACCCGTGTTAACAAAACCATGTAAATGTTATATCAAAGAGTACTGCGCATGGCTGATTTTTAAGGTGTAAAAAATTGTATTTGTGTCTGCCACTCACGACCTTTTATTACTATGACGATATTATAATTATACTCATTATAAATGGACTGCTGGGAAACTGCTACGCTGAAATGGAAAGTTTACGATGGAAAAATTGAATTCTTCTCGTTTGCCGTAAAGTTTAGTTCTCGACCGCCCTTCCTTGTCAATTCCTAGTTGAAAAAAAGTAAAGATATGAAGCAGAACTCATTGTATCTATGATATACTTAATTCATACTCAATGGGATAGATACGGTCAACATAGTCCCCAAACTTGTTTTATTCAGTGATAGGACTATATAGTGGAATATGCGTCTAAAGATTAACATTTCTTTCCTGTCATTCTCCTGAGCATCCTTGTATAAGTATGACTCATACGAATAAAGAAACAAGTCGGCTAGAAGAGGAGCACAGTTGGTTTCCATGCCGAATATCTGCTGAAAAAACACATTAACCTAACGCAGCATTATTCGATTGTCAACATGTTTGCTACATTTGGAGTATAAGTTGAGTTATCATTACGATGTGAGACAGTTATATTTTTAAATTTAAAACACCAGGCTCGCCGCGCCTTTTAAATATTTGAAATTTAACTGTCGAGATTGGACACTTATTGTATTGACTGAATTTTGGTGGTAGAATTATATATAAATGAGAGACAAATGTTTCTCTAATGATTATTAGACAATCACCGACAAAATTAAACCTTCATTTCCAATGATCTGCAAACAGAGGTGTTCATTCTATGTCACAATAGGATATTCAGAAGAAAACAAAACAATTTGACGTTGTAATTGAATTTTGACCAACGAAGAACTGAGATCAAACGAACCACACGTTGATTAAATAAAAATGATCAACAGTCAGGAAAAGGATAAATCGACTAAGAATTAGAGAAAATGTCAACCTGATTTAAACTTGACAGATCCTGTGTGTTCAAGCTTTGCTTAGACACAGGATCTGTATTTTAATCAGATTGAGAAGATGTTTTATATATCTGGATCTCAATTGTTATATAAAACAAACTTTATTACATATGCGTGTAAATAATAATTTTATTTCATGTCATTCATCGTATTGCTTAAACTTATAATACGGTTGATATGAACGAATACTTAAGAAAATTATAAAAAAAAAAATTAAAACAAAACTATTTTTAAAATGAAAAGATGAGTGGTAGTTAGAGAAGTGCACGGAAATGTGGAATTGTGATTGGAAATTGCGAAAACACTAATGTATAACATAGAAAACGGAGCGGAAGAACGTTCCCACGTATATGATCATATTACTCTCGTTTATCTTTATTTGGAACGAACCTTCTGATAATCAATAATGAAAGAGTCTGACATATGACTAATAAAAGCGTTGCAAGTAACAAAAAATTTAGGTCTGGGTTTCCGTGATTTGATAGTCGATGTGATATTTCAAAATGAGCGGTGTGTATTTGGAGCATCTGTGTTGCAGTAGAAACTATGTGAAACCACTGATGACTTTGCCCGAGAATATCGAAAACACCCGGGAAAAGTAGTTCCGGTAAATGACTTCCGAAGGTGAATCCCTGTAGAACAAACATAAGGTAAAGTACAGAAATGTGGTTGAGTGATGTAAGACTACAGTTGATATCGTTATAACATGTCCAGTAGCGATGTCCTACAGGAATAGTTACCACAAATCCATACAAAATAAACACCCCTACGACGGAACATTTTCTTTTCATTGAGTTTTCTTCCAAAAACACTTTGGTACCGCACATGGTGAGACAATCAAACCAGGCATAAAACCAAATCAGAATAAATGTAGGTACTTCAACAGTTTTGTATGTTTTGTCGTCGGAGAAAGTATACAAGGCAAGTATTCCGGATCCAAACCCGTACAATGATGCTCCGACGTAGTCAAATAAAAACACGGTATAGTGAATATTTCGCGATTTGGAATGCCATATGTGAGCTAAAGTACTAAGAGCAGTTGATATAAGGCAGCATATACCAAATACAAGTATTGGCCAAGATCGGTTATCTGTCCAAAAGTCATAAATAAATGCATATCTTGCAAGAGTTGACCACAAAATAAAAAAGGCAATCAAGTGTGTCCATATATTGAACGTTTCGTTGTGGATATAAAAAATGCTCTTTGCATAGTAAAACCAGTTTTGATTGGTTAATCGATATCCTTTAAGGATACCCGGTTCTCGGAAACATGGTGGTGTATTTGAAACATGAAGTGTGCGTTGTGGTTTCCATAATTCAGATGCTATCTTCACGCCACTTGTTGCAAAGCCTTTTGCTAAATCCATGATCTGAAAGTATACCAATTCCTTCGTTAAAAAATCGCTATCACTTTACTTTTGTTTCAACTTGAATAAACATGATTATAATTGCTTTTGTTTTCAAAGTTCCGTGTAACTTCCTTGATGTAATAAGATTGTGGCAACAGTTTGGAAATGCAGAAACTTTATAACATAAGATGATTTAGGTTTGAATTTAAAGTAACCAAAGATCTATATTGCTTAGTTAGCGGATGACATAAAAATACTAATGTTTTAACATAACTGTTTCGAGTCGTTGGGTTGCTGTCTCATTGGCGATTACCGCACATCCCAATCTAGTCATGTTTGAATAATCCTCGATGAAGGTACAAAACGATCAAATACTGTCCCCTTACTCGACATTCAATTTCAAAGAAACGTTCATTTCAGAACGTCTGTTGCCAAAAGCAGATTTGTATGCATGTTATGTACCATCTCACTGATTCTATATAAATATACACATGTATATATACTTCGTTTCAAATTTAGTCCAACAATGTTAGATCTGCAAGTTTGCGTTTTTAGCAAATTTTTGTTCTTCCCTCAGCAGGATTGGAATCCATGCTTCTTTGACATCGTGACAACACCGCCTAGACTGTGACAAGCGCCTTAGACCACTCGAACAGCTAGGCTATAAAAATATTGCTTCCGTTTGTCGAGTAATGCATTTCCTCGTCGGCCTTATCTAGTGTTGTAACACAGTACATATTGTATAGTGGCAAGTAGATGATGTACCTTGCAGATCAGCTGGTTTTTTTTGTCTGTCGTAAAAGATGATAGTTATACTTACCATGACGTCACATCAAATTTTAGTCTTTTGATTGTGATTGTATGTATACATATATAATTATGTAAGAGGGGTCTAAATACAGCACAAACAACATTTTCCAAAAGACCAAAAAAGTGAAAAAGTATATTTTAACAAAACGCATTTGACTAACAGGTCGAACAACAAATGTTCTTGAACCCTGCTGACTGCCATTGGCGATTGCCAAATAAACGGATCACCGATGTAATAAATGGATCTTAAATATAAATTTAATACTAAACAGAAAACAATAAACTTGCGGAAAAGATGGTATACCGCAAACAAAAGGTGCAAAGGTTTTTGTACACCATATCCGGATTTCGACAATTATTGTCTCTTCAGTGATGTTAGGAATCGAAACGGTATTTGGAAAGGCATACAATTTACCTCATTTTAGGATAGACTCTGAATTATGAGGAGTCAAAATAGGATGAACGGATCATATAAACCCGAAGGCAAATATAATACAAGCCCAAACCAAAACATGATACTTAACAATCATAACCGCAATATCATATATAAATAATATTTTGGAGCAGAGGTCATTTTTCAATGCATTTGTAAAGGCGAATTATACACATTTAGCATGAACAAAATATACAGTGTTGCATCCACCTCCATTTAAGTTGTGGTAATAAATATAAAGTATGAATGTTTCTAGTCAATAATAAACACAATATTTGGGATTTAGGGTTCTAGGATAGTTGCTATGGAAACCAAAATGTGTCATTTTTGTTTTTTTTCTTCAGAAATTCGACAATGTTATTAAGATTACCCGAAAACAGTTTTTACAATTGAATGACTATGATGTGAAAACTATTGAGCATTAAATGACATTCAATTCAACCAAAGGTCAAAGATCATAGATGACCTTGACCTTTGACCTTGCGTATATTAATTGGATTTTGTAAGAAAATATAATAGAAAGAAGGTTTTCTCGTTTGAATGGTTTTACACTAGTAATTTTTGGGGCCCTTTATAGCTTACTGTTCGGTGTGAGCCAAGGCTCCGTGTTGAAGACCGTACTTTGACCTATAATGGTTTACTTTTATAAATTTTGACTTGGATGGAGAGTTGTCTCATTGGCACTCATACCACATCTTCTTATATCTAAATACTTAAGGAAAATGTTGAGCATGATTAAAGCCACTATTTGTTTACAGGTCAACAGTAAGAAGTCAAGGTCTTGTCAAAAGCGCTTACGCAACCACCCTTATTTGATACAAAAGAACCTAGTAACCATATATGTTTTGATTCAGGACTGTATGGATAATTACATAGACCAGGATCATGGGTGAATATTATCACACTAGTCCTCAGCAACCTTCATTTATTGTGCAAAAGTGCATAGCAACCATTTATTTATATTGGATTGTTGCCATCCAACCATTTATTTATATTAGAAAAGTGCCTAGCAACAATATATTTTCATTGAGACAAAAATCAGAAAAACAATTTATATCAAACAAGCAGTTTTCTTTAAATTAGTAATCCCTTATAAGAACACACATTGTATGTACCGAATTGTTGAATTGCACTGACTTGATTGTACACATGCATAATCCAGAACAGTTAATTAGAAAATGTAATTTCAAGGTTGAAAAAATAAGGGTTTCATTACAAATCCAAATACAAAAATGATATGATTGTCAATGAGACAACTCTCCACACGAGACCAAATGTTATATTTAAGACAGGTCCTCTGAATCTACAAAAACAAGGCGAAACGAACAAAATTGCTTACAGAACGACCAATTTATTTCTTTGGTTAGGGTTGATCTTTGAGCAAGAGGTTTTGTGTGGACAGAATGATTATTTTCACCCGTTATAAGGCTAGACTACTTATTTCATTTTTTTCGTCGAAAAAAATATTTTTCGTTGTGTACACACCTATTTCTTTTTCAAATCGTATGTGCACCTGAATGTCGAGAAAATTTCATTTTCAGCATGTCTTGGGCAATGATATTCAGTCTAGACACCATCACATTCATTTCATTCAACATGCCCATCACAAAATTTAGAATGGTCCTTCCCTAGCTAATAGAAGTTTTCTGAATCCGCTCAATTGTTACTTTTATTTTCTGTGGATAATATAAAAAAAACCTCCTTCTTAAAACCAAATACATTGTGTGTTCTGCAAAATTTACTTTTTTTTCATGTATATTTTACCTTGCTGTTTACATTTTCTCCCTATCTTTTATAGTTTTTAAGCTAATTGTAAAATCTCAAAATTTAGCTCAAACAACTTTTTTCGGGCAATAACTGATAAAGAAAGTTGATTCACAATTTCAGCAATGTTAAACCATTGGTAGATCTTATCTCAAAGCTCATTTAAGCTGTATATTGCCTCTCTTTACCTATTAAAATTTTCAAGAACGGCAAAAAAAAATTAATGACAATTTCAGTAATGTCAACGTATTTTAATTCTTTTCTCGTTGATCTGTTTTTGGAAAATGACGATGTCAAAGCGTCAATTTTACTATACCATTGACCAGATTTCATTTTATCGCTTATGGTCGCTTCCAAGCCGCCTTCCGAACTCGGTTCCGTATTTTACATACCTATGTCCTGTACAGAATTTCATTCTATAACCTGTCCATATGTTTATTGTTATTAAATGGTATTTTGAGCTATCCCTTTGGTATATTTTTCATATTTATACGAGCTTTCGCTTTAATGTGCATGACTTTACAATCAGTAAAAAAATCAGAATATAAATAGATCCGTATTGCTATGGTTTTGGACTTTTTACATACCAATGATAACAAATCGCTATCGCTAGAAAATGGTTCTTGAAAGAATGTTTACCTTTCTTGTCAGCTGAACTTTGAACTCATTCAAAGAATAATAATCGGAATCATCTTGAAATCATACGAAAGATAATGGTCTTTATCAAGATTTAAGAAGTTTTTAAGAATCGAAAATTAGTAATACGGTTATATTTACACGGTGCGTATGTATTTGTTTACAAAGTTACTGCTGCAGACATAATAAAGGTCAAATATCGCATGGGCCAGTTCTATAAAAGAATAAAATGGCGATAATTGCAGAAGTATTTCTGTCAAAAAGACTTTATTTCTTTCTGGATTTCTTCACTTAAAAAAGAATTGTAAGATGCAAAAACTTTATGAAAGGAGTAGGCAGTGCTCAATGAATCATACCAAAAGTATTTAAGGAAAGTTTTACCCTTTCTCTGACAACGTGGTCTCGTTCATTTTTGAAACATTGCGATTATTTCATTACTTTTTTCGAGTTAACAACTAAACTATTGAACCTGTATTGTTTTTAGAAAAGCATTTCCGTTGTCTAGGTGTTCATTACAAGCCCGTATTTTACTATTACTTTTACTTGCATCGCTATTTTCAAAATCGGATACAAAAATTTCTTGAAAATAAATTTTTAAAAATATTCAGATTTGCCATCCACTTTTCAATAACTATTAATTTAATATTAATTTAAAATCAATGTTAACTGTGGATGACTTGGATAAGGAATGGCATTTAATGATTCCTAGAGATACAGCAAAATGTGTACACAGGAAGTTGTGCAGGGGACAATTTCATTGGGCGAAAGTGCTAAAACAAGTATTGTCAAATCTTGTAAAATATTTCTGGTGGCAATTATTCACATATTCATCAAATAACCGAACACAACTTTTAAAGGTGGTTGTAATGTTTCAATTGGCAAACATTTATTTATTGATAATCCACCTTTAATAATAAAAAAAAAAACTTCTTAAAAAAAAAGATTTCTTTCATATTCATTTTGGAATATAATCAAATATGTTAGCCTATTTTAAACATGCCTTTAATTACATTTCAGTACTTATGGAAAGAGTTATTCCATTTCTTCCTTTGATATTAAAGGATATACCAATTTTAATTGCAAAATTGTAATTTGATAAATGTAAATAAAAATTAATCAATTTTGTAACCCTTCTTAAATATGTGTAAGTAAATTATGAAGCTGTAAAGGATATATAACTAATTTATAAGTCAAACAACTGAAAGTGAGAAAAAAAAAGATATACCTACTGTGCTACATTTGGGGACGGGTGGTAATAATATCAAATTATTTAAGTTATCTAGGCATTTTAATTTTTAAAGTTTAATTAATAATTGAATTGTCACTTATTTGCATTTCAGTTATAAATAAATATAACATCAAGTCACAAACATGAAACTTAAGGTGAATCAATCTTAAATCTGGTGCTAATACCACAGCTCTATAAAAAAATCCTGGGGAGAACACTGGATTGTATTGCTTTCAGAGTTATATAATACACCTTGCCTAAGAAAAAGGTCCTTATAAAAAATGAGGCTATAATGATGTAAAGTGACTTATAACTGCCAACAGCCACATTATTTAGACTCCGGTGGATAGTTATCAGACTGTTATCTCATTGGCAATCATGTAACCACATCTCCTTGTTTTAGTACGGGTTAATCAATTGAAATAAATGACTCACAAACATTAAATCATTTGAAAAAAAAGATAATTCTGCAATAATTTATGTTGTCATTTAAAGATTTCAGTTTATATATATATAAATATCAACAATGAAATTTGGTTGTATAAATGGTGTCACTATATTTGTAATTGTCAAACTAGTATAACAATACTATTGTCTAAATCTACAGAATTTGATCATCCTTAAAGTAACAGAAATAACAATGTCACTAAGTCACTTGTAACTTATCTCTTAAATAAGGACTATGTGGGGTATAAGACTTAGAGCTTGCTTACTGCAGGCTCTTCATCATCATTTTGTTAAATAATTCTACAATTCTTCATCATCATTTTTGTTAAATAATTCTACAAAGAAGGGGATAGTCTGTTAAAGCATCCTTGACTAATTATAAGAATAATGAAATTGCAAGAAACAAATTCACATATTACTTTGAATATTGTAGATCGTTCAGGTAGTCTTGAGCTATTTCTTTATACAAAAGAAACAACCAGTATATAAATATAGTCATGTTACACCACTGTCCCAGGTTAGGGGGAGAGTTGGGATCCCTCTAACATGTTTAACCCCGCCACATTCTGTATGTATGTGCCTGTTCCAAGTCAGGAGCCTGTAATTCAGTGGTTGTCGTTTGTTGATGTGTTAAATATTTGCTTTTCGTTCATTTTTTTGTACATAAATTAGGCTGTTAGTTTTCTCTTTTGAATTGTTTTACATTTGTCATGTCGGGGCCTTTTAAAGCTGACTATGCGGTATGGACTTTGCTCATTGTTGAAGGCCGTGCGGTGACCTTTAGTTGTTAATTTCTGTGCCATTTGGTCTCTTTTGGAGAGTTGTCTCATTGGCAATCATACCACATCTTCTTTTTTATATTCACTTCACACATATTTATATATATATATATATCTTGACAAACAAATAAAAAATCCATAGACATTGAAAACAATTCATTTCTATTCTATTGTCAGTCAGCCTACCTACCATGAACTGAAAAGTCTCTTCAGATTCAGTAAGTAAATTATGTGAAAATCAAGACTTGCATCAAAAATATCACAATATTAGAGACAATGGCGTCATTTTTCCTCACAGCTTTCAGCTCTTTGATTCTGAAAGTATATCTCTGTCTATTATAGTTTTTAAAATAAAACCCAAAACACAGAAATGGAGAAAAATCAAAATGTAGTTTCTTAAACAAAAGCATAACTAATTTTTTACAATGCCATTATAAAATGTTGTTTCTTAAACAATAGCTTAAGTCAGTCTATTCTATACCTTTACAAAGTGAAGTTTCTTTTTTTTTTTTTTGTATAGTTTATTTATTTATTTATTTATTTAATGGTAATTTGTCGCACCTGGGACTTACATGAATAATACAGTCTCTTGGTCTCAGGTTGTCTTTTCCTTCATTATTTTTAAATATCAAAGACCACTAGCTAATTTTATTTTTACAAGTAACCATTAATTTATTAAAATGCTTATTGTATTTCGATACTATGCGAATAAAAGTCTTTAATGTGTTCATCAAAAGAAACATTTTGTTTCATGTGTATAACAGCAGTGATTTATATTGTACAGTGTACAGTGTGCAAATGATTATTTGTCTTACTTAGAAATATAATCTTCATATAATTTGCACTAGAATGGACATGTATATGTACTGTACTGTTTGTTTTTTTTTTTTTTTTTGTGATTTATGTCTTTTATTTCAAATCACCTGGATACATAAACACTAAGCAGTCCAGGGTAGCTGACCGAGAGGTCCTTGCTTGTTTTTACATATCCCATTTGTTACTAGTCGATGTGCACTTATACTATTACACAAAAAAAGGAATACAGTTATGTAGTATGTAATATAAATATATATAAAATATAAACTTAAATTAACTTATATCAATAATGGCGATTGTTGGTAAATGAAGTTGTATAAACAATACACTAGTTCAAAGTGTGCCGTTTGTATTCAAATTATAACACCAACTATAATACCGAGTCACAAGTTAATTCATAAAAAGGTATATATATCTACAAAATGAGCAAAGAATAGGCAAAGAATAAGCAAATTCGACTATTAATAGTAATTACAATATTTGAGATAAACGGTCAAGTTTGTCTATTCCGAATAAGATTTTTATGGCCCTGCAACAAACATAGTTTTACCCGTATCCGTCATTCTGTCATTCTGTCATTCCGTCATTCCGCAACGAACAGTTATACGGACTTTTTTCTAAACGCCTTCACATATTGAGCTGATTTTTAGTATGTGAGTCTACTATGATGAGTTACAGATCGAGTTTACGTTTCGTTCCGCTCCATTGATTTTTGCCGAAATTACAGGCTTTGGACTTTGAAAATTATTGAAAATAGCAGTTATACGGAATTATTTTATAAACGCCTTCACATATTGAGCTGATTTTTAGTATGTGAGTCTACTATGATAATTTACATATCAAGTTTACGTATGGTTCCGCTCCGCTGATTTTTGCTGAAATTACGGGCTTTGAACTTCCGACCTTTCCAAATAATAAATTTTCCCGAAAACACTCTACATATACTTATTATTAATTCTATTTAGATCTTTGCAGGTACATATAAATATATATTCAATACCAAAAAACATTTTTTTTTTTGTCAATCTATTTCTTTTATGTTTGTCGATAGCTACCAACAAACAAAATTTCAAAACAATCTGAGATTATGCGTGCCGCAACTTGGTTGGTGGTTACAGAGAATTGCTATTAAGTAGTCAAAAGCTACGTAGCCCTACGTAGCAGCTACGATATTGAACGCGCCCCTAGCTTATGGAGGTATAACATCATTGGAGAAAAACGCTGTTAACTATATATAAAAACGTTATGTAAAATTTCGTATGGGGACAAACACGTTTATTTCTATACTGAATTTATGTTTTGGATGCTTTTTACCATTGCATATGAAATTTATATAATTTAAAGCTTCTAGCTAAAACGAGCGAACTAATCATAAACGTCAAAAAGAAGATGTGACATTCTGTATATTTTATCATTTAAAATCTCTGTTTCAAAAGCATGAACCTTTTTCTCCCGTATGCTTTGGTGCATTGTTCATCACATTTTCCGCACATGTCCAAAACGTTTATGTAAATTGATGGCGTCATGTGATAAGACAGTTATATTGATTATGTTATAGTTATTGAACAAGCAAATCTCCTACGTCGTTTTGGGTCAAGTAGGTCAACCGGGCCGTGCAGATTAAATCACATATACCGATTTGCTTGTTCAATAACTATAACATAATCAATATAACCTCACCATGTATTCAATATATCATGTATGTGTAACATAGGAACAGCCAATAATAATAATAAAATTATGCACATTCTATACAACAAGTCATATAGTCTTACGATTTTTAAGGGTTACCAGTATTGTATTTGGATATGAGATTAACTCTTTTTCGAGTACTTTATTTTATTATAATGCTTTTTGGCCATCTTTTGTAAATACGATATAGTTTTTCATTTGTTTTTATATCTGACTTTTTAATCCGATGAGTAAAGCGTTTTTAACTGGTTTTCATAGTTTGTTCTTAGATTGTACTGTTACACCACTGTTCCATGTAAGGGGGGAGGCTTTGGCACAAGCAAACATGTTAAACCCCGCCACATTTTGTATGTGCATGTCCCAAGTCAGAAGCCTGTAATTCAGTTTGTTGTCGTTTGTTGCTGTATATCATATTTGTTTTTCGTTTATTGTATTGTACATGAATCAGGTCGTTAGTTTTCTTGTTTGAATTGTTTAACATTTGTCATTTCGCATTCTGGTACAGGATTGTGTGAATGTTCGCCAACGTCGCCAACATTTACGAAATCATCACTGTTCGCCAACGTCGCCAACGTCGCCAACGTTGCCAACATTTACGAAATCATTACTGTTCGCCAACGTCACCAACATTTACGAAAACATTCCTGTTCGCCAACGTCGCCAACGTCGCCAATCTTTATGAAATCAATACTGTTCGCCAACGTCGCCAACATCGCCAACCTTTACGAAATCATTACTGTTCGCCAACGTTGCCAACGTCGCCAACATTTATGAAATCATTACTGTTCGCCAACGTCGCCAACGTCGCCAACATTTACGAAATCATTACTGTTCGCCAACGTCACCAACATTTACGAAATCATTACTGTTCGCCAACGTCGCCAACCTTTACGAAACCAGTACTATTCGCCAACGTCGCCAACATTTACTGTTCGCCCAGTTCGCTTACTTTGCAAACATTTACGAAATCATTATACTGTTCGCCAACTTCGCCAACATTTATGAAATCATTACTGTTCGTCAAGTTCGCCACTGTTTAACAACATTTATGAAACAATTACAGTTTGCCAACTTCGCCAACCTTTACGAAATCATTACTGTTTGCCAACTTCGCCAACATTTACGAAATCCTTACTGTTTGCCAAATTTGTCAACATTATCGAAATCATTTCTGTTCGCCAACTTCGCCAACCTTAACGAATTATTATGGACCGTGCAATATTTATCAGGCAGGTGGGACCAGTGCTAACCATAGTTGGACAAACATATTTTTCATCCACTTCAGGCATAGGGTCTCCACTTTTTTCACCTTTTGTGACCATAGGACATGAAGATTTATTTAAACTAAAAATTGTAGCTTTTTCTTACCTATTAATTAAATCCCTAAATTTGACATAAATAAACCAAACTACCAAATAACCTGGCATTTTGTAAGATCAATATATAATTGAGATAGCTGTAGAGTTTTATGAAAATCCAAGTTGATTTAGAAAAGTTATACAAATTTTTAAAGGTGACTATCTGAATTTATCCTTAACTGAAAATTGTAGCTTTTTTACCTATATATTAAATCCATAAATTTGACACCAACAAACTAAACTACCAAACAACCTGGCATTCTGTAAGATCAATATATAATTTAGATAGCTGTAGAGTTATATGAAAATTCAAGTTGATTTGGAAAATTTATAGAAATTTTTAAAGGTGACTATCTGAATTTAGCCTATACTGAAAATTCTAGCTTATTTTTACCTATTAATTAAATCCATTAATTTCACAGCAAGAAACCAATCTTCTGAACAACCTGGAATTCTGTAAGATCAATATATAATTGATATTGCTGTACAGTTTTATGAAAGTCCAAGTTGAATTGGAAAAGTTATACAAATTTTTAAAGGCAACTATCGGAATTTACCCTTAACTTCTAATTCTAGCACTTTTTTACCTATTAATTAAATCAATAAATTGGACAGCAACAAACTAAACTACCAAACAACCTGGCATTATGTAAGATCAATATATAATTGAGATAGCTGTAGAGTTATATGACAATCCAAGTTGATTGGAAAAATTTATAGAAATTTTTAAAGGTGACTATCTGAATTTGTCCGAACTGAAAATTTGAGCTTTTTTTACCTATACATTTAATGCTTAAATTTGACAGCAATGAACCAAACTACTAAATAACCTGGAATTTTGAAAAATCAATAAATAATTGAGATAGATAAGCTGATTCAGACCAGCCGACACTAAATTAAAAGGTAAAGACAGGTTGAGACTGGTCAAGACTGAGTCAAGACGGGTCAAGCAATTTGTTAAGACCATATTCAGATCATACCTAGATTATCAAGTGCTCAATCAGACTTATTTAGTAAAGTTGAGACCAAATTTAAGTTCAGTCGTCAGTCATGGCAAATCTGTGCTCGACCAGTCAAAATATGGTCTATCAGACTCTGAGCAGTTTGTAAAGTAATAGTACACATACTTTTTTTCTGCATGAATGTCATAGGACATTGAGTTTTTACGGCTCAAATCAGTATATGACATTAAATTTGTTTTGTCATAACCAGAATTTGCACTGGTCCCACCTGCCTGATAAATATTGCACGGTCCCTTAATGTTTGCCAAGTTCGCCAACCTTTACAAAATCATTATTGTTCACCAAATTCACCAACATTATTTTATATGTAACGTTCACAAACTTGGCCAAGTTCGCCTACATTTATTTTTTTTATGTTCTATTTGCCAACTTCGTCAACATTATAATTAAATTATTTTGTAGCTACAAAACACAAAAGGTACACACTGATGGGTTACACTAAAGACCTGAATGTGGACCTGAAAAGACCTGAATAGACCTGAAGATATACTACTCGATTTATTTAACTTACAATAACTTCTTTATTTTCAAATGGATTTTTCTTCAAGTTAGAATTTTATTAAAGGTAAAGATCCACATTTTATTAGAAATAAAATGTTTTAAATAAAATAGATTTTTTTTTTATTCCAAAACTTGGACCTGAACGGAGAAATGAAAAGACCTGAACGGACCTGAAAATATATGGTCGGACTTATTCAAACTTCAATAACTTTTTAATTATTCAATGGATTTCTTTCAACTTAAATTAGAATTTGTAAAATAAAAATTCAACATTTTGTTATAATGAAAAACTAAATAATGAAAAAATTGTTTTTGGTGCCAAAAACTCGGACCTGAACAGAAAAATTGAAAACTTGAATGGATATGAAATTCAACTAATATATTTTTCAAACTGCATTTACTTTTTTATCAAAGAATTTCCTTAAATTCTAGATTTTGTTAAACGTACAAATTGAATATTTTATCAAAACGAAAAAAAAAATTAAAGACAAATTTTATTTTGGGTGACAAGATTTGAACCTGAACGGAGAATTGAAAACATGAATAAACCAGAAAATACATTGCTGAAGACCGTACGGTGACCTATAGTTGTTAACTTATGTGTCATTTTGGTCTCTTGTGGAAAGTTGTCTCAATGGGATCAAACCACATCTTATTTTTGATTCAGCCAAGCTGGATCTATGTGACCATTACTCCGGATTTTGAAATAGTGCCAAATTCTAAGTTTAAGACTTATCATGAAACTAATTGTGTGTTGTTATAACTTTATACACCATTGCAACTTAATTTATCAAGCCAGGAGCTTGTAATTCAGGATTATTCAGTGGTTGTCGTTTGTTGCAGTATATAATATTTGTTTTTGTTCATATTTGCCACGGTACATAACACATAAATGAGGCCGTTAGTTTTCTTGTTTGAATTGTTTCACATTTAAGTCGTGTAACAAGATTAACTGATAATCCAATTAAAAAATTTAAAAAATGAAATGTTTATTTAGACTAATGATCCAATCATCAGTCACCTTATACAAGGTGTGAATTACACCCGGCGAACTTTCATGTACTTAATACATTCCAATCGACGAACACAGTCTTTAAATCACATGGTTTATGTGCAAATGATTCTTTTATTTTCAATATATAAATAAAACAGCCTTTCTCTTTAATATAATTTAATTTAGAATATAATATATATTGAAAAATAAAAAAGCTCTGACAGTTCAAATATATCTACCCGTACTTTTCAGGTCCATTTAGGTATTTTTATTTCCCCGTTAAGGTCTGATTTTGGAACTAAACAAATTTTTTTATAAAATTCTTCATCATTTCAATAAAATATTATACCTTTTCTATTACAAAATTCAAATTTCAAGGAGATTATAAACTAAAACATTTATAGAACTTGAATACTAGTAACTCTGACCAGAGATGTTCAGGTCAATTCAGGTAATTTAATTTCTCGTTCATGTCCAAGTTTTGAAAGCTCAAAAATATTTTTCATAATTTCTTTTTAAATATTATTAAAATATTGAATATTTCGTTTCACAAAATTTAAAGTTGAAGGAAATCAATATTGAAAAATAAAACTGTTATTGAAGTCCGTTCATGTCTTTTCATTTCTCCGTTCAGGTCCAAGTTTTGGCATCAAAAATTTGTTTTTTATTTAAAACATTTTATTTTCAATGTCATGTGGATCTTTACCATTAATAAAAGTCTAACTTGAAGAAAATCCCTTGAAAAATAAAAAAGTAATTGTAATTTGAATAAATCGACTAGTATATCTTCAGGTCTATTCAGATCTTTTCAGGTCCACGTTCAGGTCTTTAGTGTAACTCCAGGCTGATATATACCTAATATTAATTTAAATAAGTGTGCTTTCAAAGAAGTACTTTAAAAGGCAAAAATAAAGTGTAACATTTTTTTAATATCATCATTCCCGGTGGTGAAAAATTAAATTCGGATTTCGGTCTTATGTATCCGCCCTTGTCTCTGGAAATACACAAGTTGTCAACATCCGTTTTCAAACTCTCCCTGGAAATTGACCGCTAACCTTTTACTGTCCTACTTGGTGCTGAGATTATAGAACATTATAATTCTGTGACTAAATGGTATTCAGTATTCCCTTATTTTTGCAAGTCCCAATCCCTAAATACCGACCAAAATGAATCAAATAAATAAAATTAACATTAAAAAGGCAACAGGAAAAGATGGAATCTCTTCAAAAATATTAAAACTATCTGAATTATCCAATCCAATTTCTAAACTAATAAATAAATCATTTGAAACAGCTGTCTTCCCAGATAAATTAAAAGAAGCACAAGTAATACCTCTTCATAAAAAAATCAAACACTCTTGATAAAGGAAACTATAGACCTGTAAGTATATTGCTCATGATTTCAAAAATTTTTGAGAGGTCTATAGAAAATCAACATGTGGAATATTTTAATTCATTTTTCCACATTTTTCTGTCAGCTTTTTGAAAAGGATACGGATGCCAAACCGCTTTATTAAAAATAATTGAAGATTGGAAAAAGGCTTTAGATCAGAATAAATATGTAGCAGCTATATTAATGGACTTGTCCAAGGCTTTTGACTGCCTACCCCATGACCTCCTCCTACTAAAATTAAAAACCTATGGTGTCTCCGCCTCCTCTCTTAAACTTTTGGAAAGCTATTTAACTAATAGAAAACAGTGTGTTAAAGTAGGTACAAATTCAAGCTACTGGCAAACAGTGTTTAAAGAGGTGCCACAAGGGTCGATATAAGGGCCGACATTATTTAATATTTTTTTAAATGACATTTTCTATTTTATTTATAAAAGTGAACTTTATAATTATGCAGATGACAACACCCTTTCATATGCAGATAAAGATTTAGATAAATTAATTAATACTTTAGAAGATGAAAGCAAAATTTTGATAAATTGGTTCTCAATAAATAAAATGAAAGCCAATCCAGAAAAATTTCAAGCAATAGCTGTAGGTAAAAAACTAAAGACAAAAACCTAAAATTTAAATTAGAAGGTAATGAAATAGAATGTGAAGATAACGTTAAACTTCTAGGTGTAACAATAGATTTTAAACTAAATTTCAATGAACATGTCTCTATAATATGTAAAAAGCATCCAAACAATTAAATGTATTAAAAGAATAGGTAAACACCTGACTAAACTTGGAAAATTAACAATTTATTATTCTTTCATAATGTTCAACTTTAATTACTGCCCACTAGTTTGGCACTTTTGTGGGAGGTTAATACAAAAGATAGAGAAAATTCAAGAGAGAGCACTAAGGTTTATCTATGAAGACTATTCAGCAAGTTATGAAGATCTACTCTGCAAATCAAAATTACCATCTTTAAAAATAAGAAGAATGCGATCATTGGCTATTGAAGTTTTCAAAATTATTAATAAAGATTGTCCTGTATATCTCCATGATTTAATACACTTAAAGGAAAACACTTACTCTTTCAGATACCAGAATACAGCCGATCTACCACATGTAAGAACAACTGCATATGGCCTACAATCTTTAAGGTATGTGGGTGCTAAGCTTTGGAATGAGCTGCCAGATGAGCTACGTACATGACGTAAGCAATCATCTTTAAACCAATTCAAGAACTTGATAAATTCTTGGTCTGGCAGCTCATGCCAATGTTTTGCCTGCAAAACCAGTTAATTTCTGTTCATTATTTTTGGTTTAATGCTTTATTTTCAGCATGGCAAATTTATTTTGTTATCTTTAATATAGTGCTTCTGCTGCTTTGTGATAATTTTAGTAACTTACTTATTAATTTGTCATTTTAATGTGCTTTTTTATGTGCAAACCATTTTATTTTTGCTTTTGTGTTTTTATCTCATAATTGCATGTATCAGTGTGTGCTTAACTTGCAAGATGCTTAAAGAACTTTTGTGCTGCATGTTTATATACTGATATGAACTCTTGCTTTATATGTTTAATTTTGTATGCATGACTTGATATGTATGTTTTGTTTTACTTGTTGGTATGTCGGTTTTAAAAGCTCTTCAGAGCTTATGTTTATGCTTGCAAATTTTATATCGACTCTAAATAAAGCTTTATGTCTTTACATGCTTTATGTCTTATGTCTTATGTCTTAAATTTCAGTGCAAGAGTGATCACATGTATTTTTAATTCAAATGTCCATAACCATGTATCAACTTAAAAGAATGTGAGACATATTACTTTTTACCACTATCAGACCACTCAGGGGCAGATTTAACCATTTTTAAAAGGGGGTTCCCAGGATAAAAGGGGGGAGGGTCCAACTATACGTCCCCATTCAAATGCATTGTTTGTTAAAACAAAAACTGAAAAAGGGTGTTGCAACCCCCAGGAAACCCCCCACTCCCCTTGACAGTAAACTGGTCAATATAAATTAATGTTTTTGTCCAAAATTTTTTTAAAAAATCCATAAAGGCAGTAGAGAAATTGAATTAGAAAGGTAAACTTAAATTATATAATAAAACAAAGGGAAAGGGGTACATGTATTCAACGTCCTTTGGGGACTAATAATGGACGAAATCGTTTCTAAAATCTAATTTTACTGCTCTTATCGCTATTTGGTCCAATCCGGAAAAAACAGTCACTTAGACAACTTCCTGTTTGGGTCATCCGGTGCCAAAACAAAGGTCATCAGTAACAAGCTGAGGGAGGAAAAAATTTAGAAAGCCAACACTTTGAAACTTTAATAGATTATGATCCACTTTTTCGAAACTCAAATTAAAGTAAAAAAAATATTTTGTTTGAAGAGTTTACTATGGTTTAAACAGGTCTCTTTAAAAAAGTATTATGCATTTTACATTGTTTCAACAGGGCCCCAGATAGCTTCAACTGGATGAAAAAGTTGTGTAATTTTAGAACTTACCCGGAATGGAATAAATAGCGATAAGGTGTATATAAGTTTAAACAATAATCATCAATTCTAATTGAAAGATTTTTTATTGCTTTTTGTTTTTATATATATTTTGGACATTAACTCATTTTAACTGCATATTTTAGCGAAGAAAAAGAAACCTTTTATTCTAATTTTTTTTAATTTTTGTCACCAAATTTCACTGTTATTCAATTTAAAACATAGTATCTTAATGAGAACTTTTTGAATTTTTTTAATGTGTATTCAGTTTATTTGCTTAGAGATCGTTTCAAATATGTTTTTTTTTTTCTTTCATAATTTTTTTTTAACCATGATAACAGATTTCATTTACCAGTAAGAAATTTTAAGAAATTTCTAATTTGTGGGCCCAAAGAGAACCCTTTTGCTAATTCAAGGGTACAGTATATTCCTTTTCTTATTTTGCTAGTATCTATATGGCTTATTATAAAGTTCGCCTTGTCACGTGAGGTTTTATTTTTAATCTTTACACAATTATTTTTAAATTTTCTTTATTTTATTGAACAGAAAATTATTTTTAAATGAACTCTCCAGCAATGTTTATATTATGTTCAGTTATGATTGTGGACAGGTGTTAATGTAGTGACTGATAGTGTCAGAGCGTACTAAGTATAACAAATGTATTATTAGGGTTAAGACAAAAATGGGAAAAACAATTGATGAATTGTGATATATTACTCCTTTCAAGGGTAATGATATTTACCCTAAAACTTTTATTTATTAGGGTAAAAGTTAAAGTTTTGAGGGAATGGACCCTAGAGACCTTATAATGAAGGCATATAGAGAAACATAAGTGGTGTTTATAATCTTAAACTCATCTATTGTATCATGTTCTGGTGTTTTAATGGAGATGAAATCATAAAACAAATATTTGATTATTTATTGGTCCACACTATATTTTAATTTTTATCATTACGGGCATGATTTGGATTTTTCTTAGAAATTTTGCTGAAATCACTGTAGATGTTATCATACATGTACATTATACTAAATTTATATTAAACTTTTGAACCGATCAAATAATAAAACATGACAAGTTGACAGTTATGCTTGAAATAACCAATATTTTACAGAAAAATAATCACATTTAGTTTATTAAAAAAGGTTTTCTTTATATTACCATCAAATCATAGTACAATGAACAAAATGTACATGACATCCGGTTTCATATAAAACAAATGGTAAGAAAAAATGTTTTCTTGAATTTGACAGTTATAGGAAGCTAACCCTGCATTTCATTGAAGAAAGTTTTTTTTAGTCATAAACATATATCTTGGGAGTTTCAAAGCACCATTTTATTTTTATTTAGTCTTTTATAAAATGTTTTTGAAATTTGAGGTTACATGGTTAAATTTCTTTTAAAAGCTTGTAAACCAGTCAGGGATATAACTCTACGTCCCCATTCAAATGCATTGTTTGTTAAAACATTAATGTTTTTGTCCAAAATTTTTAAAAATCCATAAAGGCAATAGAGAAATTGAATTACAAAGGTTAACTTAAATTATATAATAAAACAAAGGGAAAGGGTACATGTATTCAACGTCCTTGGGGACTAATAATGGACGAAATCGTTTCTAAAATCTTATTTTACTGCTCTTATCGCTATTTGGTCCAATCCGAAAAAACAGTCACTTAGACAACTTCCTGTTTGGGTCATCCGGTGCCAAAACAAAGGTCATCAGTAACAAGCTGAGGGAGAAAAAATTTAGAAAGCCAACACTTTGAAACTTTAATAGATTATGATCCACTTTTTAAACTCAAATTAAATTTGCTAAATTTTGTTTGAAGAGTTTACTATGGTTTAAACAGGTCTCTTTAAAAAGTATTATGCATTTTACATTGTTTCAACAGGGCTCTAGATAGCTCTTGAAACTTTGTGTAATTTTAGAACTAAATGAATAAATAGCGATAAGGTGTATATAAGTTTAAACAATAATCATCAATTCTAATTGAAAGATTTTTATTGCTTTTGTTTTATCAATTTTGGACATTAACTCATTTTAACTGCATTAGCGACCAAAAGAAACCTTTTATTCTAATTTTTTAATTTTTGTCACCAAATTTCACTGTTATTCAATTTAAAACATAGTATCTTAATGAGAACTTTTGAATTTTTTAATGTGTATTCAGTTTATTTGCTTAAGATCGTTTCAAATATGCTTTCATAATTTTTTAACCATGATTACAGATTTCATTTACCAGTAAGAAATTTTAAGAAATTTCTAATTTGTGGGCCCAAAGAGAACCATTTTGATAATTGAAGGGGACAGTATATTTCTTTTCTTTTTTTGTTGATATCTATATGGCTTATTATAAAGTTCGCCTTGTCACGTGAGGTTTTATATTTAATCTTTACACAATTATTTTTAAATTTTCTTTATTTTATTGAACAGAAAATTATTTTTTAAATGAACTCTCCAGCAATGTTTATATTATGTTCAGTTATGATTGTGGACAGGTGTTAATGTAGTGACTGATAGTGTCAGAGCGTACTAAGTATAACAAATGTATTATTAGGGTTAAGACAAAATGGGAAAACAATTGATGAATTGTGATATATTACTCCTTTCAAGGGTAATGATATTTACCCTAAAACTTTTATTTATTAGGGTAAAAGTTAAAGTTTTGAGGGAATGGACCCTAGAGACCTTATAATGAAGGCATATAGAGAAACATAAGTGGTGTTTATAATCTTAAACTCATCTATTGTATCATGTTCTGGTGTTTTAATGGAGAGCTTGTTGTTCGGTGAGCCAAGGCTGTTGAAGGCATTGACCTATAATGGTTTACTTTATAAATTGTTATTTGATGGAGAGTTGTCTCATTGGCACTCACACCACATCTTCCTATATCTATGAAATCATAAAACAAATATTTGATTATTTATTGTCCACACTATATTTTAATTTTTTCATTACGGGCATGATTTGGAATTTTCTTAGAAATTTTGCTGAAATCACTGTAGATGTTATCATTGTATTATACTAAATTTATATTAAACTTTTGAACCGATCTAATAAAGCATGACAAGTTGACAGTTATGCTTGAAATAACCAATATTTTACAGAAAAATAATCACATTTAGTTTATTAAAAAAGGTTTTCATATTACCATCAAATTATACAATGAACAAAATGTACATGACTTTGATATAAAACAAATGGTAAGAAAAAATGTCTTCTTGAATTTGACAGTGTAAAGCTAACCGCATTTCATTGAAGAAAGTTTTTTAGTCATAAACATATATCTTGGGAAAAGCACCTATTTTTATTTAGTCTTTTATAAAATGTTTTTGAAATTTGAGGTTACATGGTTAAATTTCTTTTAAAAGCTTGTAAACAGAAAAAAAAGTGTTGAAAATTTGATTTGTTAACTTCCACTCTTCCAGCATTTGTCCAGTGATGGTTATTTTTTTTATATGCAATGAAATGTTATTTGAAATTTTGTCTGAAATCCTGGACAGAATAAAACTTTACTCATATCAAGTATTTCTTTATTTAAACATGTTGACACAAATAAATTCTCCACACTTTTAAAAAAATGCCAAATTTAACAAAGACTAATATCATGAATATAGGAAAACAATGGTGGTATTAATCCTAGTAATAATACAATAGGGAAGTTAAATATATACATTGAAATTTTGACAATTTTCATTTTTGCCTATAATCATTTATAGTTCTTTATAGATTGGAAATTTGCGCTTTAAGTTGTTTTTATGCAATTACTAATGAACTGTTAAGCCAACGCTCTTTATCATGTTTATATATTTTGATATGCTCTTACCATGGTTACTGCATTACAAAATGGTGATTAATTTAAATATTTGTAATATTTATTTTTCTGTTTGGGAGTTATGGTCCTTTATAAATTGGAAAATAGGCTTAGAATGTTGAAGGTCAAAAATGCCTGAAAACGCGATTTAAGATACAGAAAACCCAATTTGATGTCAATTAAATTTTACAGCTTATTCCTTGTTGCCTTTTAATGTATTATCTTAAAATATATATATGTCATAAATGTACAACATGTAGATAAATAAAAACTTTAATTAGGAAAAGTAATGAGCAGGACAAGTTTAAAATAATTCAAATATCATAAAGATTGCTGAAATTTTCTGTCAACTTTTATAGGAATATTGCTATGATGATTTTTCCCATATATATGTGCATTTTGGTGAAATATTTGGGGATTAAAAAATGTAAACAGCAAAAATTATCAGCAAGACAATTAAAATAAATTTTATGCCCCATTTATGGGCATTATGTTTTCTGGTCTGTGCGTCCGTTCATTAGTTTGTCTGTCCGTGTGTCCCGCTTCAGGTTAATGTTTTTGGTCAAGGTAGTTTTGAGCTATCAGCGGCATGTTTTCGATACCATTGACCCTTACGGAAGTCGATTATATTTCCGCCTACCGCACTCGGTTTCATATTTACTATTTTACACAAACTCCGTAGTGATCGTTTCAGTTCCGGAACTATTTACATACTAACTGGAATCTGCTTGTATTACGCTACACTCGAACAAAGTGTTGTAGTCGGACGGGAACCAGTTTGCATACTTTATTTTATTAACAAAAAAATCTTGACCTGTCCATAGGAAGGCTTGTATAGTCCGCGGTTTTATTCTCCAAAATTGGACCTTCCAGAGGGGGTGCGGATTATAGAGTACAATAAGCAAGAAATAAGAGAACAAGTTCAATTTCGCGGCGAGGTGGTTGTTTACGTTCCGCCATCTTTGTTATTGATATTGTAGAGGGCGCTCTCATCATTGTTCAAACTAATAATTTTAACTCATCCATATTAATAAGTTATTTCTATTCAATATCAAATAAATGCTGATAAATATAAAACTAAACCGTTCATTACAAATTTCTCGTTTCTTTTCAATGCATTGGTTGAAATAAACTGGTATCTGCTTGATTGAACCGATACAAACATAGTAAATAAGACAACCGTAAACCAGCTTAGAATTTGTAAACTACAAAACGTAATCGGTTATTGTTCATTCCGTTTTGGTGTTTCATACAGACTAATATGGTTTGTATTAGCTTAAGACCCTTCAAACATTAATGTGATAGGTATATTAAAGACTGTTTTACAAAAGGATGGAACTGTTTTACTTTCAAAGTCGTATTATAGTGATATCTGTCATGTACGGATTTCGACTCTCACCGGTTAATTTCTTCTTTACACGAGCCGTTTACACTTCCTGTTTAAACATACACAAGTTTCTAAATTGTTTTTAAGTGAATTAAACTTATTTTAACAATCATGAAGCGTTCTAGAATCATTTACAAGCAGTTTCAGCTTCCGTTTGATGATGGAAAACAGGTTTTCCAAGAAAATACCGCTGACGATCGCACAGGATTTGAAATTACCGAAGTTTCATACACCTTATCGCTAATCCCGGCTGACCCGGCTGCTTGAACTTTGACGCATACAACAATCACTTTTCCATTGTGGCGTCAGATATTTTGTTTTATGACGTTAAAATTTTACGGAACCTGTGTGATATCCAGTAATGGCAGACAAATAGCGATAAGGTGTATTAAACCTTTTCTAACAGTAACAAAAGTTTTTACCTAAAATTTCGTGGAGAGAAGGGGTTTGGACTATGTACCAGTGCGAACTATACAAGCCTTTCTACGGTATTTATTTGTCCAAAAAACAAAACCAGCCAGTAGTCAATGGATACTGTAGATCATTCAGGTAGTCTTAACCTATTCATTTGTACTAAAAACAGCCAGTTGTCATCTTCACTTCACACACACACATATACGAATATCAATTATATGCTTACGATACATGTTGCAATATTAAACTAATAACGGTATGTGAAAATCAAGACTTGCATAAAAATATCCCAATATTACAGACAGTGTGAAGTTGAAGTCCAATCAAATTGAAACTTAAACTTAGTTAGTACACATGTTCCCTTTGATATGATCTTTCTAATTTTAATGCCAAATTAGAGTTTTGACCCCAATTTGACGGTCCACTGAACATAGAAAATTATAGTGAGAGTGGGGCATCCGTGTACTTTGGACACATTCTTGTTTAGTCATGAATTACATTTTAGATTTATACTATGTAATGAATATTGGTGAGTGGATATTCATTTGCCATTGTTGAAGGTGCAAATTTATGTATCTTGGTGTGTGACACAGGCTGTTAAGAGCCCCTAATCAGTCCCCTACCCACGAAGTGGAAGGGGACTTTAGGTTTGCACTCTGTCTGTCTGTCCCTCCATCAGTTCTGCAAATCACTTTTCCACACTTTTTTTGTCATTCTTGAAGATATTGATTTGATATTTGGTGTTTTATTTTATCATGACAAGTTACAAATCAAGTTCGAATTTTGTTCCGGTCTAATGATTTTGTGCAGAGTTATGGTCCATTGACTTTGAAAATTCACTAAAATAATCAGTTTTCCTCACTTTTTTTGTCATTGATTCTTGAAGATATGGATTTGATAATTGGTATATAGTTTTATCATGACAAGTTACAGTTCAAGTTTGAATTTTGTTCTGGTCTGATAATTTTGTGTAGAGTTATTGTTCTTGGGCTTAGAAAATTCACTAAAATTATCAGTTTTCAACACTTTTTTTTGTCATGTTTGAATACATTGACAAGTTATAGATCAAGTTAGAACTTTGTTCCAATACAATGAATTTTTAACCGGTAGGGGGCTATGTATTGCCATGCAATACTCACAGAATGCTTGTTTTTTTTTAAAGTAGCAGAATTACATACATAGAGATTTCAATCTGGGGGCAGCGATGACATAAACATGATAAACTGTGTAAAGCATTTTTAGATCATCATTTGGCGTCTGTCGTTGTCATCGTCTGTTGTTGTTAACTTTTACAAAAATCTTCTCCTGAAACTGCAAGGCCAAATTTAACTAAACTTGGCAAAAATCATTATTGGAGTATATAGTTTAAGAAATGTATCTGATAACCCCACCTGCCAACCAAGATGGCCAACTTGGCTAAAAACAGAACATAGGGGTATATTTCAAGATTTGTCTATGATTTCGAAAACCACTATAAATAGAGAAAATCTGACAGAACAAAAATGTTTAGTATGTCGAGCTCTACTATTTGTTCTATTTGTCAAAACCATCATAAGACTTATGGGAGTTATTGCCCTTAAATGAAAAAAATTACCTTTTTTTTTCTCAATTTTGCTTATTATCTTGAAAACTATAACGTGTATAATAGATAGAGAAAAACCTTAAAATACTAGAATGATCAGGAAGACAAGTTCTACAAATAAGTTTAAAGATCGAAATCATTGGTCAATTCCTTATTAGAGTAAATTATTGCCTTTTAATGACTATTTTTAGTATTTTTTTGTGTTTTGCCTTAGATCTTCATTATCATAATATATATTAAGATAGAAACTTAGATAAGCAAAAATGATGGGCAAGATAAGATCTTCGATAACAATGGAATGGAGTTATTGTCCTTTAATGTCGATTTAAAATTGTCTGTTTACATGGTTTACTTTTACAAAAATCTAATCTGAAACTTGTAGGTAAAATTTTACCAGACTTGGCTACAATCATCACTATAGTATCTATTTTTTTTGTAAAATATGTCCTCTTACACTGCCTGCCAACGAAGATGGCCGACATGGCCAAAAATAGAACACAGGGTAAAATGCAAATTTTGTCCATTATTTTGAAAACTGTTATGAATTGAGAAAATCTGAGAAGAGCAATGTTGGAGAGTGTCCCCTGTAGAATATGCACTCAGATCAAGGTCAACCACACAGGCTCTTTAGAGCCTATAGTTTTTTTAGAAGTTAAAGAACTGGATGCTTTTTACATTCTATTGCTATGCAGATACATAATGTTACAAAGTTTTGTCTGTCATATATGTACATGTCCTTTACCTGATTTTCACTGTTGAGTTACTGCTAAGAAATTTTTTGAGAGTTTTTTTTGTTAGGTTTTTCATTAATTAAGTGTAAATAATGATTGAAAGCTGTACATGTTGGCTAGCAGGGTTTATCTGATTTTGGACTCATTATTATGGATCATTGGTTAATGTTTGGCTGTTTTAATTAGGTTTATGTATAATTTGCTACAAGCAATAGGATAACTATATTTGGTGAATCGCAGGATTGCAATGTGAACATGTCATATTTGTGTTATGTTTATGTTTATATTCTTTTTTATTTTAAAAGCACTTGTTACATTTTATAATGATGTTTGAAATGGCTGTTAGTCATGTTAGTAGGCTGTTTAGTCTTTTTTGAAGATTTTTGTCTTCCTTTTTGAAAACTATTTATGGGCTATAGCTATTTAATTTTCAAAATTTAGCACTATTTAGTTTCTGGATAGGTTGCAGTTTTCAACTGGATTTAGCTATTACTTTTAGAGATTGTATTAGATTTGCATCAATTTTTATTCCACAAAAGATGTGCAAGTTTATCCCTTAATTCGTAGTTTTGATTGTCATTATTTGTTTTTATTTATTCTTATTTTTATTAGTTTGCGATTTAGGCAAATAGGTGGTACTTGTTTGAAAGATTCCGAAACTGTAGAACAGGGTACTTGTTAAAATCATTCAGAAATTGTGGAAGTTGACCAACAGGATTATGGGATTATAACTATATATCCCTTCTGAATAAGTTTTTTTAAAGGTTTGGTTAGCTTTGAGGTGAATGACAACATTTTTGTTGAGCCTGTGACTTTTGTTGCAGAAAACTCGACATTGGGTAGTGATCCGGCGGCGGCGTTAACTAACTTCTTAAAAGCTTAATATTTCAGAAAGTAGAAGACCTGGATGCTTCATACTTTGTATATAGATGCCTTATGATATGAAGTGTCCGTCTGTCATATGTCCATTGTCCTTGACCTCATTTTCATGGTTCAGTGACTACTTTAAAAAAAAAGTTAAATTTTTTGTAATGTTAATTTCTCTCTTATTACTGTGGATTCATTATTATTCGTTGAATACCAATTTTCGTGGGTTTCTTGGGTACAGGTGAACCACGAATTCAATGTTCAACGAAATTACAAATGTAAATTTGGCTTTGTATGCAGAGATTGGCAAAACCACGAAATCAAATATCCACGAAAATGTAAGTGCTCCTCAATCCACGAAAATTGGTACCGACGAAAATAAATGAATCCACAGTATGAGTAATAAGATAACTATATTTGGTATGTGCGTACCTTGCAAGGTCATCATGCCTGTCAGACAGTTTTCACTTGACCTCGACCTCATTTCATGGATCAGTGAACAAGGTTAAGTTTTCGTGGTCAAGTCCATATCTGAGATACTATAAGCAATAGGTCTACTATATTTGGTGAATGTAATGATTGTAAGGTGTACATGTTCAACTGGCAGGTGTCATCTGACCTTGACCTCATTTTCATGGTTCAGTGGTCATAGTTTAGTTTTGTGTTTTGGTCTGTTTTTCTTATACTGTTTGCAGTAGGTCAACTATATTTGGCGTATGGAAATATTTTACGATGTACATGTCAGTCTGGCATGTTTTATTTGACCTTGACCTCATTTTCACGGTTCATTGCTAACTGTTAAGTTTTTTTGTTTTGTTCTGTTTTGATAATACCATGAATACTGTATGCAGTAGGTCGACTATATATAGACTTCTTTTCTTTGTTGTTGTTAGCACTGAACTATACATCGTATATAAGCTCTGAAGAAGTTTTACGTTATCGTTTGAATTTTGATCTACATATAAAATTCATAAAAAAAAATCAAAATTCTCTGCCCTATAGATTTTCATATTAAAATGGAGTCTAAAATATGTAATAATAAATGCACCGTATCAAATGTATATATTATAACAACTACTTATTAACTGTTACGCTTCGCATGCTATGTTGTGTAGTGACATGCATCATAAATCTAAGTTAGAAGACAAATTTAAAAAAAAAACAATTTTAAAAGCTTTCTTTGACAAATTTTATACTAGTTACTTCATTACAAGTTTAAATTAGATTTTCTAGTAGTAAATTTAATTCATTTGAAATCTGTATTCAAATACGCTGTTGGAGATAACTAAGCGTCAATAAAATACATTATTTTGTATTTTATAAATTAGTGCCTTCGATTATAAAGAGTCGTCATCGAATAGTCTCATTATGCCGATATTCAAAACGACTAGTTTCATTGTTATTACAACAAAAAGGTCATAATAGCATGACAGAGTGTTTTGTTTCAGTATGTGCAAAAAGCCAATTTTAGACAAGGTACCCATATAAGCCTGGAAATATTGTGGCTAGTTAAATATGTAAACATTGATAAATTTCAATTCCTTTGGTATACTTTCTTTCAATCATTTATGTTGTTGCTACTAATTGAAATATAAATTATCAAATGATATTTTTAGGCGGGCTTTTATATCCTTCCATGCATTTCGTATTTGTACTTTTGCTCAATTGAATTTTTTCAAATTTTCACGTCGGTGCCTTTAAATATATAACTAAATATACAGTATTGTGTTTTCTCATTGTTGAAGGCCGTATGTTGGCCTATAATTGCTTACATCCACTTCATTTGAACTCTGGTGGATAGTTGTCTCATTGGCAATCATACCTTTTATATTTAATGCAATCCGTATAAAAATTCTTCTGTAGCCAATTTTATAACTGATTCAAGCTAAGCCTACTTGTGTCAGTTGTATCTACAAAAAAGTACCGAACGATGGAAGTATAAAAATAACTTACATATTAAACTGGTCAACTGTCAAGATATTTTATCACCATACGTGTTAGATCGGTATCATCATGTACTTTTACCTTTTCATCCAAGATTGAGATTATTTTACGTCACAAATATTTTACGTCCCAATTTATTCCGCGAAATGTAATTATGAGAAAAGCTCTTTGAGCTGCCACTTAGCTCGGGAACACATGAAGGTCTAGATGGGGTTTAAATTAAATTAAATATAGTTATATGTATTTAAACTGCTTAGAGAAGTTGTAAAACGGGTTATTGGTATTTTGGATTTAGATATAATTATTGGTTATATATGCACGTGAAATCCTTTGGCGGTTTAAAGGGTGGGGTTCGGTTATATTATATAAAGAAATTGTTGAGCTGTCAGTTCATCGAAGGTGCTCACAGTAACTATAACGTACAGTTTACCGTTTATTGTCATATTTATGAATATGGATCATATAGAGTTTAAGTTCATTTACATATAATGATGTGTTGGATAATTTTGTTGTATGCAAATGTCAATTTGAAGATTGTTATTAAATCATATCAGATTATTAAAGATTGTTTGCAAGAGAAAAGAACAAGTTACTGCGAGCAACCAAACCTATATTAGGGTTTTGTCTTATTTATACGAAGGAATTTAGTAAAGAAATGCTTTAAATTCGGACGAACAGGCGAGGGAGAATTTAATAAAGAATAGAGAATAATGGGGTGCAAAAGTATAAAGAATGACTACAGGAAATAACAGAATTAGGTAATACAATATTGATTACAGAAATGAACGATGTACGTACATTTTTTTTTTTTTTTTTTGTAATAAAGAAATCGTATAATTACATGTCCTCATCTTCCAGTGTTAATCCAAATTTACACTCATTCATACCGGTTGACAAATTTTGCGATACCTACCAATTAGATATTCTCGTCATGAAATTGCATCAAATATTTGTAACTGGATGATAAGCAAGCAATATTCAATCAAACAATCCAAACATATTTAAAGCGCATAACTTATTTATATGTATAAGAAATATATATATAAATAAATTAAATTATTGTTAAATAAAATAAATAAATTGAAAAATTATTGTGTTGCGGAGTTCTGAAAATCTTATTTAGCCTAGGACCACATAGACTACAAATCTGGTGGTCCCAGTGAAAATTTCATGGTCCTGTAATTTCTGATTTTTTTTTTTTCTATCAATTATTTCCATACATGTAGGTATTTATAAGATTGGGCTAATTTACACAATAATTATATGATTCCGTATCAAATATTTCTATACATTGTAATCAGGAGCTATACTATATACAAGGCAGATTAAAAAAATTAAATTCGCAACAAACTTAAGCTGGACACCAGGACCACAACAACACTCATAATTGGCGGAACATACCGAGTTTTTGTGGTCAGGACCGACAGGACTGCCAGTTTTCGAGAAAACCGGTGTTGTGTACGGTTACATATTCAAATCTTTATTCTCCAAAAATGGCAGGAAACAGAATTTTCCTTCGTAAATATGTCTATACTTCCTTGAGATTCTTACGGGTTTAGCTTAGTTGATTGATTGTTGTTTGCTGAACGTCAAGCAGCTGTATGATCGGTATATATGCTTAAATTGAGATGTAGGTATACGTCTATGAGACAGCAACCAAAAGACATCAAGAGGGCAACAACATACAGGGTCTATATAATATATCAATCTCTTAATTATGAACATTAATTAAAACTTAATCTAAAATTATAAGTAACGGTTTATTTCATACATGTACCAATGTACAACTGACATTATGCCGGGGAAGGATGGGACTTGATCCCCAAAAGCCCACTCCCGGTCAAATCCGGCCCTTGCTATAGGAGTATTGTTTTTCTTACTCTCGAAGTACACTTCCATGAAAGGTTCCAGTTTCTCAAATTTTACTCAGTGTTGCTGAACCTGAGCTAAACATATAGACACAAATATACTGAAGTTTTAAAGGGGAAATTTAAAAATGGTATATTTTGTCAACCTAACCAAACCAAGCTGTTACTAAGTGAACACCAGAGAATTATAAATGGTCAGTCAAGTCGTCGATAATTGAAACACAGTCATCCATGCAAGTCATGGCTACTTTAAAGGGAAGAAAAGAATCATCATGGGTATTAAAAGTATTGATTAATACAACAACTCTTACATAAGTATAATTTGGATACATAATTTATTGGTTATTGTGTAGCTCTTGTCTATATCAATAACTGACATGTAGCGTTACTTAAAAGTAAACTTCCCTTGCTGGCTTTCTCATATTTCTCATTACTCGACAGAATTATTAATATATTGGAGCAATTATAAACAATTGTATTATAAAAACGAAAAAAAATAACAACTTGATGTAATTGGAATTGAAATCAATATGACTAATATTAAAATGAAAGGATATTGAATAAATATCTCTTGTGGGATCATTTATCATTATATGGACACATGCAATATCTTAAACAATGAGATATAGTCGACTAAATGTCGTTTGTTTATATTATAGAGGTCCTATCAAGAGGAGAACAGAAGGCGGAGGTCAAAATCCTATCAAGAGGAGAACAGAAGCCGGATCATACAACGCTGCATTCAAAAGATCTTAGAATAAGATACTATATACAAAAAATGCGATAAAACAGAAGAACAAGCACCGTTTAAAATTTTAAAACCTTATTGGTGCAGCTAAATAACAAACCAAGACCCACAGTAAGATAAATATGAGGATATAAATGTTAATGAGACAACAACTTATCAACATCTAACCAGAGGACATCTATAGGTCAACATACAGTTTTCAACAATAGACAAAATATCTATACGATAAATCAAGCTCTAAATCGCTCTCGAGTCTACAAAATTGTAAATAAATTAAACATAAGCTGGCATGTCATTAACTGCTAGTAGTCCTTTGTTAATTTATGTATCATTGTCATTTTGCTTAGTTTCTTCTGTTACCTATTCCGACATCGGACTCGGACTTCTTATACTGTGCGTATTGCTGTGTGTTTGTTTATTCTACATTGGCTAGAGGTATAGGGGGAGGGCTGAGATCTCACAAAACATGTTTTACCCCGCCGCATTTTTGCGCCTGTCCCAAGTCAGGAGCCTCTGGCCTTTATTAGTCTTGTATGTTTTTTTAATTTTAGTTCATTTATATGTTTCGGAGTTTAGTGTGATGTCCATTTTTCAGGCCATATTTTACTGGGGGAACACACTATAAACCAGCTACAGGATAAACAATCAATATTATCAAGGATATGCTATGTGCTTCAAAATAAAACCTTCTTTTAAAATTAGTGATTTTTGTTTATTTTCACTGATGGAGTTTCGCAGTAGTTACCTATAAATGACTTAGAAGCCGCGAAAAGACCGTTAATAACATGCTAAATTCCAGTTGAAAACGGCAGGAAAAACGGAAAGACAGAATCTTACATGGAGCCAAAAATTAAAGCAATAGGAGACAACCAAATCAGTAAAAAAAAATCAAAACGATGCTCTTAGTTTTGGAGTCCGCTTAATAGAAGGCGGAGGGTGATTAGTTTTCGTGTCAAAAGATTTCTTTGAACAATCGTACATTTCTTACTTAAAAGATTAAAATGTGTTTCTAGCATCTTGTCATCAATATATTTCTGTATCAAATTAATATCATGAATGTAATAGAAATGTCCAAAATAGTTAATATTATTGGAATGGCATTACCTACCTCTTGTGTGTAGTTTCCCCGATAGATAATAAGATGGTTTGCTGAATAATACATTTGTTACAAGATATAGGATACAGGATAATCAAATAAATATCGGATTATTTACTACACAAAGTTTGTATTAATGTGTATATAGATCAAATTCTATTTATAGTGGAAGTAGACAATAGCTCTATATTCAATAATATTAATTTATTATGTAATCGATGCCATCGACTTAGATTGGACTGGTTTATGCTTTCTTTTCATTATTTTCAATTGTGTGTATGGTAAGTTACTGTCAATTTCCTATATATAAAAATAAGGAGATGTGGTATGATTGCCAATGAGATAATTAACTATTCACCAAAGTTCAAATGAAGTGGATAAAAGCAATTATAGGCAACCGTACGACCTTCAACAATGAGAAAAACCCATACCGTATAGTCGGCTATAAAAGGCTCCGATATGAAAAATATGAAACAATTCAATTCAGAAAACAAACGGCCTAATTTATAACAAAATCATATACATGTATATATTCAACTTTTGTCTGTGTTTGATAATGCTAACAACACATATAAGGGTACTCAAAAAGCAAATGTTAGTATAAAAGCAATCAATTACTACGGGGAACAAATAGACCTTTGGAGTTTAAGGAACTCGTAAAATTGACACTGGACGTATGTAATAAAACTTGTGCATAAAAAGCCTATTCGGAACATGTCTATCAATTGTTTCGTGTTAATACCATCCTGTTAGATAGGAAATAAAATGAACTATAAAAATATCAATTATCCTTTCATATCGTTTTCGAGTTCAGTTGTCCTGCCTAATAAGAACACCACGTCAATCATTTCTCCGAGTGTTAATATAAAAATGGATTTACCAAAACAACCTTGCCAAGTGATCTCATATCTTATTTCTAAGACAATTACATAGCTTATAGACTTAAAATTTAGTCAAAATAAAAGTATAATTTCAAATCATACCATTTCCTAATCACTCAGTCTGGCTACATGAAGGGACTGAGAGTGCTATCTATTTCTGTAATATATAAGGACCTACTTTATTTTTGTGCATTAATATACTGTGGGATATGTAATGAACTGTCAAGTGATTAATAAATAATGTTTCCGCTTACGATAGATACTTATAGATGCAAGTCTTCCTTGTAGACCTGTGTCGCCTACATTTTCGTTTTTCAATAACCAAAATAACAGATATGTTTATCACATATTCAGAAAAGTCCAATATGCTTTTATTTCAAATTAAATTTGGATCTCCTTAAATCGGTGCTTTGCTTTTTGCGCCAATTGGCATTTCATTTTCGCCAAACAATCTTTCATTTACAAACCATATTTCGTTTGCGCCAAAATAAAACCTTTCATTTGCGCCAATGATACAAGTTAATAGTATATATAATGAAGAGATATTCATCATATATCACCGCATTATGATCGTCCGCTCTATTTTTTGATAAGCAGGATCAGCGTTTATGAGCTTTTAGAAAACATATTTTTTTTTATTTCTCGTTCTTGATTGCTGAGATTCGATTGTCTGATGGGCTGCACCGTGGTCGTGTTTATTCAATGTCTTTATAATGATTTTGCTGTCCACATCAGTTGTGATTCTGGCTTAATAGGAAGTTTTCAATACATTAGATAACGTATATGTGTGGTCATAAATAGAAACTACCCCTTTACAACGGGGGCACTTGCGGATGTATGTAATGTATATTTAAAACTTTTCCGTTCTATGCTACCTTTAAAACTGCACAGAAGCAATATTATAAAGTTTTATATGTCGTAACTAATATCTCATTTCATGGAGCAGATTTTCCAAAGCATTGGTTTGATTTTTTTCATAAATTTGTCCATCTTAAAATTCTGAATTTTCAAATTGAATATATACAAATAATGAACATTTGATCTTCTTCACCTCTTTCTTTGAAAACTATTTACTTCAGCATTTGTTTGTATTTTCTTCTGATTTAGCGGGTTTTTATACTTGTAATGAATGCATTGATTGATTTTCAAAACTTGTTTCGTCCATTTTCATGTTGTAAAATATGAAAACAAAACAAAACATTTGAACAAATACATTTTGTTGTTTAACTAAGGTCATTTACTGACAAAGTTCTTGACTTGGAACAGTATAGTACTCAATCATGTACATGTGGTGAGCACGAAAATTCGTGCCATACTTTTTGCTACCAATGGATCGACGCCGTTGCTGATAGTTAATCAGTCCTCGAGATAACATTCGCCTGGTGGTCACTGATTCGTTAATTGCGTGATTTTGACAGTATATTTATGTGAATCCCCAATTTCAAATAAATCATGTAAGTGATCTAATAGTTGGAAACCTCCCATGCTAAATGACTTCTGATGGTTAAGTTGTTCTATTTAGATCGTTTTAAAGGAGTAGAGCCAATAACTCTAATAAACGGCCCTGTAAAGAAGTTTTTTTCTAAGGCTTCATTCGTTTGAGCAAATGTTATGTGTACGTATTGCTAAATGTATAATTTTTGAAAGTATAATAAGAAAAATTATATATCTGCTTCATATATTATAAATTTATTAGCCTTAAATAGGAATAGATTTCATTTTAATCCACTTTTCTAAAAATTTAGCACCTTTTTCAATCCTTTTTCATGATTTCATATGTGACGCCACACCTCGCCCATTGAAATTTTGGATGACAAGTAAAGAATATGGTATAAAAGAATATTTCAGCACAACTATTTATGGGCAAGGGGTGGCGCCAATCTTATTTTTTTCAGAAAACAACAAAACTACATAAAAAATCAGGTTTTTACAAAATTCACATACATTTATGACGTCACAAACACATCATCAATGACTCAATTCACGAAAATCTTCATCAACTGAAACACTTTAACATTTTAACATATATTTTGATCAAATTTTTCACATTATCACAGTTAAATATTTCAGATTTTTAGGGCCAAAATTATGAGCTAGTGAACCAACTCCTTTTGAGCTCTCAAACAATTTTTATTTAGCTTTCCAAACTTTTGGTCTCGAACATCTTGAGCATACCCAAGTCTTATAGATCGTGCATAGTTAATGTAGGTTATTCATAGAAGAAGGTTGATATATCTTTTTCAGAATTATTATAAAAAATAAATTCCTTTTGCTTCTAAAAATAAGGTTTCCTTGTTTCTATGTTATTTTCTGTCCTCCGATAATCTTAAGTGGGCAATGCATGAAATAAGCATGTTTCTCGAATGTTTTTCTTGTTATAGGTATAACTAATTTAAACAAAAAAATAAATTTGTATTTTTTTTGGTAGATGAAAATGTACTTCTCTACCATTTTAATATAAAATTATTTTTTCAGGTTTTTTCTTTGATATTCAGTATATTATACAAATTATAGCAGTGTGTTATATTTTTCACTATGCAACAGGAACTTCTTTAGGTATATTTGCTGAAGGATTTCGTTCCGAAAATGTAACATTTTTGTTCAGTGATGAGGATGGTCTCTTAGGCACATTTAAAACTGGCCTATAAAAAGAACCCCTTCTTGAATTGGTTGGCCTTCTTGCATTCGTACTCCTTAATGGCGTAGATTTGTCCCTCGGAGTTTCACTGATAGGAGTATGTACCCTGATTGAAGCAGTTGATGTTGGTCTTGTGTTCACATTACTCGAATCTGCTTCGATACGTTGAGTTCCTGCGACTGAAAAGCGTCGAGGAGTCGTCAACATTCTAGTTGCAGCTGCAAGGGAAAGCTTTATCTTTGCCTGAAAAAGAATTTCCTTTATTATCTATCTTTAAATCAATATGTAAAAAATCTATCATCCTCATTTGAAACGAACTGATCATTCCCTAAAATCATTGAAGCTAACAAAATGAGTAAAATTTCAAAATATTGGCCAAAAGGAACAGACTGCAGGGCAGATGTTGAAAATTGTTAACACGCTACAACTCAACATTATCAAGCTGTATCGAATATATAAAATCCTTCCCTTCCATTGAAACTAAAAACGTTTGATGATTATTGTAGTGTTTCAAGTTATCGGCAAACAGGTAGTGGCTTCACATCAGATGTGCAAATTGCTTACACTTTACAATTCAACATTATCAAACTGCAGACCAATTATAAAATCGTTCCCTTTTGTAGTAGCCAAGTTAAGTTTGGCGACAATTTTCCTTGTACGTTGAGTGTTGTGAAATATCAAACTACCTGACAGCATTTGCAAGCTGTAGACCAAATATAAAATCATTCCCTTTCATTAAAGCCAAAAAATCTTTGACGACAGTTTTCTATTCAATGTCGTTCGGACGGACGGTCAGGCAGACGGAATGACTGAATGACAGAATGATGCAAGCGATTACTAGACATAAAAATACATGTACCGACTTGTATATGATTCCATCAGAAGATATTTGTTGTGCCATATACTCATCCACAAAATATTGCTAAAGCGCCAGCATGCAGACGCACATTTGTGTTTATTATATGTACTCTGTGTTTATGAAACAATATGTTGTTAAAATAACTTGATTATTAATTTTCAAATTCAAGATAAGAACAAATAGAAAAAAAAACAGGAACATTTCAGTCTATATTAGTTTCAATTAACTTTTTAAAAATGTTTGCCTTAACAGTTTAGATATTTGTAATCTTTATAATGTTAATTGCCAATACATTCTACCTAGCTAAAAAAAAACCTTCAAACAAATGGAGAAGAAAGCATTCTTTTTAATTATTTTTGTTAGTCCAATGACCATAATTACGTAAAAACTTATCAAAGATGCCAGGCTTATTATTTGGTCCGCGAAACGCCCGTTTGTCTACACAAGTCATCAGTGGCGCTCAAATCAAGCAGTTGGAAGGCCAAATAATGATAAAATAAACGAATTTAAAAACCGAACATTCCGAAAAGTTTTCACATATACGGCTAAGGCAACATATTCTTCGGGTAACCAAACCTTAGTATTTCGAACTACTCTAAAATTGGTAAACAGTAAACTTACAGAAAATGAACATCTCAATGATACGTCATATCAACACAAAAGAGATGACTACTGATCATCTAGGGGACGAATCGGTTAAGTTAAAAAGCGAGCGTTTTTTTTTTTATACTGGCTTATCTAAGTTATCATTGTTTTGTTTGTAGTATCTTTTTGTTACCTATTATATTACCGTTTTAAGGCTTCAAATGCTATTCCAGTACTAATATTCATAGTATGTTCCTTGATTACTCTTGGTAAGTCCACTAATCCAGAGTTAAAAAGGTAAAAGGTTATGATCTTAAAACGTTAGTTTAACACCACCACATGTTCATATACCTGTCCTATTTTTTATTTTTATTTTTTTTTTTTCATTATAATTCTTATGAAATCTGACTATTTTGCATGACTTGTAGCTTGAAAAATGTACATTGTCCGTACTCATACCATAGTTTAAATATTGTATTAAAAACCGACTCAAAATATTTCGTATTATATAAGACATTTGTGATATCCGAAAACGTGTCATGATCTGGAAATCGATCTTATTACTAGTTTATATTAGTTAAATAATTAAAAAAGAAAATAAGTTTGTAAGGCGTTTTAATGGTGCACTTTATACTAAATTTAAGTACTAAGGCTGTAACATTGTAATTTCAGTTGTTTTTTTTTTTTTTTTTTTTTTTTGTGGAGTCGGTGTGATCCTTTTTATCAGAAGGTAAAATTTGCAGCACAATATTTTGACTCATTGCACTAAAAACATTTTTTAGTTTCAATCTAAAAGTTTAAATTTCAAAATAATCTTCCTGATTACGTACTCCGTTTCCCTTCAACGTGTTTTTGACATCCTACATTTGTTATTACTTTTGCTGACATAGTTGTTTATTTTTATAGTGATTAAGATTAAAACACAATGTTGACTGCTGTACCCATATTTTGACATTTCTACCTATTATGTCTGTTTGTTTTGTTCACACATTGTTGCCAATATAATGGAATTCTATACGATTGTCATACAAGTGTGAGGTTTAGCTATCTATAAAACTAGGTTTAATCCACCATTTTGTCTATAAGGAAATTCCTGTACCAAGTCAGGAATATGACAGTTGTTTTCCATTCGTTTGATGTGTTTGAGCTTTTGATTTTGCCATTTGATTTGACTTTTCGTTTTGAATTTTCCTATGAATTCGGTATTTTTGCTGTTTATATATCTTTATATCTATATAGCAAAATGCGTAACGAATACGCTCATGTGAATGATTAAGTGAAAAGTTCATGTTCTGTAAAGGAATAAACTTCCGATAACACATTGACTGTTATTATTCAAACCATATTATCTACCGATCTGTACAATTCATTTGTTATTATTCATTTATATTTTTTAATAGATTTAAATTTTTAAATTTACCAAGTATAAAGTAGCCATGTATAAGTTTTATTATTATTATTATATTATTATTGTTATCCTTTTCCTAACTTCCATTACAGATGATACTTTTGTAACAAATATAACTCAAAGTTATCTTTCTTTGAACTTTCAACCAGTGCCATAATTTTCAAGGTCATAATTTTGTATCGAACTATTAGAATCCTACCTTGTCGACGCACCCGGTTTCATTCCATTTGGGAGTTCATGCGATTCCCTTAATTTTGTTGTGTTATCTTGCTGTGTCTATTTTAATTTTAAATTAAGGAATATATCTCCTTCATGAAAAGCTCAGATTGCTTGCCCGGTTTTGGCTAAACACTTTTTGTCCTTTTTGGTTTATAAGCTCTTCGCCTTTTAATAAGTTTTGGATTTTCAAATATTTTGGCCTCGGGCATCATTGAAGAGACGTTTATTGTCGGAATGCGCATCTGGTGCAGACAAATTGGTACTATTAATGTTAATATACTCGATTTAAGCTATTTGACCATCGGTAAACTATTGTCGCCTTAATTCATTTTATCTTTTTTTCAATATTAAGGTTGTGTGCATGCTTTTATTTCTATTTTTACAGTGCTTTTAAAATATTTCAAAGGAGAAAGTCCATGCCGTTTATGTTTGTAGTTGGAGTTGATTACACAAAACTGGTCCCATATGTCCTACATTTTGTTTGAAAATGAATAAGCCCCTGAATAAGTCTGGAAAAATAAGTGAGATTCCTAGATAAATTTCATTATAACAGGTGAACAATTTCAATATGTGTGCAGTCTTTCTCTGGAGTTTTATGGATCTATGTTGAAACCTGTTGGAGGATTGAAATTACTAACTAGTACAGTCTTTTTCTAAATTTTGTTGCAAAATGATCAAGTTTCCAAGTCTGGAAAAATTGGGAGAACTTCCTCAAACAATATATAATAGCAGGTGCACAACTTCAATATGTGTGCATCCTACCTGTGAAGTGTCAGGTGTTTTTTTTGAATACTGTCAAGGGAGTTACTTACACAAAATGGTACCCTCCTTCTTAAACTTAATGAAAAAATACTAAATTCCCAAGTCTGAAAAAATGGTGGAAACTTCCTCAAACAATTACATAAAAGCCGGTTCACAACTTTAATATGTGTGCAACTTCTATGTATATGTTCAGGGATCTGGTTGAAAGTTGCAGTGAGAGTTGATTACACAAAAGTGGTACCATTTGTCCTAAATTTTGTTTGAAAATGAATAAGTTCCGAAGTATGGGATAAAAAGGGAAAATTCCTGAATGAATTCCATAATGACAGATACACAATTTCAATATGTGTGCAATATTTCTTTTTCATATCTGGGTTGAAAATTGTAGGAGGATTAAATATGAATAACTGGTACAATCATTTCTAAATTTTGCTGGAAACTGATCAAGTTTCCGAGTCTGAAAAAATGGGGGGAGGGGGGTGAGTTCCTCAATTAATTTTATAATAGCTGGTACACAATTTCATCATGTGTGAACCTATCTGTGAAGTGTCAGAGATCTGAGTTGATTACACTAAATGATACCCTCCTTTTTAAACTGACAAAAAATGACTAAATTCCATCGTCTGAAAAATGGGGGAAATTTCCGTCACTATAAGTAATGGCATACAGTTTCACGGTTGTCAGTGTATATAAGATGTGACTTCAAAAAGGAAGATACTAAGGGGTCGATCATAACCATGCGTTAAAAAAATAAAGACAACATGGTCAACAGAATATATACGAGCAGACAGACAACACTTCATTTGATAGAAGACTAGCTGTAGTAAATTTTAATTGCAAATATTATCCAAATAATATATAACGGTTTGTGTCGTCATAAACTGTTTCTGCAAAACACATATCTAAAAAGTGTTAAATTTTAAGTAGTACTTACCATTTCTCAGGGTAAATGAACAGCAATCAGTATTTATTTCTTGCTCATTCAATATGGTTTATGTTTTAGCGTGAGAATTCATAAAATAGTGAAACACTCGTTTGTATTAATTGTTTTAAGTAAAATCAAACGACACAAGAGTTAATGCATCTAGAAGTCAACAAAAGGCTTTCGATTGTGTCTTTACTATACGTCTAGTTCTAAATTGCTCTGTAAATTGTGAATACCTTTAACAGAGACTATTGAAGAGCTGCCAACATGAGGATTTTTTGCATTCTTTCAATGTCGGCTAAACACCATTGCCTCCACCCCCCCCCCCCCCTCCAAGAAGAGTGGTCACTCTGCTTTAGAAATAATGCATTGCATTCTTATTGTATTCAAAGTTTCGTTTTGTTTACACATGCTGTAATAAACAGGTTATGGTTATCGGCATTTTCAACTTATTGGGGTAAAATATGTGAAAATTCATTTCTATTTCTTGAATTGGAAATAAAAATGTAAATCGTAAACATACTACTAGTATTGGTCAGTAAAATACTGCACTCTTTGTTTTCAATGTTGTCGTTCTTTGTAGTACCGTAGCGGTACGCATGCTCGTAAGTTAAAAAAACATAATTCCGAAAAGGTTGGCAATAAATAAAAATATCAGGTCGCTAGTAAAACTATTGCAATTAACTAAATCATGCATTTCTATTACGAGAATAAGAACGGTTAACATTCATATCTTATGCACTTTCGGTTTCTTTTGGATGCAAAGTATTTTTTCAAATTTTTTCGAGTAGTGCATGCAGTGACATATTAGTGATTCATTATATACAAGTGGCAAAACAAGACATCGATTATAAAGCACATAAATCTGAATGTGTTTTGGCACTGATTTAAATGGAACCTTTATCAATACTGTTCTTCCTAAGTCGGTTATTGCACTATGCACATAAACATTTCATAATATTTTATCCCTAGTTATAAACCTTTTACCGCTACTTTAGTGTTACTGGATATTCTGAAGTCATCTGTATGTCAAAATTATAAGTAATGACAGAAAAAATGGAATTAAATGATAATGAACGCTAAGTAGCAGCACCAAGACCAACATTGATACACAAATCTTAAATCATATGTAAAAATCGTGACAAATGTGCGTGTGCATAAAATGTATAAAGCATTAATTACCCAATGTGGATTTCATTTTTCAAATTTTGCTTGGGCCTACAATTACAATTAATTACAACATATTACATGAATATACTGCTGTTTATTGGGAATAAAGATTCCAATCAAATGATTATAGCATTTTGACACCTACTGGTGACAACAATAATGTTTGAGGTCTTGCTTTTACTATTTTAGTACACATTGGAAACTTACAAGACATTACGTTATTCTATTAAGTGGTGTGATCGTGTGTTCCATTCGTAGACAAATTCGATTACTGTAAACTATAGCAAATTTAGTGACAAAACATCTCCATAAGAATGGCAAAGACCATGTTTTACTATGGCAAACTCAAAAGTTTCACACGACCGAATCGTAGAAAGTAATTCTATAAATGAGCTTAGTGTTTTTTTTTTTTGCGAAAGCTATGAGATTTTGTAACGAAAACTTTTGAACTAAAATTAACATGAAAATGTCACCAGCGTATGTACAGTTCCAGCAATAACCTTGCTAATCTAAGCAAATATATTGCAGTAGTCTTACCATATGGCAATATATGTTTATCCATTGCAATAATGGCTTATGAGTTTAGACCTGAACTATACCTGCCTTTTTAAAAGAAGATGAACTATGTTTCATAGGGCTATGTATATGTTTTGGCATAAAGATGTTCGTAGACACCAACCGGTATGTCTAAATGCATGCTCTTGCATATCGTTATTTATACTGCAGAAAAGTCATACATGTAGAATTATATGACAAACAAGTGTGTACAATATATATCTATATAAGAAACAACAGTTTTATATATGTTAATTTTCCAGGATACATTCATTAATCATTAAGATGCCATATACTTAATATTGTTTTTCTTCAGAAAATTCAAATATAACTTTAACTTAATGACAAATATATGGCAACTAAAACTATTGTTCTTGAATTTAGTTCTCAGATAGTTATAAAAAACATAATCCATTACCAGTATACGATTTAAAGACGAGTTAAGTTATTATATGGTATTTGAGTGTATTAGACAGTAGAGTGGGTAAGATTGAACAGATTGTTTCTTCGCATGCATGTGTATATGATACTAGTGTCGTGTTACAGATTTAACATGCACTTTCTGTATAAATAATTATATGTAAACTGTTTCATTTCAACATCAAGTTCTTGAGATACTTACAATAGAATAAAGTCATACACTTACTCTGAATATTATAATCCCTAAAGTACTCTTGACAAAATAAGATATTTCACTTTTATTTTTATCTAAATTAACAGTAACATAACAGTTAACAAATAACAACAGTAATAATATAAAACAATGTGTATACAAGACTTTTTCTACCCTGAATCTTGAACTATAGTGAACCTTATTATATTGCACTAAATGAAAAGCAAAATGTAAATAGCACATGCAATAGTGAAAGGAAGCAGTGAAATTATTTCTTGTGCTCATCCCTTACGACCAGTGATGTCAGCAAATTTAGGTTTTGATATAGCAAACGTTTTATTTTTAGAAACAACTTTGTCACGTGATGCATTATCAGCAGCCTTATCGGCAAGCTTATTACTCGCCTTTTCCTTGTTTGTTTTATTGCGTTTCTCGATGATTTCTCTCAGAATTTTTCTTAGACCTACAAGGCCTTCATCTTCTTTTTTCTTCGATTTTGCTCTAGTTGTACGTTGTGTAATTTGTCTGGACATTTCTCTATGGACCGTCATGAACTCCCTAAAATGTCAGTAAAATCATAACAATTATTTATAAGCAAAACATATATAAATGTTTTGCAGCTTTTTTCCCATCTATTCTTTATTTGGTCTTCATAATAATACCAGTACAGGGTCTGGATCTGGGAGTATTCATTTCAGTATTCTTTAACTTCTAATTTCATTTTCTCTATAATTAATTATTTGGTCCAATATTCTCTTTTCTCTATATCATAGGTTGTTTCTTATTCTCTGTTCTTTCTTTTTATGACTCATTTTTGACTATTCCTTATTTTTGGCCCAAATTCCTCTATTATGTAAACCCCATCCAGACCCCATTGATAGTATTTTTATAGAAAATACACTACCAGCATACTATTTCTACAAACTAACAGAAATGAATGATATATGTCAATAAACCAACCAATCATACAAAATACTAAAAAAGATATGTTATATTATGGAAGTATTATATTGCACTTCCATGGTTATATATATAACTGATGTTGGGTATATATATGTTCCACTTAGTTCATTAACATAGAGTTTTAGAATTATATGAAATACAAAACATACAATATGATGCTAAAGATATTGATGTATAACGTAAATGTAAAAATCTACGAGTCGGAGGGAAAGAAAGATAGAATGCTACAAGAAAGTACGATAACATAAAAGTTTTTCAGATCATGGTTAATAATTAATAATCTTCCTGTTCAATGTACTATGTATACTTACGAAAGATCTAAAAGAAAAATTTTTAATCTGGCTTTCTGGGCTGTCAATTCTATTTACGGAAAATGAATTATTTTAAAGAAAGTATTTTATTCATAGGATAACTTCCCTTCCAATCATTTTGATCGGACATTGTGTGCCGTGTCTGTGCAATATCTATTTCAACTGCACTTCTCCTCAGCAGATAGATACAAATGAACGAAAAAAGACTGATGTAACTGTCAATTATTTTACGTTCATAACAATGCAGAAATGCGATTTTACCCAAAGACTTATTTCGTGTATATAGAATTACGTTTTTCGTAAAGTCAGTAAACTATAAGATGAAAAACGAGGGATTGAGATCGTTCATTTTATCTGGTTGGCGACACAACTCATTTAAAAGTAGAAAAAAAATACATACTGTTATCCTTAGTCTCTTTAACTACTTACTCTAGATCAACAAATCCGTCTTTCTTCAGATCTATCTTTTGCATAACAATATCCAAATGATGTTCTGTCAGTGGGATTCCTAAATTCTACAAAGCAAAACACTAATAGTGTACATTGTAGGTCAAATGTTGTTTTATGATTTCATTACTATTATCATAGCTGCTAAAATTTAAGATAACATTAAGAAATTAAAACAAACTAAAATATGACATAAATATCATTCATTCTCAATAATATTCAACGTAAATATCATGCTCAATAAAAAGACAATAATATGTAATGTATATATCATTCCCAATAATATGTAACGTAGATATCATTCTCAATGCTAGTAATATTATCAAATGCTGATGTCGAGTGTTTTCTTTTGTTGACTTATGTTCTATGTTTATAAAATTTAACGAAAAACAAGGAATTCAGAGTAACTTCAAGCATGAACAAAAGGAGATAATTAGGTGAAAAATCTACAGATTAGGTTCAGCGACTCTTTTCACAAAAAAATCTTAAAGTAAAATGCTCGTAAGTCATACACATTTCAGTATAACTTACGATCAATTTTAATTGTAAGAATTTTTGTGAAAAGAGTTGCAGAACTACACTATTAGTACTGAGTCAACATACCGCTACTCCATCCCGAAAATTGCCTTTACTCAATTTTTCACGACTACTCGAATCCAGATATTGGAAAAAGTCTATTAATCTTAAATTGTCAATGCGCATGTATTCCACTAGAACCATTACTGGATCAAATCGGTTCAAATCATGAGGGTCGTGATCCTTTTCTGTAACAGCATTACCACCAGCAATTCTTTCTCCGTGAGTTACCCGTATAGATTTTGATTCCTTCAGCTCTTTCATCAATTCCAGGAACTGGTCGTCAATAGATATATCCTTTATAAATATAAAAGGAGAATTAAACAAATTTACAATCAGTTGAAAGATGTTTGGTTTTAACTGCAACACTTCAACTATTTAAAATAGAAATTGACAAGTTAACATTAGGTTTAATATATACGGGTTTTATTAAATAATTCAGTTATCAAATTGGTACATATTCAACCTCACATATATGGTGGTCTAGATGGGGTTTACAGAATAGAGAATAATGGGCAAAAAGTGTAGAATAAAGGGCAAAAAAATAAAGAATAGAGAAAAATAGGGAAAACAAATTATAATAATAGAGAAGAATTGGGTGCTGAATTATAAATAATAGAAAATAATGGACAAAATAAATAAAAAATGGAGAAAAATTGTCAAAAATTAAAGAATAAATAAACGAAGGACCTCCCCCTATCCAGACCCTCGTATATTGTTTTCAAAGATAGATGAAAGTATATACCTCTAACTGAATGCTTTCTAGTCGTGAGTGTTTAGACATCTGAATGGCTTTTATAACAGCTTTAGCACCTTCTGTTGTGATGGGATTTCTTCCCATCTGAAATTATTAAATATGTAAAATAAGATCGATACTATGTAGTTCAAATAGAAAACAAACGAACTGCACATATAAAAACTGTACATTTTATAGAAGCGATTCGTTTGACTTTTATAAAATTGAGAATGGAAATGGGGAATGTGTCAAAGAGACAACAACCCGACCACAGAACAGACAACAACAGAAGGTCACCAATAGGTCTTCAATGCAGCGAGAAATTCCGCACCCGGAGGCGTCCTTAAGCTGGCCCCTAAACAAATATATATACTAGTTCAGTGATAATGGACGTCATACTAAACTCAAATTATACATAAAAACTAAAAGTAAAAATAATACAAGACTAGCAAAGGCCAGAGGCTCTGACTTGGGACAGGCGCAAAATGCGGCGGGGTTAAACATGTTTATGAGATCTCAACCCTCCCCCTATACCTCTAGCCAATGTAGAAAAGTAAACGCATAACAATACGCACATTAAAAGTCAGTTAAAGAGAAGTCCGAGTCCAATGTCAGAAGATGTAACAAAAGAAAATAAACAAAATGACAATAATACATAAATAACAACAGACTACTAGCAGTTAACTGACATGCCAGCTCCAGACCTCAATTAAACTGATTGAAAGATTATGTCTTCATCATATGAATATCAAGCACAATCCCTCCCGTTAGGGTTTAGTATCATACCATCATAAAATATATGAGAAGAGCATAACCCGTGTCATGCCAACAACTGGTTTTAAATAAATGTGTTTAGTTCCGATGCAAAGACCCTATAAGTGAATCAATATTAAAGCCAAAATATGCAATCTTTAATGACCTGACAACAGTATCGTAACTATATCCCTTCTTAATAAGTCTATTTAAAGGTTTTGTTAGCTTCTGAGGTGAATACTGACATTTTGTGCTTTATAAAGAATATTACCATAAAAGATTGGATGTGAAATACCTGAACGTATAAGAAGTCTGCATGTTGAGCTATATTTATGAATGATGTCCTTGTACCGATGATAAAATTTAGTAAATGTTTTGACTAGTTTGTGATATCGAAAACCCTGGTGTAATAATTTTCAGTAATACATAAATTTCTTTCGTTAAAATCTGAAACGTTGTTACATACACGAGCGAATCGTACAAGTTGAGATATATAAACACCGTAAGATGGTGACAAGGAACGTCACCATCTAAAATGGATAATTAGCGATAGGAAATGAAAATCATCTCTTTATCATAAATTTTGTATTAAGCTTTCCGTTAATGATATAGATATCAAGATCGAGGAAAGGGCAGTGGTCATTGTTAGTATTAGCTTTATTCAAAGTAAGTTCAACAGGATAAATTTCTTTAGTATACATACTGAAGTCGTCATTATTGGTTACATGGTTTCTTCATTGCACAACTGCGTGATACCATAAATCAAGCTGTCTACCAAAGGTAGGCAGGCGGGTCTGTTTAACTCAGTTTAACTTGGAAATTAAAGGTTTATGAAAAAATCTATTAACTAATTTGCTTCACATGATTTTTTTTTTTTTTTTTACCTTTAGTTCATAATACTCTCATTTGAAATCATTATTATTTTTTAAATGAGTTTTTTTAATTATATCACATATTTGAAGAAAAATATGCACAGCACAAAAGTTTGTGATTGATGTGCATGGGTAATTTAAACTGCAAAATCTATTTCAGATCATTCACATTAAACTATGTCAGAATGAGTATATAATACAACCATCCAAACCTGAAAATATCGTATTCCCTTATTTTGCACTAGTCCATGGAGCAGAAAACGTAAAGACGTCATGTCAATTCGGTTACTGGAAACGTTGAGATCCGCTAATTTGGTATTTTTCTTTAAAGATTGTGCTAGCTCTATGCATCCTTCTTTCCCTAAACCATTCCATGACAAATTCAAACTCCACAATGTTTCGTTGTCCTACGAGATTAAAACATGTTGATATATGGTTATGTAGGAAAGGTACAAAGGATGATGCACTAATATATTAAAAAGCAAGTAACACTTAAACTTTATAGCTGACCTCATTGCATAAGGTTAAAATTTCATTTTAATGAACCATATTAAATTAGATAAACTCGTATTTCTCTGGTATGAACAGAATGAAAATGCAAGTAAAAGCAAAACCTCAAAATGTTTTACAAGTCAAATCGAATACGAGAATACAGACATTGTTTTCATAGATCAATCTGGATGTCTTTTGGTTATTTTTGTCGTTGGGCTGCTGTCTCATAGATGTATACCCGACATCTCTGTGTGTACATAGTAACGAAATCACACAAATGTAGGATCTAAAACTCTGTTAATAAGATTACCAAATAATACGTGGTTTTGATCATAAAGATTTTGAAAATAATGTAAAAAGTACCATACTTACAGCGTGTTGTGCATTACTGGAAAAGCATTAAACAAGAACTATCATATCCAAAATATAAAAGACCTACAATATTTGTAAAATTGTATGGACAGTTATGCTTTCTCATCAAAAGGATGACCAATACTTTGAGTAAAGAAACATTTCAACCTACCGCAAGAGCTTTACATATTGATTTAGCTGTGTCTTTTCGAATCTGATTCCACTGTAAATCTAATACTTTTAACGTTGTATTTGTAGCTGGAACACAATATAATGAATTTTGAAATACATTATTTGAGTATGATTACAATTAAAACTTTAATTCTTTGAAATTGCGAAACAATGAATGGTTGATCGGTGTAGGAGTACAATAATAAGGGTGTTTGGCGCTCTTTGCGACATAAGTTTGTGTTTCTTCAATCAACATCATTTATCCGTTTTATCTGTTCACAGAGTACAACTACAATCTTTGCTGTTTATTGTGTCGTTGGGTTGGTGTCTCATCACCTATCACCTCATTTTATTCATATTTATAATGAAGTTATCAAAGAAAAGAATATAGTAGCGCTGAATACAAAGTTATAAATTAAAAATACAAAGAAAAAAAACAGTAACTCTGGAGATATATTTTTTTAGGAAATTGTGTTGTTTGTATGCTGTTCCATATAAGCCAGTCAGTATGTCCCACATCTTTTTACCCATATATATATATATAAGTTTTCTCTTTTATCGATATAGTCTATTATTATAAGGCTTACACTTTAGGTAATGTAGGTCTTAACATGCTGTATAGACTTCTGTCAATGTTTGTATACCGTGTATGTTGACCTTTATATGCCTTTTTTTAATAGTTTTTGTCCTCATATACGTATACCAAACGTTTACTTAATTCATAATTACCAATTAATTTAGCCAACATATTTCCTCCTTCAAATCCTAACGAGTTATGTCCAAGGTGTATTTCCTCTAAAGTAGGTACATTCTGAATAAAATGATGAACTTGTCAGCATTCTTCTTATGATAATAACATAATATTTTTATTTAAGCTGTTAATTTGGAAAAAGGTGTTCGTCTGTACTCTAGTCAACCGTACAGTTTTGTGTAAAAATGAAAACAACATTTTATAAATGTCACGCGTCCGAAGCGCTTTGATGGATCTTCATTCATCAGGAACGCTCAAAGCCAAATATTTAAAAGCCAAAGATGTATAAGATTCAAACAGCTGAAGAGATATATGACCAAAAAGGACCTAAAAATAATAGCAAAATCCATCTAAGGTCACCTTTGCCTGAAGGAGCTGAAAACTTAGTTTCTTAATAATCTATAAATTTATAAACAGACAATTTAAGGAAGGTTGTTTATAAATCATGTCAGTACCAAAGTATTGACTACTGAGTTGATGATATCCTCGGGGACTGATAGTCCACCAGGAGCAGTATCGACCCAGTACTGTAATAAATGAAAAACATGCCTTTAAACGTCAAATTTCTTTAGTTATATTCGATGCTCCAATATTAGATCAAAAACTGTTTGTGAATCTTGTGAACTTTAAATCGTGTCAACGTATGATTTTCTTGGATGCTAATAATGAGTTTAATCTGTAATATTAATGTTCAATTGTATTTGTTGTTTACCTATAAAATATGAATATGTATAATAAATTGAAAACAACACGTTTAATAATTTCATGCTATAAATCAGGAACGCTCAAAGCCAAACATTTGAAATAGGATGTATACCGAAACAGTTGAAGAGCTATATTACCTAAAACAAATTATTTAATGCGTACTTACTTCTATTATACGTATGATGTGTTCCATCTCTGTGTGTTCTATTTTATTATCTGAAATAAATTCACGTATGACTTGCTAATACATGTGTTATATTTTCTATTTTGTGACATCTATTCAATAGGAAATATAACAAATGTAACAAAAAGCATTTTAGGATTAATCTTCAATGATTTTAACTGTACTTGGGTATTGTTTTGAAGTATTCTATCTTGGTTTATCTGTCTTTTTATTCATTTCAAAAGATTTTACACCGTTCAATTTATTCAACATTTCCCTGAGCCGGTTAAAAAAGATTGATTTACAAAATTCGCGACATTACTTGTTAAAATGTGCACAGGGTAGCAGTGACTTATACTTTTTTACTGTTCTTGCAAATGAGAAACCGGAGTGATTTATTTCCATTCGCACAGGTGGCGTCGCGATCACATCAAATTACAATAATAATGATATGACAAAATAATTTACCTTCCAAGCGTAATACTCGTAAAGTTTTATTGTTTTTGATTAAATCGGCTAAAGCCTCTAGCCCCTCTTTTCCTGGTATAGTACCACTCAAATTCTGAAAAAAATAATAGGACAAAATCACTATTGTTGTATCAAAGAATTAAACTAAAGTTAGTAAAAACACTAAGATGCCCTTTTCAACACGAAAGTATTCTTAGAGGACAATTAATGTTGCATGCGTAGAATCTTCTCAACATTGACAACAAAGAAACCACACCTAATGGAAACTGTAAATTATAATTTACAACAGGAAATTAAATTGGTCAAAAATAAATTTTCACGAAAAGAATTTGCAAGTAAATTGAAAACATAATGACCTTTAGTATTAAAGTATTGGAGACAATTACATTTGTCAAACAGGACAGAGATGTTTCCATTTGTCAAACAGGACAGAGATGTTTCCATTTGTCAAACAGGACAGAGATGTTTCCATTTGTCAAACAGGACAGAGATGTTTCCATTTGTCAAAATTGTACATTTCTTAACGGAAGCGTATAAGCACCACACAAACTATTTTTTTATATTTCTTCCAATGTTTGGGTTATAACGCAATCATTTGCGAAATAACACAAACCTTTGAGAATTAACGCAAACCTTTGAACGCAAATATTTGTGTTATCTTACTTCTTATCTAAGGCCGTATTTCTTAACGAAAAGAAGCATAGTTTTATTAATACATTGCTGACAAAAAAAAAAAACCTTACGAGCACTTGACATACAAAGAAGAGGAACAGCGGTCACTGCATGATTAAGGTGTCCCTAGCTTCGATTTTAGCGGAAAACTTTGCTAGATATCAAATACTCTTCTCATGTTCATTGAAAACTACACAAAACGGGGTAACATGAATTAATATCCGACGATAACGGGCAAAGAAATCAACAATTGTTCAACAATGTCATTGTAGAATAAAGAGACAATACGCACATTTAACCACAGACACAGCAAGATATTTTACTTCTTTATGGATATTATTAATGCCTCTACTATAACTGAAGTGCAAAACGATAGGTAACCCATACAAAACACGTTATAATCGGATTCCTAAATCTTTACTTTTTAGTTTTGTCTGCTGTTTAAAGACAAAAGTATATTAATCAATAAGAGCGGTCTTAGATTTTTATCGGTTTCAAACTATATCTAATTCGTACGTTTATTAAACAATATATTGATCACAAATGAAATTAATCGTCGATTGCCATTTTTATTTCCGTTCACCGTGTTAATTATTTCACTAATCAATGTAATTACTTCATTTAAGAAACAGTATACTTGATTACGGTAAGAAATTAAGAATGGCTGACCTACATAACAGCAACAAGGTTACATGAAAAAAAATCCGTCTTTTTAGGGCCTGACCAAACAGTTTTATCATAAAAAGTGTTAACACCCGTGTAGGGTCAGTGCAACACTGTTTTTAACGTTGAATAAGTAACATTTGCACCAACTCATTTTGGTGCCGTAGGTGGCATATTGCAAGGCAAAACATCTTCCCCTTTCAAACGTGTCCCCATTTATAAGTTCATGGCAGTGCTAATTTTCTGCCCTTCCTCCCAGTATACTTTCTCGCAGAACCGTCCCAGATGTCATGAAAAAGACAAGTTTCATGACAAGGAATTTAGAGTTCATGTTGGTTATGGACTGATAAAAAAGGATCCTTTAATCGATATCATGCTGTCCTTTAACTAACACAATATCACACTAAGACTACTTTCATCAGACATTCTCGGACCTGTGTGATACCAAGTTGATATGGAAACTATGGCATGTAACAATTTGTACATCTACTTGTCACAAAATTAACAAATGAAAATACAATAAAGTTACTTTCTTTCCCTGTAAATAATTGGTCAGAAAATTTTCAGAAAAAAAATCCCAATAGAATATACCAAGGAGTTGATCGAATTCATAAGTCGAAGATATAAAAACAACACTATGACTATCGCTAAAAGGCAAAAAGACAAAAATGAATACAACAGCACGAAAAAACTAAATACATTGTAACTACAACAGAAAACCGAGTTAATCTAGTAGGTCATCCGGAAAGGTAAGGCTCCGCTAGTGTTGTTAATGACATGCCAAGTTAAGAGAAAAAAAAAACCCAATAATTATTACCTAGAATATGAAAAGAGATGACGATGAAAAATAAAATTCTTTAAGTATTAAATATTGACTATCTAAGTATTTCAGGTGATTATCAGAGCGAATGTTAGAGATAGTTATCATGATTTTACATCTTTATTGGATATGTTATTCATAAAAGATATTTAAAATTGAATAACAAATGTATTAACAAATTTGGATTTTCCTCATGATATACATGATCACAGTTCATATTACTTTCCCATTTGTTATTTTAATATGTACTCGTTGACAGAGGTAGGAGGTCTAACGGGTGAGTAGGTATCATAATGCTGAATCTATTTAATACAACAACCCGTTAACTTTTCACCTAATATGACACTTATTAAACTTTAATCCACATATAAAGGGGAAAAGACATAAATTACTTTTTAATGTAAATAGTATACAATGTTACTTATACATTTACTGTTCTTTCCCTCAACTGTGATTTAAACATGAAAGAAGAGACTCCTTGTTGTTGTTCATTGGCAGATATTTGTTATGAAAAATTATATACTGTATGAAAATTTAATTAAAATAAATGTTCATAGTTAAATCATCGGTAATGGAGGTTCATTCATAAAAGAGAACGATTTCTTGTGTGTCCTTTACTTATTGGGGAAATGCCCAAATAACATTGTGGAAATGTGGAAATGCCCAGTGTTCATATTCATATCACAATAACATATTTTCGTCCTGAATGTGCATTTAACTTAATAAACAGCCATCATCGTCATATTTATAGAGAAATGATTCAAACATCTTTTTTGTATATATTTCTATTCCGTTGAGAATAATTTTATCAAGAAAAATAAATTTGAAGATAAAATGTTGCTTTTTTCTCTACCTGTTTACTATGTATTTCTGCTTTTGAGATGAGAGCTTTGTAAATATGGCATAAATCTAAAACATTAAAATGGCAAAACAAAAACCTATTTTTCATTACGCAATTACCCCTTTTGTTAATAACTGTTCTTAAATATCCCATCGATAACATCAATTGCTATGTCCTTTTTTACAATGGTTTTTTCTAAACGATCATGTATTTATGAAAGATTTAAACAAATACTCGCTAGAACAAAAATCCCTTCGGAGAAACAAGATACTACAATCAATATTAGTTATATTTTGGGTGTACATGTTTGATGAAAAATTTTCCAAATCAGCATAAATTATAAAAAAATATTTTATTCGTATCTTAACTTTTCATGTCGTTTTCAGCAATAAATGCAACTCTTTATTAATGCTACAATTGGTAATATGTGGAATCGGTCAAGCATCGGAAACAGACTTTGCCGATTTTACCACATCAGGTTTAAGTGGAACCGATCAAGCATCGGAAACAGACTTGGCCGATTGTACTAAATCAGGTTAAAGTGAATTCCGATATCATATCAGATAATTCAAAACATATGAATAGAAAAGAAGCTTTGACCAAGATATATGCGTTATTGTAGATCTTCAAAGAATATGGAACATTCAGCGTTCCGAAATTACAATCACGTTTGAGCAAAGTATGCTTGCTGTCGTGACATTTAGTGACATTTATATTTTTAAAAATCTTTATTGCCAGCCTTTGATTTTATTAAGCAGTATAAAATTATCTCAACTGATATCAAATTCCAAAATTTACTCACCAGTTCAACAATTGTGTTATTTTCGACCATCATTTCAGCGACATACATCACACCAATAGCACCAATTTCATTTCCTGACACATCTAATGAACAAATTCTATTATCTCGCTACAAAGTAATATATATATACATATTGGAAATGTTTTTATATATTATTTTACGTCTTTTTTTGAAATAATATCCGTGATTCATAAGTGTTCTATACAGATGATAAAGTAGACGAAATATTATCTATTTTTGCAATATTTCTAATATGAAAATCAGAACCATTTCAATACAATTAATGTTATTAAAGTTACTTCTTTTGTACATTTCATTGTTAAACATTGAATTACGTGGTATACGAATGTGACCAAGATTCACCGGCAGATGATTACTACCCTTTATCCTAAGGAGCGAACAAGATTATGTGGGATGTATCGAATACGCAACCCGTCCCTCAGAAATGGCTGGCTCGTGTTGGTTTTAACAAATTAATGAATAGTGTAAGAAAATTCATACAAAAGGAATAATTACAAAATCATAGAAGTAAAGTATTTTACATCTTCATTTATTTAACGAAGTAAACGATCGTTACTATCAAAATTACTTACAACTAATGATATAGATAGTGCTTTAACATCTCTAGCTGACAGGAAACTGTTTTTGAGATCTGCTTTGAACGTTGAACATTGTTTTAAAAAGTTTGATACTGGCGACACTCTACATAAAGAACACGCTGCATAATAAATGTCTTCAGTTTTAACTAATCGTCTTTTTTCTCTCGTCACTGACTTCAAATCTGCTAATTTTACTTCTGAAATAAAGCATCATTTATTCTTGTAAAATATCTTTGAAAAAGAATTGTCATTTAAGTTAGATATATATAAATCGATAAATATAAACCATGATTTAAACATGATGTGTATCGATTCAAACGTCAACCTAAGCAACAAACAAAACAAGAAACATATATGGCACCATGACCCGCTAGCACTACCATTGTACTTGTCCAGTGAACTGTTTGTTTCAACGCGGTAATTGGCGTATAATTCAAAAAGTTTACAAATGAACATGTGTAATAAGTTTCAAGTTGATGTGACCATAACTTCATGGTAAAAGTTTTATCCTTAGAATGTAGTTTTCACACTATCACATTTCCATGTTCAGTGAACTATACAATTGGGGTCAAATCAAAATTTAACATATAATCTAAAGGTAAGGTTCTCAACTTAAAGAACACCTGCGTGTACTAAGTTTCAAATTGATGTGACAACAACTTCATGGTAAACATTCTTAATCAATAACTTTAACCTGATACGGGACGGACGAAATAATGGACGGACGCTATACAAGAAAACTTTATGCGCCCTTCCTATCGTAAGCGAACATAAAAATAAAATAGCTGGTCAGGGGTCAACATAAGACATTAAATGATAGATATTAGTTTAAACCACAAGTACATTAATAAATGTATTATTAATATATGGGGTAATGACATACGATTAGAAAAGTTTAATCAAAATTTAAACGAGTTCGTTGGTATTCGAAATGAAATTGTCGGGTAACTTATGATGAAACCAGCTATCGGATACAGTTTGACACACAGGTAATAACATCATTAAATATTTGATAAGATAGGATATTAGATTGTGTTTCTTTCCTCTTACTTAATTGGCCTCCGTCATTTCTTGGCACTAGGCATGATGCAGATGAATAAATAGCATGTACATGCTCAAAAACATATTGGTAAAAACTGAGGAGACAAGTAAAAATTCCAGCATGATTCGAATATTTTTTTATGATATAAAATGGATTTTTTACTCAAGTTTAACAATGTTGGTCTGTTTTACAGCAAATGTAGATATATTTGCATTGTTCCGGTTAGTTGATACTTTCAATTTAATTTCAAAACTTACCTTCGCCTTCGTCATATTCAAACTCGGTACCAGTAGTCTCGCGTAATAAATCTGAAGTATTTAATGGTCTGTGCTTTGAAGACATAAGAATAGGTCGTGATACTGATTTGGATGAAAGAGAAATATCCCTTTTTGTCAATTCGTGTTGTAAATGTTCTATGATTTTATTTTCTGATGATTCACAGCTTCGTGGAGTATCTAAACCTTTATTACTTCGAGATGTTTCGAAACCAACAGATAACATTGTCTTTTCTCTAGAGTTCATTCGACGAATAGTATTCGCAACTGTCATTAAGGATTGCGGAGCACTCCAATCGTCTAAGTAAGCACCAGTTCGTACAAAACGTTTCAGTTTGTCCCATCTTTTCCGTGCCTTTTCTAGAATATAAATTTATTTCTTGCAGCTAGCTATATATACTTTCACCTTACACAATTTAACCACGAAAATTATTTTTTGTTTGATCTGGATAATTATAGTTTCTCTATTAACTTGCTTAAACAAATAAAATATGAAAACGACATGATAAATCTGTAACCCAATAGCGTGAAATGAATTTTTAAACTCGTGAAATTGATATTTTTTTTTTAATCTATGCACGTATCAATTAAAACCGCTTGATATGCTTTGATATTTTCGCTAGATAAATGTCATTGTAAGTAATGTTATTTGAGTGCCGCAAACAGGTAACTTTTTTATTTTTATTTTTTTACTTTCATCATCGTTCCTGATGAAGGTTAATCCGGAAATTAATTCGCATTAAATGGTGCCTAATAGGTGTGTTTTTCTTTAATTTCCCTTAAAACCAAATTCCAAATTCTTACCCGTCTCCAATGTCTTTCCTTGACGTTTCCCCATCGAAATGATCAAATTGTTGACTCTTAGATAATTATATGATTAAAGGATTATACACTTTGATTTCCATAGATGGAACAGGGTAGAGTTTAAGTAATGTTAAAGAATATCGTGAATGATGATCAATGATTGTATGTAATAACGCTAATCATTTAGCCGATTACCTTTGAACTAAATAAAAACAAACTTCTACGTCATTTAATCTCTAGTGGAGAGTTGTCCCATTGGCAATTATGCCACATCTTCCTAATCTTATATAATTCTATTATAGACAAGTTCAAAAACTGTCACGATTTACAATTGTTTAAAAAATTTACTTGCTTAGAAAAAATAAATTTATACAATTGTCCAAGTGTTGACAAAAAATAATAAATTCACATATGCAGGATTGAATACAAAATGATATATTAACACAGATATATGCTTAGTTATCTGTATGCCCTTTAGTATAATCACAAGCACAACTGAGACCGCCGACGCCGGAAAAAACGTCTGCGTCTCGTAGGCGAGACAAAAACACCCAAATAGTTAGATAAGTTCATTGAACCTGTTCAACGTATAGAAACCTCGTTGGTTGTGGTGTTTTCTTATAATAGTGAACTGTCCTCTATAAAAGTATTTGATATTAATGCAGATTTTTTTGTCATCATCTTTTCAATGTACTCACAATTTGTGTAGATTCATGTCGATTATGGCGATTTTGAAATCAACAAAATATATAGACTCTTATCTTTCGTTGAAGACCGTGTATTGTCTTCTAAACATCTTATCACTTCACACTTCACATAAGTGTCTTTAATAGTTTCTGTCTCTGTACCTCACATACCTTTATATTTATATTTTTTTCTAAACTTCAATATATCTGACTATTTTTACATGTTCATTCTATAAATCTTTTTACTTGAAGTATAATATATGAAAAAGCTCACCAGCAGCTTCTCTTCTACCGAACACCATCTCTTTTTTTTTCTATTTTTTTTCACAGACCAGTTAATCTAGAATGTAACAAAACTCAATTAATTCAACACAGTAGGAGTTATTGAAAACGATTATTTATTTATGACTCAATAATTGTTTGTAAACAAGTGCAAGCATTGTTGGAGTGTTTTCAGCTTTGCTTGGATTACGAGTACCTACCTATATATGATACCATATTAATTACATTTCCCGACAGTAACATTGGTTCATTGTACCGAACAACATGCAATATTTAATCGTATGAATTAACGTAGAAAGAATAATCCTCAAACTATTTAAAAATTAACACACCTAATGGGAAACAATTAGGTGCAAAACGCATTAATAAGATTGTATAGAATTTCAAGTGTCCAGGAGACATTTAGAAAATGATGACAATTAGGTATTGGCTTGAACCCAACGGATCCAAAAAAAAGGGGGGGGGGGGGGGGTCCGATTGGGGAGGTTGGAACCCCCCTTTTTTGACGATCAATGCTTTTGATTGGGGACATATGGTTGGAACCCCCTCCCCCTTTTTAAAAATGGCTGGATCCGCCCCTGGGACCTAATATATGTTATATTATATTAGATACTAAGTTATAGATAATGCATACGAAAGAGCGGTATTTGTGACAAGAACATAATTCGTTAATTCAGTCATATTTAGATTGCAAAATACTGGAGGAATTACACATAAGGTAATGCAAAAGATACAAAAAGGGATATCCAAACTCATAAATCGAAAATAAAAAAACTGACAATGCCATGGCAAAAATAAGAAAAACGACCAAAAGACAAACAACAGTACACAAAACACAACATTGAAAATTAAAGTCTGAACAACACAAACCCTCCAAAAACCGGGGGAGAAAATTTGAATAAGAATTTTGCCTGAATATTTCTGCAGTAATATAATGTATCACATGATATTGCCAATTATCACATTATCACACGATCTTGCCAGTATCTAATTATCACATGATCTTGCCAGTATCACATTATCACACGATCTTACCAGCATCAAATCATCACATGATCTTGCCAGTATCACATTATAACATGATCTTGCCAGTATCGCATTATCACAAGATATTGCCAGTATAACAGTATCACATGATCTTGCTAGTATCACATTATAACATGATCTTGCCAGTATCACATTATCACATGATCTTGCCAGCATCACATTATAACATGATCTTGTTAGTATCACATTATCACATGATATTGCCAGTATCGCATTATCACATGATTTTGCCAGTATCACATTAGCACATGATCTAGCCAGTATCACATTAGCACATGCATGATCTAGCCAGTATCACATTATCACATGATCTTGCCAGTATCACATGTGTATTTTTTTTAAATTTTTTTACACTTCCGTCATTTCCTATAATATTCAGGTAGAATTAAACAGAATTACCTTAATGACAGTATCTTCAGATACATTGACTTTGATTAAAGAATAATAACTGACAACACAAACTGTATTCATTTTAACGTTGAAACATTTTCGTTGACCTCTTTGATTGATTGCGGACCGCAAGTACAAATAAATTTTATATTTCCGACAATGTACATGTACATATATTGTTTTTATCCTTCAATTTACAAATATCACTTTAAGGTTTAGTTGTTGACCTCTGTACCCCAATGTTTGACATTTTTTTACCATTTTAAACTATTATGTCTAGGTTTTTTTGCTCACACATTTTTGTCAATATAATGGAATTCTATGCGTCTGTCATACAGGTGAGAGGTTTAGCTAGCTATAAAATCATGTTTAATCCACCTTTTTATACATAAGGAAATGCCTGTACCAAGTCAAGAATAATTATGACAGTTGTTTTCCATTCGTTTGGTGTGCTTGAGCTTTTGATTGTTGTTCTACTTTTTGTATCAATCGAAAAAGTTGTTTCTGATTTCTCAAAGAAATCGACAGTTTAAACGCGGACCGCGAAAAATTTTGCTCAATAAAGAAGCGTAGTAACAGGAGACTTTATTTGTACAAGTACAATTAAAACAAAAAAATATTTGTGTACCTGTAATCAATAGTTTGCAGGATAACAAATTCTACGATTTTATTTTCAGTGAGCGATTCCATTCGTTAAAATTGCATTTTTATATAGTTGTAACTTTTCTCACTATGGTTTTAAATGTTTATCAGTAAGATATCTCCCACTGCTTGGAATAATAAGGGGAAATGATCAGAAGTACTCGCATAACTGGTAAAATGTATATCCTCGTTTGTGCTTATTATTTAAATTCCGTTACTGCCTACTAATAATGTGTTTATTCAGTACTGACGAACATTTATAAGATAGACCTATGGATTTCTTATTCGTTAAATCATTGAGTTGCTGTCTCGTGGACGATATTTCACCGTCTCTTTTTATTTGTAAAGTCACAGTCACATTTATACATGAATAGTGTGAAATAGGAAATATACCAATCACAGGCTGTTTATTACAAAATGTACGATAGATAAATCGTCTTATTATTTTTCAAGCTTATTATTGTAAACGAGTTATCGTGCTATGAAATATGGTTCACCTCTTCATGAAAGTCAAATTGTCATGCATAGAAATAACTTTTATAAAACATTAGTTCTTCACCTCTGACAAAAATAGTTGATCTAGATTCAAGATTCTAGAGACAGAAACACTTCTATAGTACTGTGAAATTAACACATTTTATAGACATGTGTAGTTGGAGATGGACAACGGTAACGATTTTTTGGATAGACAAATATGAAGAAACATTTAAATATCTAAGAGCAAGTTCAATATTAGTTTAATTTTGTTGTACTGAAAATATTTCATATTTGCAATTATTTTTATTCATCCAAAAATTAATAATCCATAAAACCTTATACAAAAGTCATATTTTATTTTGTATCCACCATACAAGTAACATTACACGCTCGTTGACGGGGATAAAATTATACATGTAATGTGTAAATTCAGAAGAAAAAAAATCAAATAATTATTTACATTGCATTATATAAATATATAGCATACTTTCAGTGTCGTATGAATTAAGAAATAAATAAAAGTTGTTGTTACATAAGTAATAAAATCAATGTTTTAAACGATACAAAACGTAATGAATCTATTAATTTTAAATGAAACACTTACTTCTTTCAAAAGACGCTATTCCTAGTGAAAATATTGTAACGATTTTAACATACGATAAAACATGTTATCAAAAACCGTGTTTCCTTTGATTTATCTAAGATAAACTGACATGTTCATTTCCTTCAGTTCTGACAAATAAAAAGTTATATTTGTGTATCAGAAGTCAAGGGTGGGTGGATTCGTTCTTAATGTATTTGTAAAGATCGATCTTTAAATTACCATGATTAATTAAATTGATTTTCACTATGTACTAAAATCAGATTCCTTAAATAGGTATAAATTGAATTTGTGATTTTAACTAAGCTGATTTAATCATTTGGGTGTCCAATCTGTCCAGCTATCAAAAAATATTTCAGTATTAGCTTTTATGAAAGCTTAACCCGCTCCGTTACCCCTAAAAAAAGGGCATAAAACCAGTCACTGAACAAGCCTTTTAGTTTTTATCTATATCTTGACGTTATTTGATATTATTTAAAAAAAGAACTATTCGTATAAGCTATATTTCTATTAATACCAATCGCTAACTTATTGTTCCTTATAGTATGTGGAGCAGGTGAATATAGTTATTGATGATCCGCTGTTCGTTTGTTCGTTCGTAAAATCTGGTTTTCACAACTCCTCCTAGATTTTCTTTTCGACTCTTTGCTACAAACTTAAATATTGTTCCAAGTTTGTGTCGAATTAATTTCGAAAGAAAGATATAATTTAGTGGAAGTAATTAATTGAAATCATATAGGTACATGTAAATGGATACTTATATTTTATAGATTTGTAGATTAACAAAATTGGGAGAATCTGGTGGAAATAAAATGTAGAACCAAATCCGGAAACACCTCAGTTTAACTGAGACGGAAGATACCAATTGGACAATAACAAATCATAATTAAAAGAAAAAATTATTAAAATAAAGAAAATCCATATTTATGTTGTTTACTCGCCCAAAAACATCACTTAGTCTACTGTTGTTGCCCCACCCCCATTTTAATAATTTAGATTAAAAAATATCTCAGTAGTTGACATAACAGGTATCAGTTAACATGAGCTAGATTCGTATTTAGTTCTGACTAGTACAAACATATATAATAATCACGATTAATATGTTTTTGACGATAGAATGCAATACTAACAAATATTTAATGTGAATTTGACAACGCGATGCCCCATGAAGAACGGAGACACGCCTTACCATAATCATATGCTATTAGTGCCATTGGAAAGATGCAAGAAGTTAAAGCGATGTTTAGAATAATTAATGTATAATGTTTACATCATGAAATTACCCTCTACAAAGTGGCAATTAATTCGAAATATGCCTTTTTGACTGGCGTTATTTCTTCTGATAACAAAAGAAGAATATTAAGTATGACTTCGGTATTTCTAAATTTAGGATACATTTCAGAGTTTAATTTGTCAATTTCCAAAGATCTCATCTAAATGGTTTAGATTTAAAGTTTATCTGTAATTGACTTTAAATTAGATAACAGACTATTTTGTCGATCAGTTGTATGTAAGTTGACATAGTTGAAAAGTGTAAGTTTAAAAAATGGTGTAAGTTCAAAAAGTGTTTCTTAGCTATATTAGCTGAATATCGAAAAAGAAATTATTTGTTATTTTCATATTTCTAGATATACGGTACACTACAAATTCGACAAAACATTATTGGTGTTTAAAATTTCGTAAATATCAGAGGCGGATTTAGAGGGTTTTTCAGGGGGCCCGGGCCCCCCTTTTGGGGAAAAAATTTGGTTGATTATATAGGGAATCACTGAAGCATGACTGAAGCGGGCCCCCTCTTAGGCAGTCAGTGGGCCCCCACTTATGAAAAATTCTAGATCCGCCACTGAATATAGAGAAAAAACACGTAATTATCTCACTTTAAATAACCATTTCTCCAAACACTATCATTCAGGAATGTAATATGTTATTGTCAATGCAATGCAAGTTTTGTATGTATGAATAATTACATAACAGTACGTTTCATAAAAATCCGTAATTTTGATTGGCAGACAACACGCGGAAGACCTTCCAAAATCATATCCTATTTCTCAATAAAATGCAACATTCATGACTCCACGCGCTTCCTATGACAACTTCACAACATGCACGTAAAGGTCGTTATCATGTGGTTTTAGCATTTAAACATGTATCTGATTTTTAGATCTAATATACATGGTAGATACTGGAGTGTTTAAATGTGGTGTAATGCCCATCAGAATTAAAACTGATCGTTACGAAATTATTGATAAAGAAAATAGAGTAAGTTTTATTTGTACTAATGACGTTGAAGATGAACAACATAATTAAAAAAAACTAGTATATATTATTGTGTAGGGGCCAGCTGATGCCCGACTCAGGGTGCGGGGTTTCCCGCTGAGTTGGTTGCCTTGGGCTGTTTTCTGCTCTTTGGTCGGGTTGTTGTCTCTTTGATACATTCCCTGTTTCCATTCTTTATTCTATTTTTAAACTGTCCTGTATATGCAGATATCCGTAATGTTATTTTAATCATGCTAGTATTGTTGATGAGGTTTGTTTTTACATATGTCTGATTAATAAAAAAAAAAAATGATATTTCTTTTTACAAATGAAAATTTGGTATTTTGTACTGCCAAAATCTGCAATGAAATTCTATTAAAGCGGAAATGTATTTTATACTCATGATAATATATCAAATTGTTTTATAATCTCTGTTAACTTGTGTTTTATTATGCTGTATATCTAATATGTAACAAGTGGTGAAACTTTAATAAAGTATTTGTCTTGTCTTATTATTATTCAATGCTTCTTTTTTATTTGTAGTTTTATAGGGTTGTAAAAGCGTTGATCGTGTGCACATTTTTAGTATGAAGCGTTTCATACAAAATGCGCTTGGGTCAACGCTTTTACAAAATGTACAACCCAAATAAAATTACAAAAAGAAGCATTCAATTCTGCAATATTTAATTTATTCCAATAGATTATAATTATTTTAATACTATACTCCGGCTACCTTAACTTATATTCAATATATACTCTGATATTCACCCTTCACTTGTTTATATTAACTTTATCTTGACACTTAAACAGTGATAAACAGTTATTAGTTTTCAGTTTTCAGATGAATACACCGAGGCCGCCTCGTTGATCTCGTGGTAGCGTGTTCGCCCGGACTGCGAGAGGTCTTGGGTTCGAACCCCGGCCGGGTCAAACCAAAGAATTTGAAATTGGTATTTGCTGCTTCTCAGCTTAGAACGCAGCAATAAGGAGTAAGAACAAAGACTGGTCGGCTTGAAGTCAGAATAATGTGTCTGGGTAGAGTTACATGTCTTCTTGTAAACTGTAACATATTGAACTAGCACGTTAAAATCCGGCTCAGCGTGTCGGTCTTTTACAAAGCAGGGTAAATATTCATGTTGCATTAACATGTTCTCGTCTTGAATATGCAGATAATTTGCCGCTGCACGTTAAGCTACCATCCATCATCATGACCCAATTGTTTTAGTTACATGTAAAATTTTATGAATATCTGAGAGATCGCCTCCTTCATCATGATACGTTCATCTTATCCATGGGATATTATTTAGCATAAAAGTTAAGTTGAACAAAATGATATAAATTTTGCTTTAAAATGATATATCTTATGATGAAACAAGAAGTGTCCCCAGTACACGGATGCCCCATCCGCACTATCATTTTCTATGTTCAGTGGACCGTGAAAATGGGGAAAATCTCTAATTTGGCATTAAAATTAGAAAGATCATATCATAGGGAACATGTATTCTAAGTTTCAAGTTGATTGGACTTCAACTTCATCAAAACTACCTCGACCAAAACTTAAACCTGAAGCGGGACGAACGGATGGACGGACGGACGAACAGACGGACGAACGAACGAACGGACGGACGGACGCACAGACCAGAAAACACAATGCCCATAAATGGGGCATAAAAAAGACATAATAAATAATTAGTCTTCAAGAAATGACAAATTTAGTTTTGTTACTTCCCAACCTCCCACGAAAATAATCGAATGATTATACATGTAGATATATTGGATTTAAAATAATATCTTTAATATATATAACAGAAGAACAGTTTGATGCTATATAAAGTAGAAATTTGACTTATTACACTTTGAATGATAAATGTATATGGATTGAAATGAACGTCCATGAAATATATTTAAAGTTAATATCATAGTGGTATGTGGAAAATATTTCATATATTTGAAATATAAGCGATCAATGACCGATTAGTGATGATACAAACTGTTTGACCTCCATAGCACTGAGAGAAAAAGTTAGGACAAGAAAGAGAAAGTCAATAAAAGGAAACAAACATTACAAGAAGTCCACAAAACAGGACATAGAAACCTGAACATTTGCGATTAAGAAATAAGTTGAAGTTTTATGTTTCATATCTTGCAGCTGTCGGGAGATATCATGTTAAGTTAATGTAGCATTGAGAACATTACCAAATGTCCATTTTTTTTTCATCCAGTGCAAGTCGATCGTCAAGACAACAGTTTTTCTTTCGATGATTGGAGAATGAGTTTGTTCACCAAATTAACGAAAGGTCGCCGTCACTCAAAACAATACATTTCTTCTTTTCTTGTATTCGAGTACAAGTGTTGTCATATATATATATATATATATATATATATATATATATATATATATATATATATATAAAAGGCACCTGCAAGTTTTGTGTCCATATGATTTGAGAGTTTGAATAAAACAGACATAATATGTGACAGATAAATAAATTCTTTTTTGCAAGTACCACCAAAAAATCGAAATCAAATATTGTCAACTACTTTATTCGGAATATATGAGTGATCATGTCCTACTCCATCTGCGTCACGTTGACGTTTATTTTCAGTCTTTGCTTGGGCTTTATAATAAGAACATACTTAAATTACGCAATATGGAAATTATTGTCTGCGTTTTTCACTTTTAAGAAGATAAGAGGCGACAATTTAAAAATATATAAAAAGAAAACTAATCAACATTCGTGTTTAAATATTAAAAAAAAAAATAATTCATATTTTCCACAAAGTAGACCCAGTCAAGCGTTACATTGTATTCCGTGTATATGTACTCATTTGGTCATTATTAGATATTTAGGAAATTTCATGTGTGGGAAACTATGTATATAATCATCCATCCATTGAGGCTTCATGATGAAAGTATTTCAAAGTTAAATTAGGTAAGAGAAAATTTCTATTGAATTACAGGAAAAAATATATATAATAAAGATATATATTAAAACGTATGGATGATAACCCGCTTAAAGAATAGTGCATGAGAATTTATTTATCATTCTGAAATTTGTAAATACAAGTTAATCATAATGTTTTATAGCTGTTTGATGTTTCAGTTTTGACATTTTAAATGTTTGAATTTGTTGCGTGTCATTGGATTTGACTCGTAGAAAAAAGACTATTCAGTAATGTAAAAATGTTAGAATATATCTAAACATGTCATAGGAAGTATATATCATAAATAAAGAGATGTGGTATGACTGCTACACTGTAAAAATTGTGCTTAGAGCCTAAACATTTCCTAAACATGTTTAAGTCTAAACATGATTAGGAAAGTGTTTAAATGCTATGCACATATAATTCCATTATGTCCTCAATCTAAACATGTTTAGAATTGCAACATGTAATGCCAAACATGCTTAGAGCCTAAACATGTCGTGACCTTTGCAATTCGAAAATATACCACGTGATTGAGAACGCCGCATGTTTCCGCCTGAAAATGCACAACAAAGGAATGAGGAATTCAAAATGGACCAGGAGAGCCGATTAAAAACACAACTGAAACAGGCATATATATATGGTTATGACTTCTATGGTAAGTACAAATTGTGTATATATTATCAAAATATAACTGCTACCGTTATATACTCAAGGTTTCAAAATTTGTTTAAGTGATAAGGAATTTCACACTTAACCTTCCCCCTTTTTAAGGGATTCTTTCCAAAATATTACAAACAGAAAACAAACTGTTGTACTTAAGATTTAGTGTTAAGTATAATAAATTGAAAATATTGTAGTAACGTCTGTGTTTAAAACATTTACTAGGAACAAAGGTTTGAAAAAAAAAAAAAATATGAACTGATCACGTGATTTTCAAACTGGACACCCCCTTTTTTACAAACCTCAAATGTGCTCTGTCCAATAACATAAAATGGATAATGAAAGCAATAATTTTCGTTTTATTTAAATATTTAAATAAGTTAGCATTCTTTATTTATTTGTCAAATTAATTAGTGTAGTTTAATAATATTTCTGTAAATAATTTCAGAATACAGAAATGACAGATAGAGACATTACTTTTAGTTTGAATCTAGCTGGTGAACCAACAAATTACAGCACAATAGCCAAAGCAATATAAAAAATGCAGGGTAAGTTATTCTATATATTTTTAGATACATGTAGTGCATTTTTAATGTGTTATGTCTTTTACAAAGGGAAGCTGTATTCTTTATCTTTTCGTTGTTGATAATTTAAGACACACTTTTAGCTTCATATATTGATCACAGCCTATGAAAGCTGCTGTTTGGCAGAACAAATAAAGGTAAGTAGATACATATGTAGACCAAACAATTTTATTATTTCACAAAACTGTGTTGGGAAATGTCCAGGACTTGAACACTGATTACTGAAAAGTGCCTATTTTAATATGTGGGATAGGCATGAATTTAAGGATAAAGGTGGGGCAGCAGGAAATATATGGCAATATTTATTTACACACACAATAACGTTTTATGTCTTTTATACATTAAATGGATATGGTATGAAACAGAATGCATTGGTACAATTATTTAAGTGATGCATTTTCTATTTCTTAGGAAACTTAAACATGAGAAGACAGAAAGACACCTGAAAGATTATAGTGGAAACTAAAGCAAATTGATAAACAACTGCCACGGAATTGTGGAAGGATTGAAGATGGATTTAAGCCAGGACATTGATAACATCATTTTGAGACTCATCTTTTATTATAACGTATGGCAGTTATCCTATCCTAAGCAGTATCAAATTCTAGAACTTTTTAACAGTACATTTTATAGAACATTATATGAATGCCATTTATGTAAATTGTAAAAAGTAGAAGACATTACTATGAAGAATAACAAGAAACATATATCAGATGTTTTTGTTTTTTAACTTGATGAATAAAATGTAAAGAAATCAAAATTGCTTATCTTATTTTTTTTTTAATCTTTTTAAGTATGATTATTTAACATGATAGTTAACATTTATTGCATATACACGTTGTCTTGCATTGATGTAAGGTGATGAAAGAAATATTGTATCATGCATGGAAATACGAGGGAAAATAATGCATGTCAGACAATTTTCAAAGAGATAGAAGAATCCTACACAAATGTTTTAAAATCTTAAGTTTCAACAAAATTAAAATGAACTTAAAGTACAACTCAAAGAGGAGAATCCAGTGCCACCAGTGCTTTTACAGCAAAAGCTACAGTACAAATTTATGGAAACTATATGAATATATACATGATTTGCATAGAAAAAAGCATGTATTGAATAATTTACATGTTTAAATTCTAAACACATTTAACCTAAACATGTCATCAGACTAAAACTTGAAGGACAAACACGTTTAGACTCTAAGCACTTTCCTAAACATGTTTAGATATTAAGCATGTTTAGCCCTAAACATGTAACCAATTCGTTAACATGAAATGTGCTTAGGAAAGTGTTTAGGCCCTAAACACAATTTTACAGTGTAATGTCTTGAGACAACCTTCCACCAGAAATCAAAGGATGCAGATGTAAACAAGTATATGGCTCTGTACTGCCTTCATCAATGAGCAAATTCCATACCATTTAGTAAGCTTTAAAAAGCAAGGGCATAACAAAATGTGAAACAATTGATGAAAGAAAACCACAAACACAACACGGAAATCTACTATGGTAGACAGCAACCATCCATAATCTCTTGACTAAGGAATGCACAAAACGAATGTTTCAGGGTTAAACATGTATCTGATCGCTCAACCCTCCTCTAACCTTGGACAGTAGAATAACGGCACAACATAATAACAAAGTAACTATAGAATCAGTTGTGAAATGCTTGACTGACCAAATCGACACAAGGCTCACATATATATGGCATAAACAAATTAACAAAAAGACAAAAATCAACAAGTTTCAATTTAAATGTCATGTAGTTCCCGAAAGCTAGTTCAAAGTCAAATTCAACTGATAAATTAACCATTTTTTCCAAGAATTAAATATGAATCAGTACACATCCAATGGATTTAGTGGGAAGACGTCTTATAGAAAATCATGTCCCTGTGCAATGCCAATCCCAGATCTTAATTTTGCTACGCGGCGAAAAATCTAACGGAGCAAAGTGAAAGATCTGATTTTAATCAAATTAGTGTAATATTAAAACATAAGTATTTACAGGATGAAGGACCAACAGTGGTCATAACTGTGACAATCATACATGTTTATTAACATTGGTTAAAAACAAAATCAAGGTTATTACCGATGGGCTGTAAAGAAAATGGACAAACTTGGTATTATCTCAAATGTTATATATCTTACAAACTATAGTCAATCTGAACGCGGTAGTTTGAATTAAGATATTGTTTGAATGATACACTTACAAAGGTCCCATGCCTTTTTGATTAAAGACTTTTAGTTTCAGATGACAAGAATTGTTCAATGTACTCAGTGTTAATCGATGCTGCTCATACAGGATGTACTGGATGTTAGACAAGGTGTCAATTGAAAGACGGTTGAATTCTAAAAACTACTATAATTATATATCCAGCCGGATGTTTTCATCTGTCAAGTCAGGAATCCTCGGAAGTGTTTGTCTTAAAATTGTTTATCTAAACTTAATGATTTTACCATTTGGAGGATTTGGTGTTGATAGCAGATCATTGATAATCTCTGTCAAATTCATCCACAACTCTTTAAGACTCGAGGGAATTTAGTTTGACATGTTATATAGACAACTACATGTCAAAAAAAGTTCAATACCACACATAAAAATAAGAAGATTTGGTATGATTACCCATGAGACAACTTCAGCAAGGAACCAAAATGACCTAAAAGTTAGCAACTATAGGTCACCGTACGGCCTTCAACAATGAGCAAAACCCGTTGTCTCATTGATAATCATGCCACATCTTCTTATTTTTTTATTATATTTATAAGTAAAAATGTTGTTGTGAACCCATTGACGTCATGCATTCACTGATAAATACCAGCTCATTCATTTACAGTTTGAAACGCACACAAACAGGACCGAATCTTCCTGCACTGTTTATGACGTGTCTGCATTCAATCTACTTGGAAGTACAGCTGTTAATGTTGGACGAAGTTGTGTCTTAAATACCTTAAATTTATACTGAACCTAAGTGCTGACAAAATAACTACGTCAACGACGACGAAATTAGGATCACTATGCCTCGCCTTCACGACTTTCATTAAGTTTTGTAAAATTCCAAGATAAAATGTCAATGTCTGCCAGTTTTAAAATATATAACAAAAGACTGTGCCTTATTGTTGACTGCATAAAAACAAATTTGTTAGTAAAATATGAAAAATTGGGGTGGGGTGGGGAATCAAAGTTTTACAGTACGTTGTATCTCTTGATTAAGAGGAAGCTTATGTCAAACTTTCCAGAAATTCCATGAAGGTTGAAAAGGTTAATGGTGTTTTAAATATCAGTAAAAAAGTAAAAAAAGAATATTTTCAAAATTTGGCTTTAGATTCTATATCTTTTTCATGAAGAAGCTTCTGTCTTAGCTTCGTAAAGTTGTTCCGTGAATGTTGGACAAACTTATTGATGTCTTAAACACCTTTGACAACAGACAACAGTACATAACTGTAGGCGACACGACGACGCCGACGGAATCTAGGATCGCTATGCCTCGCTTTCATAATAGGTGAGACAATAATTCATTAGTCAGGAATAGAATTCAATAAGTATACATAATGACATAATTTACCTTTTTTTTTAAACCTTTAAATTGCAATCTCTTATAATGCATCTATTTACTAAAATACTTGTTCCGTTTACAGAAAAATTGTTATAAAGTTTTCAACTAGCTTCTCGTACCAGATTCCATTATCTATTCTTACTAGACCAAAATGCAATATGACGAGTACCATATTTTTCAACGACGGTGCCGTAATAACATAACTATAAGGTAACCCAGCTTTATTGTAGCAAAATAATTCTATTTGTCAAAATTTACCTTGAAAATGATAACAATTAAAATTGTCACGAAATGCTTCATTTCCAAAAGGTAGATTGTTGTTTTTGTGTAACGTCCAGTGACAATATTCCTTTATATTCAGGACTATCAACGTGCGAGAATAACGGTACATATATATTTATCATACAAATTCATTCCAACTAATTATTTGGCTTCCTCATAGCCTCATGAACCCATCGTTTCATCCGCATTTATTTGGAACCATCATTCCAATTGGATTGTTGCGATGTCAAACCAGGGTATACCTTTGCTACTTTTCAGTTCGGTTGGTTTAGGCATGGGGTAAAAGTTTTTTTTAACTGAGTAGATTCCCTAAGGGCTAAATTAATTGACAAATATATTAATAATAAAACTTTTATTTGACTTATGATTTATGTTTCATTCAAACGTGGATACAACTGGAAGTGCTACACAGTATTTATTCATGAGTTTATTTACAATTGGATAGAACAGGACTTTGAATTATGTTGATAATATTGTTGATGTGAGCACCAAATGCTCAATTTTACATATCGTGAGTTCAAATGGAGAGTTCTGAAAGAGATCAGGGGAAATTCAAATATTATTCTAATTAGTAGGCACTAATTAAGTGTGACTTGAAGATTTTGTTCATTGACTCATATTTCAGAATAACGTGAAATGGGATAGAAAAGGCAGGTCTAATGTCAGGTCAAAAGGTTTTCAAGTATATTGGTAACTCGTCTCGTGGCGAATATTATAAGTTATTTAAAACTCAGTTTGGTTTTGAAAATTATTTACTACGTATTCCAGAGGATAAAAGAATCTGGATTTCAAAACTGAGAACATGCAATCTTAAAATTCCTATGGAAACTGGCAGATGGTACAACATCGCTAGAACCGATCGCATATGTACCTTATGTAATGAATGTATTGATGATGAATATCATTATTTATAAGTTTGTAATAATAGTGCTATTACTGAAATTCGGAAGAAATATATACCGAAATATTATACAACATACCCATCTGTACTGAAAATGCAAATCACGCTGTCATTGTGTCACTGTCAGTTATTGCATAATTTAGCTATATTGATCAAGAAACTATCTACTTTCATTTAGTAAGATGCATGTATCTTACAAGTTTTATGATCTTTAGAAAGTACACTTTTGTTATTAGTTTCCTGTCTATTCTGTCATTTATTGTATGTGATTTGTAATTTGTCCTCATTTAACACATATTTTGTGTCTGAGTGTAAATAAAGAATTGAATTGAATTAGTAGGTAACTGTTTTGCTGAATAATTTTTTCTCAGGGTTTATTATACTTTTCCTTATTAGATAATATATAGAAATAAGAAGATGTGGTATGGGTGCCAATGAGACAACTCTCCATCCAACTCACAATGTACTTACATTAGCCAAAAAATCAATCAAATACAAGTACAACATTACAAGAAATTATAGATGGAACACTAACATATTTACAATCCACGAATCAGAATCAATCAAACCCAGAACAGTTAAACATATATAGGACCATTTCTGGGGATTATGTATAAACTAGTATATAGCTTGTTTATATTAACTTTATCTTGACACTTAAACAGTGATAAACAGTTATTAGTTTTCAGTTTTCAGATGAATACACCGAGGCCGCCTCGTTGATCTCGTGGTAGCGTGTTCGCCCGGACTGCGAGAGGTCTTGGGTTCGAACCCCGGCCGGGTCAAACCAAAGAATTTGAAATTGGTATTTGCTGCTTCTCAGCTTAGAACGCAGCAATAAGGAGTAAGAACAAAGACTGGTCGGCTTGAAGTCAGAATAATGTGTCTGGGTAGAGTTACATGTCTTCTTGTGGACTGTAACATATTGAACTAGCACGTTAAAAATCCGGCTCAGCGTGTCGGTCTTTTACAAAGCAGGGTAAATATTCATGTTGCATTAACATGTTCTCGTCTTGAATATGCAGATAATTTGCCGCTGCACGTTAAGCTACCATCCATCATCATGACCCAATTGTTTTAGTTACATGTAAAATTTTATGAATATCTGAGAGATCGCCTCCTTCATCATGATACGTTCATCTTATCCATGGGATATTATTTAGCATAACAGTTAAGTTGAACAAAATGATATAAATTTTGCTTTAAAATGATATATCTTATGATGAAACAAGAATGTGTCCCCAGTACACGGATGCCCCATCCGCACTATCATTTTCTATGTTCAGTGGACCGTGAAAATGGGGGAAAATCTCTAATTTGGCATTAAAATTAGAAAGATCATATCATAGGGAACATGTATTCTAAGTTTCAAGTTGATTGGACTTCAACTTCATCAAAAACTACCTCGACCAAAAACTTAAACCTGAAGCGGGACGAACGGATGGACGGACGGACGAACAGACGGACGAACGAACGAACGGACGGACGGACGCACAGACCAGAAAACATAATGCCCATAAATGGGGCATAAAAAAAAGACATAATAAATAATTAGTCTTCAAGAAATGACAAATTTAGTTTTGTTACTTCCCCAACCTCCCACGAAAATAATCGAATGATTATACATGTAGATATATTGGATTTAAAATAATATCTTTAATATATATAACAGAAGAACAGTTTGATGCTATATAAAGTAGAAATTTGACTTATTACACTTTGAATGATAAATGTATATGGATTGAAATAAACGTCCATGAAATATATTTAAAGTTAATATCATAGTGGTATGTGGAAAATATTTCATATATTTGAAATATAAGCGATCAATGACCGATTAGTGATGATACAAACTGTTTGACCTCCGTAGCACTGAGAGAAAAAAAGTTAGCACAAGAAAGAGAAAGTCAATAAAAGGAAACAAACATTACAAGAAGTCCACAAAACAGGACATAGAAACCTGAACATTTGCGATTAAGAAATAAGTTGAAGTTTTATGTTTCATATCTTGCAGCTGTCGGGAGATATCATGTTAAGTTAATGTAGCATTGAGAACATTACCAAATGTCCATTTTTTTTTCATCCAGTGCAAGTCGATCGTCAAGACAACAGTTTTTCTTTCGATGATTGGAGAATGAGTTTGTTCACCAAATTAACGAAAGGTCGCCGTCACTCAAAACAATACATTTCTTCTTTTCTTGTATTCGAGTACAAGTGTTGTCAGTTTTGTGTCCATATGATTTGAGAGTTTGAATAAAAACAGACATAATATGTGACAGATAAATAAATTCTTTTTTGCAAGTACCACCAAAAAATCGAAATCAAATATTGTCAACTACTTTATTCGGAATATATGAGTGATCATGTCCTACTCCATCTGCGTCACGTTGACGTTTATTTTCAGTCTTTGCTTGGGCTTTATAATAAGAACATACTTAAATTACGCAATATGGAAATTATTGTCTGCGTTTTCACTTTTAAGAAGATAAGAGGCGACAATTTAAAATATATAAAAGAAAACTAATCAACATTCGTGTTTAAATATTAAAAAAAAATAATTCATATTTTCCACAAAGTAGACCCAGTCAAGCGTTACATTGTATTCCGTGTATATGTACTCATTTGGTCATTATTAGATATTTAGGAAATTTCATGTGTGGGAAACTATGTATATAATCATCCATCCATTGAGGCTTCATGATGAAAGTATTTCAAAGTTAAATTAGGTAAGAGAAAATTTCTATTGAATTACAGGAAAAATATATATAATAAAGATATATATTAAAACGTATGGATCATAACCCGCTTAAAGAATAGTGCATGAGAATTTATTTATCATTCTGAAATTTGTAAATACAAGTTAATCATAATGTTTTATAGCTGTTTGATGTTTCAGTTTTGACATTTTAAATGTTTGAATTTGTTGCGTGTCATTGGATTTGACTCGTAGAAAAAAGACTATTCAGTAATGTAAAAATGTTAGAATATATCTAAACATGTCATAGGAAGTATATATCATAAATAAAGAGATGTGGTATGACTGCTACACTGTAAAAATTGTGCTTAGAGCCTAAACATTTCCTAAACATGTTTAAGTCTAAACATGATTAGGAAAGTGTTTAAATGTTATGCACATATGATTCCATTATGTCCTCAATCTAAACATGTTTAGAATTGCAACATGTAATGCCAAACATGCTTAGAGCCTAAACATGTCGTGACCTTTGCGATTCGAAAATATACCACGTGATTGAGAACGCCGCATGTTTCCGCCTGAAAATGCACAACAAAGAAATGAGGAATTCAAATGGACCAGGAGAGCCGATTAAAACACAACTGAAACAGGCATATATATATGGTTATGACTTCTATTGTAAGTACAAATTGTGTATATATTATCAAAATATAACTGTTACCGTTATATACTTAAGGTTTCAAAATTTGTTTACGTGATAAGGAATTTCACACTTAACCTTCCCCTTTTAAAGGATTCTTTCCAAAATATTACAAACAGAAAACAAACTGTTGTACTTAAGATTTAGTATTAAGTATAATAAATTGAAAATATTGTAGTAACGTCTGTGCTTTAAAACATTTACTAGGAACAAAGGTTTGAAAAAATATGAACTGATCACGTGATTTTCAAAATGGACACCCCCCTTTTTACAAACCTCAAATGTGCTCTGTCCAATAACATAAAATGGATAATGAAAGCAATAATTTTCGTTTTATTTAAATATTTAAATAAGTTAGCATTCTTTATTTATTTGTCAAATTAATTAGTGTAGTTTTAATAATATTTCTGTAAATAATTTCAGAATACAGAAATGACAGATAGAGACATTACTTTTAGTTTGAATCTAGCTGGTGAACCAACAAATTACAGCACAATAGCCAAAGCGATACAAAAAAATGCAGGGTAAGTTATTCTATATATTTTTTAGATACATGTAGTGCATTTTTTAATGTGTTATGTCTTTTGCAAAGGGAAGCTGTATTCTTTATATTTTTCGTTCTTGATAATTTAAGACTCACTTTTAGCTTCATATATTGATCAAGCCTATGAAAGCTGCTGTTTGGCAGAACAAAGAAAAGGTAAGTAGATACATATGTAGACCAAACAATTTTATTATTTCACAAAAACTGTGTTGGGAAATGTCCAGGACTTGAACACTGATTACTGAAAAGTGCCTATTTTAATATGTAGGATAGGCATGAATTTAAGGATAAAGGTGGGGCAGCAGGAAATATATGGCAATATTTATTTACACACACATTAACGTATTATTTCTTTTATACATTAAATGGATATGGTATGAAACAGAATGCATTGGTACAATTATTTAAGTGATGCATTTTCTATTTCTTAGGAAACTTAAACATGAGAAGACAGAAAGACACCTGAAAGATTATAGTGGAAACTAAAGCAAATTGATAAACAACTGCCACGGAATTGTGGAAGGATTGAAGATGGATTTAAGTCAGGACATTGATAACATCATTTTGAGACTCATCTTTTATTATAACGTATGGCAGTTATCCTATCCTAAGCAGTATCAAATTCTAGAACTTTTAACAGTACATTTTATAGAACATTATATGAATGCCATTTATGTAAATTGTAAAAAGTAGAAGACATTACTATGAAGAATAACAAGATACATATATCAGATGTTTTGTTTATTAACTTGATGAATAAAATGTAAAGAAATCAAAATTGCTTATCTTATTTTTTTTAATCTTTTAAGTATGATTATTTAACATGATAGTTTACATTTATTGCATATACACGTTGTCTTGCATTGATGTAAGGTGATGAAAGAAATATTGTATCATGCATGGAAATACGAGGAAAATAATGAATGTCAGACAATTTTCAAAGAGATTGAAGAATCCTACACAAATGTTTTAAAATCTTAAGTTTCAACAAAATTAAAATGAACTTAAAGTACAACTCAAAGAGGAGAATCCAGTGCCACCAGTGCTTTTACAGCAAAAGCTACAGTACAAATTTATAGAAAATATATGAATATATACATGATTTGCATAGAAAAAAAGCATGTATTGAATAATTTACATGTTTAAATTCTAAACACATTTAACCTAAACATGTCATCGGACTAAACACTTGAAGGACAAACACGTTTAGACTCTAAGCACTTTCCTAAACATGTTTAGATATTAAGCATGTTTAGCCCCTAAACATGTAACCAATTCGTTAACATGAAATGTGCTTAGGAAAGTGTTTAGGCCCTAAACACAATTTTACAGTGTAATGTCTTGAGACAACCTTCCACCAGAAATCAAAGGATGCAGATGTAAACAAGTATATGGCTCTGTACGGCCTTCATCAATGAGCAAATTCCATACCATTTAGTAAGCTTTAAAAAGCAAGGGCATAACAAAATGTGAAACAATTGATGAAAGAAAACCACAAACACAACACGGAAATCTACTATGGTAGACAGCAACCATCCATAATCTCTTGACTAAGGAATGCACAAAACGAATGTTTCAGGGTTAAACATGTATCTGATCGCTCAACCCTCCTCTAACCTTGGACAGTAGAATAACGGCACAACATAATAACAAAGTAACTATAGAATCAGTTGTGAAATGCTTGACTGACCAAATCGACACAAGGCTCACATATATATGGCATAAACAAATTAACAAAAAGACAAAAATCAACAAGTTTCAATTTAAATGTCATGTAGTTCCCGAAAGCTAGTTCAAAGTCAAATTCAACTGATAAATTAACCATTTTTTCCAAGAATTAAATATGAATCAGTACACATCCAATGGATTTAGTGGGAAGACGTCTTATAGAAAATCATGTCCCTGTGCAATGCCAATCCCAGATCTCATTTTTTGCTACGCGGCGAAAATCTAACGGAGCAAAGTGAAAGATCTGATTTTTATCAAATTAGTGTAATATTAAAACATAAGTATTAACAGGATGAAGGACCAACAGTGGTCATAACTGTGACAATCATACATGTTTATTAACATTGGTTAAAAACAAAATCAAGGTTATTACCGATGGGCTGTAAAGAAAATGGACAAACTTGGTATTATCTCAAATGTTATATATCTTACAAACTATAGTCAATCTGAACGCGGTAGTTTGAATTAAGATATTGTTTGAATGATACACTTACAAAGGTCCCATGCCTTTTTGATTAAAGACTTTTAGTTTCAGATGACAAGAATTGTTCAATGTACTCAGTGTTAATCGATGCTGCTCATACAGGATGTACTGGATGTTAGACAAGGTGTCAATTGAAAGACGGTTGAGTTCTAAAAAAACTACTATTATATATCCAGCCGGATGTTTTTCATCTGTCCAGTCGGGAATCCTCGGAAGTGTTTGTCTTAAAATTGTTTATCTAAACTTAATGGTTTTTACCATTTGGAGAATTTGGTGTTGATAGCAGATCATTGATAATCTCTGTCAAATTCATCCACAACTCTTTAAGACTCGAGGGAATTTAGTTTGACATGTTATATAGACAACTACATGTCAAAAAAAGTTCAATACCACACATAAAAATAAGAAGATTTGGTATGATTACCCATGAGACAACTTCAGCAAGGAACCAAAATGACCTAAAAGTTAGCAACTATAGGTCACCGTACGGCCTTCAACAATGAGCAAAACCCGTTGTCTCATTGATAATCATGCCACATCTTCTTATTTTTTTATTATATTTATAAGTAAAAATGTTGTTGTGAACCCATTGACGTCATGCATTCACTGATAAATACCAGCTCATTCATTTACAGTTTGAAACGCACACAAACAGGACCGAATCTTCCTGCACTGTTTATGACGTGTCTGCATTCAATCTACTTGGAAGTACAGCTGTTAATGTTGGACGAAGTTGTGTCTTAAATACCTTAAATTTATACTGAACCTAAGTGCTGACAAAATAACTACGTCAACGACGACGAAATTAGGATCACTATGCCTCGCCTTCACGACTTTCATTAAGTTTTGTAAAATTCCAAGATAAAATGTCAATGTCTGCCAGTTTTAAAATATATAACAAAAGACTGTGCCTTATTGTTGACTGCATAAAAACAAATTTGTTAGTAAAATATGAAAAATTGGGGTGGGGTGGGGAATCAAAGTTTTACAGTACGTTGTATCTCTTGATTAAGAGGAAGCTTATGTCAAACTTTCCAGAAATTCCATGAAGGTTGAAAAGGTTAATGGTGTTTTAAATATCAGTAAAAAGTAAAAAGAATATTTTCAAAATTTGGCTTTAGATTCTATATCTTTTCATGAAGAAGCTTCTGTCTTAGCTTCGTAAAGTTGTTCCGTGAATGTTGGACAAACTTATTGATGTCTTAAACACCTTTGACAACAGACAACAGTACATAACTGTAGGCGACACGACGACGCCGACGGAATCTAGGATCGCTATGCCTCGCTTTCATAATAGGTGAGACAATAATTCATTAGTCAGGAATAGAATTCAATAAGTATACATAATGACATAATTTACCTTTTTTTTAAACCTTTAAATTGCAATCTCTTATAATGCATCTATTTACTAAAATACTTGTTCCGTTTACAGAAAAATTGTTATAAAGTTTTCAACTAGCTTCTCGTACCAGATTCCATTATCTATTCTTACTAGACCAAAATGCAATATGACGAGTACCATATTTTTCAACGACGGTGCCGTAATAACATAACTATAAGGTAACCCAGCTTTATTGTAGCAAAATAATTCTATTTGTCAAAATTTACCTTGAAAATGATAACAATTAAAATTGTCACGAAATGCTTCATTTCCAAAAGGTAGATTGTTGTTTTTGTGTAACGTCCAGTGACAATATTCCTTTATATTCAGGACTATCAACGTGCGAGAATAACGGTACATATATATTTATCATACAAATTCATTCCAACTAATTATTTGGCTTCCTCATAGCCTCATGAACCCATCGTTTCATCCGCATTTATTTGGAACCATCATTCCAATTGGATTGTTGCGATGTCAAACCAGGGGTATACCTTTGCTACTTTTCAGTTCGGTTGGTTTAGGCATGGGGTAAAAGTTTTTTTTTTTAACTGAGTAGATTCCCCAAGGGCTAAATTAATTGATAAATATATTAATAATAAAACTTTTATTTGACTTATGATTTATGTTTCATTCAAACGTGGATACAACTGGAACTGCTACACAGTATTTATCCATGAGTTTATTTACAATTGGATAGAACAGGACTTTGAATTATGTTGATAATATTGTTGATGTGAGCACCAAATGCTCAATTTTACATATCGTGAGTTCAAATGGAGAGTTCTGAAAGAGATCAGGGGAAATTCAAATATTATTCTAATTAGTAGGCACTAATTAAGTGTGACTTGAAGATTTTGTTCATTGACTCATATTTCAGAATAACGTGAAATGGGATAGAAAAGGCAGGTCTAATGTCAGGTCAAAAGGTTTTTCAAGTATATTGGTAACTCGTCTCGTGGCGAATATTATAAGTTATTTAAAACTCAGTTTGGTTTTGAAAATTATTTACTACGTATTCCAGAGGATAAAAGAATCTGGATTTCAAAACTGAGAACATGCAATCTTAAAATTCCTATGGAAACTGGCAGATGGTACAACATCGCTAGAACCGATCGCATATGTACCTTATGTAATGAATGTATTGATGATGAATATCATTATTTATAAGTTTGTAATAATAGTGCTATTACTGAAATTCGGAAGAAATATATACCGAAATATTATACAACATACCCATCTGTACTGAAAATGCAAATCACGCTGTCATTGTGTCACTGTCAGTTATTGCATAATTTAGCTATATTGATCAAGAAACTATCTACTTTCATTTAGTAAGATGCATGTATCTTACAAGTTTTATGATCTTTAGAAAGTACACTTTTGTTATTAGTTTCCTGTCTATTCTGTCATTTATTGTATGTGATTTGTAATTTGTCCTCATTTAACACATATTTTGTGTCTGAGTGTAAATAAAGAATTGAATTGAATTAGTAGGTAACTGTTTTGCTGAATAATTTTTTCTCAGGGTTTATTATACTTTTCCTTATTAGATAATATATAGAAATAAGAAGATGTGGTATGGGTGCCAATGAGACAACTCTCCATCCAACTCACAATGTACTTACATTAGCCAAAAAATCAATCAAATACAAGTACAACATTACAAGAAATTATAGATGGAACACTAACATATTTACAATCCACGAATCAGAATCAATCAAACCCAGAACAGTTAAACATATATAGGACCATTTCTGGGGATTATGCATAAACTAGTATATAGCTACGTGTTCACTGATTTTAACTCATGCAGGGAATAAACTGGCAGGATTTTTTGATGTCTTTCGATCATTTCACAAAAGTTTGATACTGATAGGTCTGACATAATTTCGTAGTTTTGACATCAATATAAAACACTTGAGAAAGCAGACTTTCTCTGAAACCAAAATAAGGAAAGATCTGTTATGGTTAAGAAGGTTTATGTCTCTAATCAAAGGCTATCGAAGTAGCATATAAAGATACATACAAACAATATAATTTATTGTTAGAATGAAACGTCGATGATGTAATGGCAATGTATCAGAAGTTGGTTACCCAATTTATTATGTATGAAATGTGTAAGGTTTTATTTTCATTTTTTGAAAGAATAATTGAAATTTATAGTGTCCTTAATGTGTTACCCTAGCTTGTAATTTTACTTCCAAAGCAGTCAACTAGATATAATCATTTATTTTGAAAATTATTCAACATTTAAGTACAAAATGAATTGCATCGCCCATTTCATTACTGCTACATTACATTAAATATGCCCCATGGTATCTTAAGCCAATTTCTTCTATTTCTTACTTCCTTGGATATTTTTGAAAAAAAATTCCCAAGTCATTCAGAGTTTGTTAAAAGCTCCCGATATTTAGTAAACGACAGATCATGACAGTGCAAAAGAAATAAGATACCAAGAGGGAGGAATAAATACAATTTGTGCTGCAGGCAATGGTAAAAATACTTTCAAATGCATCACAAAAGAGAATGACTGTACGTGCCAAATAAAATCTACAATACCTTATAAGTTAGCAAAGTGTATCTGTTTTAATCCAGGACGCACGCATTGAATGTATATGTTGGTATATGAATGCTCTTGTAAAAATATGTCAATCTCTCAACAAACTTTCTAAGTGAACATCATAAAGATCTGTGTTGTTAAACAAAATATCATCCCTTTATGAGAAAAATGTCAAGTGCGATATATTAATAGATTTCTTGTCATTTCGAATTTATTAATGCGTTTTTAAATTTTAAATTTGAAATAAATGACTGAAATTTGTTGTCAAATGAAGAATTCATGTATCCTATAAGCTTTCCACGATTACATGCATAATCAAGCGTGATTCTATACAAGTATCATTGTAGATTAATGGAAAGACTTTTTTAAAATAATTTTTTGATTTAAATGTAAAAGATGCAAATTTTTACCAATAAAGCCAAAATTAAATTAAAAAAATAATAATCAATAAGGGTTGATTTCTTTTCATCATATCTGGAATTTATTCGAGTTCCCTTGTGATGACAGTGGATTCAATTTTCTATTCTATATAGTTGATTACAAAATAAAGATAACATAAAAAAAATCCAACAATTAGTTAGGTTCTGATTGGAAGGATGCCAAGAAACGTCGGATTTATTATACAATGTTGACCAAACATTATCAACAATAAGAAAGGACTATCTGAACTTTATTTAACATAGAACTTCAGTTTAACATATGACATCAATGCAAAGATTTCATTGCCCTGTCAGCAAACTGTGAACTGTCCCCTTTATGTAGTTTTTTATTTTTATTTTATCGTATTGTTGATTTACTGTCTTTTGACACTTATAACTTGACATCTGTCTCTATTCGTGTTTTTTAAGATGAGATTTAGTGGATTTTATTGATTGATTGTTTAACGCCACTTTCAGCACTATTGTGTTATTTTGTGGCGGTCAGTTTCTTATTGGAGGAGGAAGTCGGAGTACCCGAAGAGAACCATCGACCTTCGGTAGGAAAAGAGGGATTCAGTTGGAAGGTTGACAGATATAACATCTCCCTTTCGAAATACACATTTTGAAATATTTGAGAAAAAGAAGGAATTATTTACCAAAACCAATATATACTATTGGAAGAAAAGCTATCATGTTTCAGATTCAAATTAATTCTTATTGGTTACAGAACTATGTTCTTTGAAGGCAAAGTTTTACAAAAAACATGTAAAATTAGCAAAAATGTTTCAAGATTGTCTTTAATAGCAAAGTTCAGCGCTGAATATAAATAAATTTAATGGAAATACTTGTATGCGTAAAAAATTATGTCTTTTAAGCTTTTAGGGGTAAATTCAGTAAATAAATATACGTCATCAGGGACCGCCCATTTGGGGGAGAGCTTTCTGTACAAAACTGAAGTCCTGTGCTCTTCTGATTGGTAGATAATGTTTGTAATAAATATTTTTTGATAGATGGATCAAAACTAGAGTTAAAAAAAAATAAAAAAATGAAGGCTGAATATACTAAATTTGTTTACTACAGGGTTGAAAAGTAATGGGGGTCAGTAAAGGAATTCAGTGCGAATCTACAGTGTTTGTAAACAAGGCCATGTGAATGCCCAAAAATGCCGCATGACCCTATGTTTTTATTGTTGCAAAAGATAGGGCTACATTTGTACTTTCATGAATGATATATGAAAGCTTCCAATTTTTAAAGGCAAATCAGGTATAAATTTAATTCAAGACATAGATTAGCATTAAAGTCAATAGGAGATTTTTTACTGAATTTACCCCTATTTAGATAATAATTCCACTAGGTTTAATCAATTTGCAGATTTTTAACCAGTGAATGAAATTAAACTAATTGGAAATTTTACCGTACCTCTTTAAAGTTTAATATCGTTCAACATTTTAATCTCGGTAGCTAAGTGCCAAAATAACGTGTTGGATAATTGAATGTTTTTTTTTTCTGAAGAAATTCCTCCATTCTATGCGAATATGTTAAGACAATATCAGATATTATAACCGTGGCTAAATTTAGAACATGACACTTGAAATAAATCTAATAAGCTTAATACGTATAATGATATTATTGTACAACAGCGTCAAAATTATAATACTACCGAAAATTCAATTAGATAGCATTACCCGTACTAGAGTTCTAAGTTTGTTTGTTTACAATCACTTAAGGACCACTGGAGACCATTGTCACTTTCAACACAGAAACCAATATGAAATACAATATCTTGTTTACTTTGATATTACTGTCTAAAATTGATTATTAACAAGTTAAACACCTTTACAGGTTGAAAAAAGAGGCGTTTAATGACACTTTGTTATCGCCAAGTGGTTGTGTCCAAACAACTTAATAATTTGGGTGATGACTTGCCCTTCTTACTAGGTGTTCTTAGAGAGTGAAGCCTTATATTTACATTAATAATCTCATGTTGGGTGGCGGAACAAGTAACTGTGAATCAAAAAAGTTATTTGATTTGTTTAGAAGGTCCAAGGATTTGTAAAGTAATCCTTGGTCTTACTATACACAATCAATGGAGAACTAACTATGGCTGCGTTTTTTTATTTGTTTAGAAGGTCCAAGGATTTGTAAAGTAATCCTTGGTCTTACTATACACAATCAATGAAAGAACTAACTATGGCTGCGTTTTTTGATTTGTTTGAAAGGTCCAAGGATTTGTAAAGTAATCCTTGGTCTTACTATACACAATCAATGGAGAACTAACTATGGCTGCGTTTTTTTATTTGTTTAGAAGGTCCAATGATTTGTAAAGTAATCCTTGGTCTTACTATACACAATCAATGGAGAACTAACTATGGCTGCGTTACTTGATTTTTTTAGAAGGTCCAAGGAATTGTAAAGTAATCCTTGGTCTTACTATACACAATCAATGGAGAACTAACTATGGCTGCGTTAACTGATTTGTTTAGAAGGTCCAAGGAATTGTAAAGTAATCCTTGGTCTTACTATACACAATCAATGAAAGAACTAACTATGGCTGTGTTAATTGATTTGTTTAGAAGGTCCAAGGATTTGTAAAGTGATCCTTGGTCTTACTATACACAATCAATGGAGAACTAACTATGACTGTGTTAATTGATTTGTTTAGAAGGTCCAAGGATTTGTAAAGTGATCCTTGGTCTTACTATACACAATCAATGGAGAACTAACTATGGCTGCGTTACTTGATTTGTTTCGAAGGTCCAAGGAATTGTAAAGTAATCCTTGGTCTTACTATACACAATCAATGGAGAACTAACTATGGCTGCGTTACTTGATTTGTTTAGAAGGTCCAAGGATTTGTAAAGTAATCCTTGGTCTTACTATACACAATCAATGGAGAACTAACTATGGCTGCGTTACTTGATTTGTTTAGAAGGTCCAAGGATTTGTAAAGTAATCCTTGGTCTTACTATACACAATCAATGGAGAACTAACTATGGCTGCGTTACTTGATTTGTTTAGAAGGTCCAAGGATTTGTAAAGTAATCCTTGGTCTTACTATACACAATCAACGGAGAACTAACTATGGCTGCAACTCCGACCCGAGTCCAAATCTCATTTCCCAGGCGGTTATCTCCCTGTTAAAACGAATACGACAATACGAATCTTCGCGAGTAAAATAAATTCAAAAACTAATGTCGCTTATCTCAATTACCTGTTTTATTATTTTATTTACTTTAAATCCTTCATGTAATACATCATTAACTTTCATATGCATTTTCAATAATATGAAGATTCGTAACAACTTTTAACCTTTTACTCTATGCTCACGTCAGTGAAAAGAGGAAATGTTTTTCTTTTTACATTGAATTTATCGAAATGAAATGAACAAGGATTATGATTCTAAAACATACATTTTTGCATGATATTACTAACTTGTAAATAAGAATTCAATAAATTCGTTATATTGATCGAATCAAATTTGAAATTATAAATCAAATACATCATTAGTAATTTGTTTTATTATATTATTTGAATTGAAATACCTTAATTATTACATAGCTGTGACTTTGTTATTAAGAATTCTAGATATTCGATATAAAGAATTCCAAAATTAAGCCCAGGAAGTAATTTGGAATTATCAAAGCTATCATTCCTTGTCAGGGATTGGTTATATGGTTTCATTTAATTTAGTTTCTCAACGTCATACTATGTTTTTGTTATTCAAATATTTTGATATCGACCATCACTATAGAGATATTAATTAACGAAATGCACGTCCGGTGCACTAAAATGGGTACCGTTTAAGGGCATACGATACAGTTACAGGGGAGGTAATGACGTTGCTAACGTAAATTGTTATTTTCGTGACGTCAAACTGTGACATATCGGGAATGATGCAGTTTTCGACTGTTTGTTATCATTCAAACTGATTTATCTTGAAAACGAGTTCATGGACCCCTCTTTTTTAAAATGACATTTGGTTTGATTAAGATTATGTGTACCAATTTTCATGAAAAGTCAATAATGCATTTTTTCTTAAATTTGATAAATATACAGCAAAAAATTACGTTTTTTTCTACATTCATGAACATTTGATAAATATGAGTTATTTGTAAAAATAAAATGCACAAATTTATAGGACATTTATATAAAACAGAATTTACAAATAATTTAACAAAAAACAGCTTGTGTTTATCTTCTAAAACAAAAAAGTTATGTATTTCTGTCGAAAGGAAAAATACGTCCACAAATCCGAATTTTGAGCAAATATCTGAAATTTCGACCTCAATTTACTCAAGGTATATTTTTTATTACATATTTGATAAAAACAGGTAAAAAATAACCTATATGCAAATTTTCATCAAAATTTCATTATGGGATCAAAACTGTATCGTATGCCCTTAATGTTAAAAGTTATAGTTACCAATTTAATTCGATATTGCAAATTTTACAATCTAGTTGAAATTAGTTTCGTTCGGTGTACGCGCGACATATAAACAACCGAACGAAAATGAGGAGCGAGTGCAGAGTACTAATTTTAATTAAATTGCAAATTTTACAATCTGTGATTACGAATTATATCTTCTATATTCGATTCATACTTTAAAATTAATAAAATTTTATACGTTGATAGAATTGTTTGACAGTCGTTATATGTTAGATTATTATTCTTTCTGTAATTATGTTTTTTGATACTTAACATTCTTTTTTTTTTTTGGTCATAAAATGAAAAGGAACTTACTTCTGAAAAAGCAATATGTTGCCCGATAGTCATTACAGCTGTTGTTAATAGTCAATAGTATGCTCACGTGAGTAGGTGGTGTTTAGCAATATGATCAGTTGAGCCAATGTTCATAGTCAATAGTATGTTCACGTGAGAAGGAAGAGCTTAGATCAATTTTGCATTCTCAAAGCGCTCTGTGAAAGGAATAATTGCAAGAAGTTCCAACTTAAAATGTCATATCATTGTGGTCTGCATGGAATCACAATGTTGTATTAAGACTTTCATACTTCTATTTCAGTGCTAAACACAACATTATTCTATAAATAGTCTTTAAGTATAAAAAAAGAAGATGTGGTAGGATTGCCAACGAGACGACTCTCCACAAGAGACCAAATGACACAGAAATTAACAACTATAGGTCACCGTACGACCTTCAACAATGAGCAAAGCACTTCTGCATAGCCAGCCAGGCACCGAAATGACAAATGTAAAACAATTCAAACGAGAAAACTAACGGCCTAATTCATGTATAAAATAATAAGCGAAAAACAAATATGTTACACAGCAACAAACGACAACCACTGAATTACAGGCTCCTGACATGGGACAGGCACATACAGAATGTGGCGGAGTTAAACTAGTTTGTTTTCGCCAAACCCTCCCCTCTGGGACAGTGGTGTAACGGCACAACATAAGAACAAACTATGCAAAACAATTAACGACAAACAAATACGAGAAACAGCAACAAACGACAACCACTGAATTACAGGCTCCTGACTTGGGACAGGCACATACAGAATGTAGTAGTCGACATAGGACTACTGTATCACTAACCTGTCAACAGCGTGGTTGTGAGTTCGAATATCGCACGTGGCAGGTGGGCTCTACTCCAATCTTAATTAAATAGGTTTGTCAGTTTTTTTTACCGAAGGTCGGTGGTTCTCTCCGGACACTCCGGCTTCCTCCACCAACAAGAACTGACCGCCACGAAATAGCAAAATATATGGTTGAAAGTGGCGATTAAACACCAATCAATCAATCGAAATAGGGTTTTGATAATGTGTGATAGAAAAACAAAACTAATGAACCAAAATTTGTCCCATCATCGCCTTTTGAACGTAAGGCCAAGTAAATGTAACTGAAAAAATTACAACCAATTAATCGTTCAAATTTAGATCCGACAAAACAGTTTCAAATGTATTAAACAATGTCTGCAGCCATTGTCATAAAAAGATTTCAGTTGAAAATTGAATATTCATGCAAAACCGATATACAAACAGAGACAAAGTAGAACCTACTTTGTTGCTGAGCATGTCTTGATTTTGGTTCACCAAGAATTCTCACAGCTTAAAGTCTTGGACAATAAATACCAGTCGAAATTTGCAACTGAACGATGAAAGGTAACTTCATATAAGCTCACCTTTGTCTGAGGAAGTTGTACATGTAACACAAAATTTATGTAGCATTTCAATCAACATAGTACCTTTGAGTGCACAGGATCCAAGAATTTCAAAATTACCAAAACAGTTTTTTTTCCAATGCAATGTGGTGACGTGTCATGGGAAGCACGTGCAACTATGAATTTCGCATTTTTATATTGAGAAATAAAATATATAATAAGTTTTCATCTAATCAAATGACAGATTCGCGAGTTTTGTCAGCTAATCAAAAGGACAGATTGTAGTAATTAAAATATTATGAAGAAGAAAAATAACTCATCAAAGATTGTGTACGTCAGACGCGCATTTCGTTTACATCAGACTCATCAGTGATGCTAGAATCAAAACAGTTAAGAGGCCAAATGAATCGAGTGGTTTTCTTGAATATGGACAATGGGTTGAAAAAATGAATTAAAGTATTAAAAGTCGATCTTTATCCATAAAAGCACTTCGGACGCACGAAAATTTTCAAAGCGTAATTTTCATTTCTTACACTTGTATTCTAATGTTTCAAATTAGCTCTGTTTATAAAGAAGTGAGTTGACATATTTTAAAAATTATTAAGTTTTAAAATTGATAAGAAAAACAGAAATTTCAGAATGTAGTTGTACCATTTAAAACGTTTTACTCAAATTACAATGTATCTCTTTTATCTTGTCACTTTAGCAACACATGAAAAGCGATTGTCATATCTTTTCCTCAATTCATTTCGATTTCTTTTTTTTTCAAATAATGGATGAACTTCTAAGCAATATGCATATACTGTACACCACTCTAAAATTTTACTTTATATTTTAGAAAAAAATAAATATAAACTCACCTCCTCGGGTTTGTATTCCTATTGAAGCTGACAAGAATAGTGATCACTACCTATAAAATAATAATATCAAAATAAACAGGATTATAATTCATTTTAAATATTCATTAAATCATCCATATTTATATAAAGCAAATCTTTGTCATTTTTACGGTCGACAAGTATTTACAAATTATACCGTAATGAACGCCCACCAAGTCCTGTGTAAACAATAAAATATTGGAACAGGGTGCAAAACTATCATAGGAACGTAAAATGTGCATTTGTATTCGAGATTTGTATGAAAACAATTAAATGCACTAAAGTGCACTGTCAGAATAACTTCCAAGTGAAAGTGTAATGTTGGAAATATTGTTGAGGAATACAATTGCTTTTATACAAACACAGAAATTATATATCAACCACGGACCATTCGTTGTCAAAAGTTTTAAAAAAAGTATCTACGCCCTAATTTGAAACATATAGATATTTCGATTGCATAGCTACTTAAAGCGCAAATGTGCAACAGATTTCGAAAAAGGTTCCTCCTTCCCCACACACACACACAAAAAAAGAAAAGAAAAGAAAGAAAGAAAAACATTAAATATCATTATCTTATGTAAACATCATTTGTATATTTCGTTGAACTAGTATACATTATTGTTCAGCTCCTCCGGATGCGGGATTTTCTCGCTGCATTGATGGCATATTTGTTGCCACGGGCTATTTTTCTGCTCTTTGGTCGGGTTGTTGTCTCTTTGACCCATTCCCCGTTTCCATTTTCCATTCTATTTAATATTGAAAATCTTGCATTTGAACGATTAATTATTGAGTATTTCTTTGTAAAAATGGTTAATTTAGCATTTTCAAAATTAATGACACACATTTTCAAGACAATCATGAGTCCGTAGATAGCACTGATATCCTTTCCACCAGTACTTGAATTTGATACTCTACACTTTCCTTAGCCCGTTCCCGGTCTACACAAAATAGTACTTCAGAATGCATTTACAATCACATGGGTATCAACTTAACTGTATAAATTACACGTTTACCTTCGTAAATTAAAGTTTATAAAGAATATAAACATTTTCATTGTTATCTCATTTTAAAATGAATAATGATATTAATAACAATAATAATTTTATATCTAAATGATTAAGAAAAAGAAGAAAAAACAATACTTACAACTATGTTTTTCGTTCATATTATCCAAATTTAATATAATTTCTATGTATATTTGTAAAACAATAAAAATAACAGATGGAGTTTACAGCTACATAAAACATATAAGATTGTTTAATGCTATGCCTTTAAACCAATCACTTTAAAACTAAGATCAATCCGAAGCGATCAATCAAATCCGAATTAACTATAGCTACGATACACTGTGCTTTCCCGACATATTGATAATCTAATCGGGTTATACTTTAATTTCAGTTAATATTAAGACCATTAAACTATTATCGTACAAAAGTCTTATTTGTCATTCATTGTAATAGCTTAAATGTAAGTGTCAAATGAATGTCAGGCAATTGTATTCTAATTGCGATACGACCGAAGACGGACATCAATAATAGCTTAATCATCGACCGGTGCACGTGGCACCAGTACCGAGATTTTCGGTCTTTTCACTACAATGGTAAACTTTATAACGACAATGTAGTTATTTGTTCAATTAATGATAATGAGAGAAAAAATGCAGAAAACACACAATTAGGGAACGACAATTTTATTAACTGAGGTAGGGTGGGGGCGGGAGGAGAATTTTGAAATTGAATATCCTGGCCTTGTAAGAAATGAAAATAAATAACCTTGCATTAGACAGGACGAAAATGAATATTATGCAACACAAAATGCAGGAATCCATCGTGTACAAAAGTGCAAATAAATTTCGTGGAAAAAATAAGAATGCGTAATAACAGGTGAAAATGAATAGTCTATTTGAAAAAAATCCTCCTCCCCCAAACAAAAAAATAATATATCAAATCGTCCCCTTACCGGTTATTATTACAGCAGATACAATTGGTAACGCAGACATCTGCTGTACACGATTGCAAAATCCATTGTATTGCACTGACAATCAGATGGTAGACAAACATTGGCCGTACACGATAACAAAAACAATTGGTTTGAATGGCAGTTGGGAACACAGATCATATTGTATCTACCGTAGTGAAGGCTGGTAATAGGATGTGCAGATGAATCTTGTAGTTACAAATATGCAAATAATTTATTATCCCTGCAAGTGAAAAATCTGGCGGAATGGTGATTCAAAGAAATGCATAAAGATTCGAATATATTCCCCAAAAAACTAATTTCCTTATGAATGACCAGTTTAGGGAAAACCTTTTCAAAATATTTTTATTCATCGGAACAGTTGACCGTCGACTGTCATACTAGCACGTAGTACATAGATTTTCAGTTGGAAGTGGTGGGGGTTGAACAAGGATTTACAGAGCACGAAACCCAATCGGCATTTCCATGAGAACCAACTGTGCTCTTCTTGCCGACTTGTTCCTTTATTCATATGAGGCTAACTTCAAACAGGAGCTTTTTAGGAAGAATGAAAAGAAGCTTGCATTATTAGTAACATTTCATTATATAGATGATGTCCTCTCACTAAATAATTCAGTTTGATGACTATATGTTGTACGCATCTATCCCATCGAACTTGGCAAAAAGGATACAACAGATGCAGTTAAGACTGTCTCATATCTTGACTTACATGTAGAACGTGACAATGAGAGTCGGTTCAGAACACATTTTTACAACAAAAGAGATGATTTCAGCTTCCATATTGTGAGCTTTTCATTTCTATATAGCAACATTCCAGCAGCGCTTGCATACGAAGCATATATCTCCCGGTTGATACGATATTCAAAAGCTTGCATTTCCCATCATAATTTCCTTGATAAAGGATTGCTGCACACAAGAAAGCTATTACACCTAGAGATCCATGCGGATAAGTTGAAATCATCATCACGAGTTGGTTGACCGTTATGGAATATCTATTTCACAGATGACGACGGATATGTTCCAATTGTCGTAACCACAATCCCGTCCTCTTTTTCTCGAATGTGACCTACCGAATAAGATTTATCACCGGGTTTGTACTTACATTATCTGCTTACCCTTCCGAAGCACCTGAGATCACCCCCAGTTTTTGATGGGGTTCGTGTTCCTCAGTCTTTAGATTTCTATGTTTTGTTTCGTTGATCGTTTTTTTTTCCATAGCGTTGTCAGTTTGTTTTCGACTTTTGAGTTTGAATCTCTCTTTGGTATCTTTCGCCTCACTAATTTGTTTGACTATCATTTTACTTCCGATTGATAACGTACCTTGGAGATAAAAACAAATTGGCGTGTATCGTATTCGCATGTACTTAAACGGACGTGACTATGTATTTTATTTATAAATCTCGGCCAGCTAAACGGTCATGGCAGACATGAATCGAACCAACAACAACCACTAAACTACAGTCTCCTCAATAAACTGTGAAACGACTTTTAAGTGTTCAAGAGGCAACAATTCGCAGTCATTGTCCGCAGATGTAAATCCAAATGCTTAAGTAACAGGTGCAAATGCAAGAAAAACGAGAGACATTGCAACAGTCAGCTCGAAAACCTGTGGCAATATATAATTTTAACGCAAATTTCTATCAAAATCATATTTTTTAACGAGTATTATTCAATGAGTTTTGATAACAATAAAAATATTTTATTAGTAATTTTATTTTAGGTAGTTGACATTTCAAACTTCCGTTCTTATCATGTTATTATGTACCAAGTGTATTTTGACTTAAATGAAAAAATATTTTTTATTTACTCGCATTTACATTTTAGGCACTAAGGTTAATGCCTTGTCACATTTTCCCGGATTTAAGCTTAAATTCTAGGATTTAAGAGTATACCTGACATCTTTTAGGCAATAAACTTACTGCCTAGGCGTAGGTTATTGCCTAGGATTTAAGCCTAATGCCTAATTTCATTTATTGCCGCTAACATACATATATACACAGCTCGCACATTTAAACTAAAGTGGCTCTGTATCTAAACATCTCGCGCAGCTAAATAGACGTGACTGTTCATGCATCTCGCATATCTAACGGGACATGGTTGTGTATTTATACTTCTCGCGCAGCTTTACGGTCATAACTGTCTATTCAAACATCTAACACAGCTAAACGGACGGGGCTGCGTAGTTATACACCTCGAACAGCTAAACGGACGTGACTTTGTAGTTATACACACCTCGCACCCTGTGAACCATGAATCTCAAACAGCTATAAATTTAAGTTGCTGTGTATTTAAATATCTTGCACATCTAAATGGGCTTAGCTGTGATTTCATTCATCTCACACAGCTAAACGGACGTGACTTTGAATCATGCATCTAGCTGGGGTTTTTAATACAATTCTCACAGCTAAACGAGCATGTGTATTTATACATTTCGCACAGCCAGCTATGGATTTTTGGATAATTTTGGATAACCTCGGGGAAATAACCCTTAGCAGGGTTGACAATTTTGGATACTTACTACCTTCCTCATTTGGCCGTAATTGTATAATAACGTTCATAAAAGCGAAAAGATAGAGTTCTGCAGGAACAAAATTACAATCCATTTTACTCACTTTGCTTAAACATTTGAGAGCTTTTATCATGTTTAAAGCTTGTACTATATGTTTTTGAACTAACTTTTTACTAAACATTATCCGTATAATGACTCACAACTAGCTAAGGTAGTAAACAGCACAAGATTTAAGAAAATTCAATCACATCGATGTTTTCAAAGGCTTATCTATATTGAGAAAGTTTGATTGATTTTCGTCATTATCTTATTCTGATTTCGTTTTAAATATCCCGCACTCGCTCTGTGGTAATATTATATTAATAATTTGAAACATTTCTGTAGGTGAAGTCTATAGTAGGTAGTTAAAACCTCGCCGCCGTTTACCCAAAAGTGCTAAAGATTTAGTCTATGGTGGGTAATTAGTTAAATCCTCGCCCTTTACAATTAAGTCTATAGTGAGTAATTAGTTAAATCCTCGCCGTTCAAAATTAAGTGTGCAGATTACATGTATCTGTAATAAAAGGAATTGCAAACACACAATACAACTAAATTAGTTTGAGATAAAAATATATGACTCAAAGGGCAAACAATAAAATACTAATTATTTAACCCCACGTTCTCTTAGTTTGTCAGTTGCTGCCATATCGAAAAACCCTACTATTAATGACTCATTAATCTCTTATTGTATGAGGATCCAGTAACCCACCCTGTAATACCCTCCACAATTGGCACATGGACACAACACTGCTTCTTCTCTGCCTCCCTGTAGGATACAGTGGCCGAGTGGAATATAAAGCAGTGTAGAAAGTAAACATATGATGTATGAAAACAAAGTCAGGTTTGGGCAAACTAACCACAGTTTATTTTAATGCAAAATTCAAATTCATACAATGCAATAATAATCATGACTAGTGATGATCTAGAATTGAATAAAAGATAAGCCAAACTGTGGTTCTCCACAGAAAATTCTAAATACTGTGGAACATTACTATTAAACTACATCATTAATTCACAGCATAACAGTATGCATAACAATGAAATGTACATTATACAAATAATTAAAGTAACCCTTTATTAGCATGCAAAATAAAACCTAAAAAAGCCAAGGGTGTGGAGGGTGGGAAAGGAGATGCCAATATTATGAAATGCTAAAAACGATGTTTACTGCTGCAAGCCAAATTTTTGAATGCCCAAAAGATGCTGGGATGCAAGCTGAGCTTTGGATGATTTTAATCTGATTGGTCTAGAAAAAAGCCGGAAAATATGAATAGCTAGTTTTGATTGGTCAACAATAAATTCAAGACACAACAGATTCAATATCAAGAGATCTGATTGGTTACTAAGTTAAACAAACGAAAGCGAGGTGCAGGAGTTATAACTAAAACAATACGAAACTAACAGCAAACATATGTAACAATTAATAATGTATTTAATTTAAATACTCCCTTTGTTTTTCTTTTTTAATGTAACTGGTGTTTTACAAAAAAGTATATCAACTGTGAAAAAATTAGTATAAATACAAACATCAATATATGTGCAACCATATCACTAAGTCTTGTAAAAACGACCTTAGTTACCTTGATCCTTTTTGGTTTAATCAGCTTTTCAACATTTGTATTAATTTAGGAGTTTCATATATTTTAGATTGTAAAACTATGTTGACTCTAGAATTATTTTCTTGTTTTATACTATTGTTGAATTGCTGTCTTATTGACTTTAACTCCCCACTTTTTATTTATATAGATGACACGGCAAATTCTCATTTCCCCAGAATTAAGGAGCATAAACAAAACGATATTTATTATCTATATGTCATCAAGCTGATTATACTTGTACATTTAATGTTTACTTTGTCAACAAGGTAAGACAGTTATGATGTTGAGATTGAATTTTGTTTTATCTTACAAGGGATATACACGTACGCGTGTGACGTTTACATCTAATTTCCTTTTATTCTAATTTATATTTTCTTCGAAACGCTTTGACGAAACGAGCATATATAACTGAATCGGTAATTGTTAAAAACATGATAGTACATTTTTTTGAAAACCATTAGTGGAAATAGCACTTTATAAATTTTGCATATTTTCGATATGTATAAGAACTTAAATAAGCGAGCAGCTATATGAACAAAGGGATATAAAAGGAAAAGTCAGATCAATTTTGACCGAAGGGGTGGGAACTTTAGTATCTTAATTATTTATGAAAATATCACCAAGGAATTTTAGAAAAGTATGTTATAAGTCATATAAGTGCCGAAGCACTACCAACTGTGCTGATAATACCATCAGGGTCTTACAGTTCACCAGCAGCGGTATCGAGCCAGTGAAAGTAAATGTAAATAACCTTTTGATAATTTAAGTGAATCTGAAGCTCTTTTCTGGATTTACCTTCTCAAGTGGAGTTCAATCTGAACAGGGCTTGCATAAATGCGTAGAAACACTTGGAGCGATATGAACAAAAAAGATGAAAAAAAAAGAATAGCCTAATTCATCTAAGGATGAAATATGCCTGAGGGAGTTGTAACCTTAACTTCTTAATACTTTATAAATCTATCAAGGAGAATTATAGAAAAGTATGTTATAAATCGTTAGGATCGAATCATTGACCTATGAGCAGATGAAGCCCTCTGGGACTAACAGGTCACCAGCAGCTGTATATACACTCTGCTAGTAAATGTAAATAACACTTTATAAAGTTTGTGCGTCCGAAGAGCTTTTCCTGATTCATTTTAATCGGAAACGTTCAAATAGAAACATTTAAAAGCCAGGAATGTTTAAATACGTAGATGCAAGCCATCACTGTCATAAAAATGTGATCAAGATAATGAGTGTGCTAGTTTGATAGTGACTTTGATTTAAATACTGACTTCTGAAAGTGCCTTTACTTGTTTGAATGAATGCCAAACAAAGTAAATTCATCAGACTTTTGAACTTGAGTAATAAGGTTTATCTTCTTTATTTGTAAACCACTTAGGTAGTCTCGTCCTCGTTTCGATGACAGGAGATCGTGGTTCAATCCCGGTCGCATCATATATCAAAGACTATAATATAGATATTTGCTGCTTTTCCTCTAACCATGCAGCATTTAAGAGTTAAAGAAAAGACAGCTCGGCTAGGAGTTGGAATAATGTTTCCGGGTATGGTGATATGTCGGCATAATCATGGATTAGTCCCAGTCAGACTGTTGCCTTGTGAAGAAGCACGTTAAAAATCTGGCTCAGCGAGTTGGTCTTGTACAAAGCAGGATTCATAATCATGTGCCATTAACAAGTTTATGTCCTGAACCACTGGACGTTAAACGTCCATCCCTCATCATCGTCATCTTTACGTTTAGCAGTTATGTGAAGGCTCTCAAACATTTATTATATATTAAGTTTTTAAAACTTTGGATCTCGAACGTGAATGAATATGTCAATGTAACATCAACCCATCAACAAAAATAACAAAAAAAGTCAACATATCTGAACTGAAGTTATTCCAGTACCACATGATTTGCACACAGAAATGTTTTTTTTTTTTAATTTACAATTCATTTCGTCCAGATTTTGAACTATTTTGATTTCCATTGCCCATTTATGTACTGAATAAATTTTTCAAATCGTGGTATTATCTCTTTCAATGTCCATTTAAAATATCCTCTTAGCTACGAATATCGAGTTTTATCAGGTTAAATACATAACTGAAAAGAATGAATACCATTCATAAATGTCTTTAAAATATGTCTTGGTTACTATATAGATGTAGGAAGTTTAGTTTCTAACTCAAGACCAAACAATCCTTTAGTAGTCTTATTGTTTTCTTGCTTAACATTGAGTTGCTTAACAAATCTTGTGACCTTGATACTCATACCTAATTTTTAGCAGTTACCGCCTTATGGTCATAATGTAAGTTTAAACAGATAGTGTTGATGGTTATATGTGAATATACATTTGAAAGCCATGTACGTTTAAGTACCTGATTCATCAAGAAGCTATTTTACCAAAAAGGAACACAAAAAAAAGACAGCTAACTCCATCTAAGGTAAAATTTGCCTTAGGGGGTTGGAACATTAATTTCTAAATTTACCAACGAAAAGAAAAGCATGTAATAAATCATTCATCAGTGGCGAAGTTAACTGAAGATTTTGAGGGAGTTTTTTGTGTAGTGTTTTATAGACTGTTGTCAGTTTCTATCAATCATGATTATTGTCTATCCATGTAATTCGACGTATCATTTTGTTTTTCCCTTCTAAAATTTCCCTCTTCTTGGGATATTGATAATAGTCCCATTTAAATTTACTTGTATCAAATATCTGATATCATTTTATGCATTCAGTAGTAATTAGCATTTGATATCAATGAAGTTATTCTTTTACCATAATATCAACACATTATAAATAATAACATAAGCGCACATTTCCTTTTATCGAAGTGGCAGCTGATTCTAGGTAGATAGTCAAAATTATTTTCTGGCATTCACTACTAAGGCAAGGGTTTCTAAGTTCGCTCCGATCGTTTGAAAAAGTGTAGTGCACCCGATAATCCAGTGTTGTAGAGGAAGTAACATTTATTCACCGGATAACATTGGCTTGCAACGGGTAGTGTAGTTTACTTCAATTATGAACAGTGTATCAGTATAAAGAAAGTAGTATTGTGTACAAAGTCTGGAATATGACAGTTGTTTTGCACTCGTTCCGTTGATTGCTTGTTTGATGTTGTCAGTTTTAATGAACTTCCCCTTTTTGAATTTAACTTGGAGTTCGGTATTTTTGTTATACTTGTATACCACACTAAAGGACTAACACCAGTAAGATTTTGTCTGTCGTATGTCAAATTCAAATTTAAAAACGTTTACGTGACATAAAAAGTGCAAATAACGTTTACGTGGCATAAACAAACAAGCTATAAAGGGCCCAAAAGTACTAAATAAGTCAAACCTGACAACTACTGTACATCAGATTCCTGAAGACATCACCTGTATTAAGTAAATACATGTGTTATAAGACCATTAATTAATTTTTGCTTTCCCTTAAATGTTCTCTTAAAACTGGTTTCACTGTCGTTAGAAAAAAAGAAAAAAGAAAATTAAATGAAAAATATAGTCGGATATATAGGTTTTGGATTACATTGTTAAAGAATTATTGACTAAATAGTGCTTTAATTTCATTAATGTATAACAGACCTGGAATTTTTGCCGTATGCTTGTTATACTCCTTCCCACTAGATATCTGTACACTAATTGATGAAGTATTTTGCACTTTTGAATCACACATGGATTATGGAAAATTATATAATATGTAGTTGTTCAGAAAGAACAAAGACTGAGTAAATGTTTTATGAATCCTATTAGGTTTCCCAATACTAGTAAGTCATATATCAAATGGAACATAGAGAGGAAACTTTCAATATCATTTATTTATCAAAGAACGAACCATTCCCTACCAAGTTGTTTCAAACTTTTGCTTACATAGGAATTTACAGTGTATCTCTTAATTTTTGAACATCTTAACAACCAATTTATCATATTGAAATCTTAATATTTGCTTAACTTTTATTGATACTTGGGATTGTTTGTCATACTGTTGTGTGATCAATACAGTTAAGTATCAAAAAGACAAGTAAATCTTCCTAATATTTGAACACATGACGAGATACTTCTTTCGTTGGCCAGTTTTCGTAGTTTGTATCAATGATCATAATTAGATTGATTATATAATACTATCGAGTTTACTCATTGTCAATATTTCATATACTTCAAATTTTAAGGTTTAATCGAAAATGTTCAATCCGAGACGCGAGGGTCTAGATTGGGGAGGGGTACATAATTTCTGTATTCTTTAAATTTTTTAATGCATTTTTCTCTATTTTAATAAATAACGATAATTCTGTCAAATTCTCATGACAATTATATAATTATTTTTCGTTTTGTACATCGTTCATTTTTCGTAATTAGTATTGTATTACATAATTCTTTTATTTTCCAAAACTCTACTTTATACGTTTGTACCCCATTATTCTCTATTCTTTAATTTTGTTTGTTCATTTTTCTTTATTTATTATATTATTGGCCATTATTCACAATTCTTTAAACCCCATCCAGACCCCCATTCGTACTTGGCCAACATTAATTTAGTCAAAACAAGAATATTTAATCAATATCACCAGCCCAATAGCCAGTGTCTCGGTAATGGCATGCAAATACGGATACAATTTGATTGAAATCAGCTGCTTTGGAAAATTTTGGAAATCATTGTAGATTAAGGAATATCTCACCCTCATGCAAAGCTCTGATTCCTTGTCTGGATTCGGCTTTCAATTTATGTATTTTTTGCTTTTATCAGTTCTTCAACGTTTGTGTTAGGTTTCGGATTTTCAAATATGTTGGCCTCGAGAATCACTAAAGAGACATATATTGTCGAAATGCGCATCTGGTGCAGTAAAATTGGTATGGTATCTTGTATGCTATTAATTATTGCCCTGTAATTGTTGGTTGTTTTCTGTCTGGTTTGTAATTGTACTATACCTTTATAATATATATTTTGATACTACAAAAGAAATTAACGTTAAATTGAAAATTTAAAGATTAAGTTTTGTTGACAAAAGCCTATTTCATCATACAACGACTATATAAATATAAGAAGATGTGGTATGAGTGCAAATGAGACAACTCTCAATCCAAATCAAAATTTATAAAAGTAAACCATTATAGGTCAAAGTACGGTCTTCTGTATATTTTGTTGAATATTTCAAAGGAAATAATTTTCACCATCTTAGGAACTTTTAACCCTTCAAAATATTTACAATGTTAATTAGTACCGGTCATACAGCTTCAAAAATCTATATTACTCATGTCGTCGTATATAGTATGTTAAAGTTTCTGTGTTTTTGTAAAGATTCATAGTACCTATTGCGCATTTTGACAATTAACGTCTTCAGTCACACTGTGATAAACAGTAATTTTTGAAAACTTCTTTATTTAATAACATGGAATAATACAAGATGAGAATCTTCGACATTTAAATTTAATTGATTATAAATATGTTGGTAGGCCTACGTTCCCGCATACTATTACCTCGATTGCAGATATATATCTTATTTTGCTGATAATATTTTTTATTCTATATTAATCATATTAAATATGTACATATAAGTATATATACAAACTTGTCCTTATAAAAGTTTATTGTTTTTCAATAGTACCGTCAACAGTCTTTAATATGGTTTCATATTTATCAAATTACATTTATTTGTCATATTAATAGTTTTATCTTTAAAAAAACACTTAACAGATCCTTTCCACATACACTGGATAGATTCAATGGTCGTAAAGTAGTTTATATCGAATATACAAAACTCACTACTAGAGCTTGATGTTCAAACATCTATATACTCAGTGAAATCAGATTTTGACTTTGAATAAATAAATGTAAATATTATGTTGATATGACAAAAATGAGTCCTTCAGATGTGCATTGCAGACTGTAATTTTTAATCTCTACAAGTTACCCGTGGTGTTAAGTAAGATTTGTGTGATGTCCATTTAGTATTTCACTTTGTTTTTTTTTATAGCGATTAAGATTATAACACAAAGTTGACTGTTGTACCCCAATTTTTGATATGTCTACCTATTATGTCTGTCTGTTTGTTTTGCTCACACATTGTTGTCAATATAATGGAATTCTATGCGACTGTCATACAAGTGAGAGGTTTAGCTGGCTATAAAACCAAGTTTAATTCACCATGTTCTACATAAGGAAATGTCTGTACCAAGTCAGGAATATGGCAGTTGTTTTCCGTTCGTTTGATGTGTTTGAGCTTTTGATTTTGCCATTTGATAAAAGACTTTCCGGTTTGAATTTTCCTTGGAGTTCGGTATTTTTGTTATTTTCCTTTTTAGTAGTTACACCTACCCCTCAATTGCTTTGGATTTGTACTTTTTCAGTGTTATACTCCTATGAAATCTTAATTTTGAAATAACATATAATAACACTTAACAATATTGTCAGGGCTTTTATTTTCTTTAAACAGTTCATTCAATGTCATATTAATACAACGTGTCAAATTAGGATTTTGCAGCAGTGCAATCTATAGCTTTGATTCTATTAGGTTCGCTTCTGTCTATACATTGAGCCACCCCTTCTTATCCTACCTGTCCATCCTGTTTTGAAGAGAAAGATGTTAAGATCATTCATACCATTTTTACAGTGTTCATTTAGCTATGTTTTATTTTGAACCTTTTAAATATTATGTGAATGCAATAAATCTATATATATATATATAGGTACAACATCACCAAAAATGACAATAAACGAACAAATGTAACTATAAATATTTCGGATAACAGATATCCTTCATCAATAGAGCACGATTTTTGGTGATGTTGTACCCTTTTAGACTGGTTATATATTATATTTTGTAGTGTACTGTATCATATTTATATGATCCATCGCCCGTAAGATTTATCGTTGACTATTATTCAGTCATTTTATATATATATATATATATATATATATATATATATAAAAGGATAAAATACGTCAACACAAATTCAAGCACAGAGTTGTTCTACTCAACTTTTGAAGTTGTATTTGAGCTGTGTTCCTTTTAAAACAAAAGCAACATTAGTTAACCGAAGTTATAAACTCGTATATCAACATATTGTATACCAATCAAGAAAAAAAGATGAGGATATCGCATGAATTCGAAACGGAGCGATACAGGTGTTCGTTCAGAAAACAAATTACCTTTTTTTATGAAAGTGTCAAGGTTGCGGCTACACATTTTAGAAAAGATTCATAAAAATTGAAAAGATGACAATTCAACTACATGAATGACAAAAATTCCGAAGACAAGCAAAGCTGTAATTTTTAACATTGTTTCCAGCATGAATTTAATAAGTATAGTTCATGTCCTTTATATGTAATTTATTCGATAGGATTTCTGTTGTTTTCAAATTTGTATCGGTTCTTGCTAAGTTTAAGTTGACTTCTTAAAATTTACATCATATGAATGTGCTTAAAAATAATTATGGGAATATCATGGTAAAATTTTTTAAGCATAAAATTACCAGGAGTTGAGCTATCACCTTTAAAATCTTAATGAACTGTATCCAGTGCAACAATTTAAAGACATTTTATTTATATGTGATTCACTTGAAAAGGGAGGGGGTATAACAAAAATACCGAACTCCAAGGGAAATTCAAAAAGGAAAAAAAAAATCAATTGTAATCAATTATGTGCAAAGAACTTTCTTAAATCCCTTTACTGATATTGATATTGTTAACAGACTGTTAATATGGACAATACATACAAATTTAAAGACATTTGAATATTAGTTATGGTATGTTAATATAGAATCAGAAATACCAGATGTTAACTTACAGAACGTACTCATTTTGATTTTGCAATGAGCATACATTTTTCGATTATTTCTTACCATACATTGATAAAACTAGTCTGCATTAAAACTTTCTTTGATTTTCATCAAAGCAGACAGAAGGTTGTAAAGTAAGAAAACACTTGAATTATGTCCACTCACACTATTTACATTTATATAATCTATTGGTGTGTTGATATCCATTGGTCATATCAATAAAACAACTATCATCTAATCACTCCAAGGTTTAACCAATGTGATTTAACATGACACCTTCTATAGCCGAACCAAAAAAAAAAACTAACATCAAATCAAGGAAATTTTAAAGTTTTTTGAAATGCTAAATGCTTTGAAATTTATATACAGTGTGTCTAGAACCTGCCGTGGCATTACAAGTTTTTTCTGTTCTCAATATAAATTTTTATTCAAATATTATTACTAACCTTAAATGATATATGATTTTCTAAAGTGAAAAGGTGTTAAAAGCCATGAACGAACTGTTTGATAAGCCTATTAATAATTCAGTGAGCAACTTACTAATAAACATGTTAAATATAGATCTTTACCCTGTCGACGCACCAGATTTGACTCCGATTTGGGTCCATGTGCTAACAATTGTTTTGTTTTCATTTTTGACTGTTGTATACATTGACTTATGAGACTTACTGAACATTAGTATATCAACCTTTCAAAATTTGAAATGTGGATATTCTAAAACATTACGTTAATCGAGACGCAATGGTAGACACATCCTTCTTTTTAAAGTATTTGTTTTTAATCAAATAAAAGTGGAACAAATGCTACACGTAGGAGTCTTTTAAAAATGAAAATAGGTACCTAATGAGTCAGAAAGTATACAATAGCTTTTTGTTACTTAATTGTCAACACTCCATAGTATGGTTTTTGTGTATATTAAATACTTTAAGTCAAACTGAATACAAGACGCAAAGGTGACTGGGGTAAAGAAATATGGTCACCTTGATCTTCTCCCTACCGGTCGTAAAAACTTTGCAAAAGTGGGGCGTACACTGAGCTGTGCGGGATGTAAAAATTCGCAAACACTTCCGGTCAGAATGGAGACGTTACACGCGATGCCTTGTGTAGAGAAAATGCCATACTCTCTGCACGTTAAAGAATCAATGATACTACTTTAGGGGAAGTATGTTGCCTACTGCAAGAAGGAAACTGATTCCCGTCCTTATCCAACATACCATTGTTCTCCAGTGACATTCCAATTGTCCGCCCTTCAACAATTGTAAGAATTGTTAAGCAAGCAACAACCACACGATCAAACTGAACAGTTATCCTGTCAACTGTTTAACCTGCACAAAACATACACGATATCACGAGTGGCAAATACTTTTATTATGTGATTGTCGGGAAATACTTTAATAGAAAACAATAGACCGTACAGGTTAGCATAAACAATTATACATCGCGTCTGGCGTACAACATTACAATCTTGGTATTTTTGGTGAGTTTTTTTACCACCACTGGGTCTATGCCACTGCTGGTGAAGGTTTCCTGCCCGAGATCATCACCAGCCCAGTAGTCAGCACTTCTGTGTTGACATGAATTATCATTGATATAGTCATACTTATAAATTAACTGTTTACAATCCTTTGAATTGTATGAAATACTAAAGGATTTTCTACTCCAAGAATAGATCCCCTTAGCTGTATTTGGCAAAACCTTTCGGAATTTCGGGTCCTCAATGCTCTTCAGCTTTTTACTTTTTTATTCGAGCGTCACTGACGAGTCTTTTGTAAACTAAACGCGCTGGCGTAAAAATTACAATCCTGGTATCTTTAACGAGTTTGTTTTTACTGCAAAGACGTTTCTACATCATTTATGTAATTGATATAAGAATTTAAAATTCATTGGAGGGTGGAAAGTGAAGTAAAATTGTAACAGACAATTTGAAGAATAAAGAATATTTATTTGTTGTAAAAAAAATTAATAAAATGGAGAAAAAAAAACAATGCACCTTACTTAGGCTATGTCATATAGAGTGACTATACCATATACTTCAGAAATATATACAGATTAATAAAAGAGGCAAGATGGAATAAGTCGTCAGCGTGCGCCATCAATGATAGAGATAAAAAAAAACAAAGACATCTGAAAGTCAATTTCAGTAAGAAAAAGATATAGCCTAAGACAACCACTGGCAAGGTTTCTAACTTGGATCAGGAATATTGAAATATAACGGCGTTCAACTTTTTTTAGGTTTAGATTTAAATATGTTAATAGCAATCCGTTAAATAGCAATATACACAATGACGGACGCACAACATCAGTAGCTAATAAAAGCCACTGCAATAGACACACTGACGAACGCACAACAGAAGAAATCTAATAATAAGCATTTAGCGAACAATTCCGGTTTAAAAGACTGCATTTTGTTACATCAGTTTTATCAGTAATATTGACTTAGAACGTTAAAAACTAAGAACATTATTTGGGTCTCAGTGGCATATCGGTCTAGGAAGTAAGTCAAGATCATTTCCATCTATCATTACTACGGTTAGGGTTTCCAAATTCGCTTGAATCGTTTGAAAAAAAGGTGTTGTGCACCCAGTCATCTAATGATGCAGAGGAACTCTCAGTTATCATCGCAGATGTCATGGGTTTTGCAACGGTGAATGCGGTTTACTCCATAGGAAAATTGTATTAATGAAAAGAAAGAAGTTTTAAACCGCAGTAAACGAAAAGCATCAGTTAGTTTTGTTTTTTTTTTTTTTTTTTTTTTGCGTTACCTTAATTACAATATCTAAAATGTAAAAGTACATACCGTTTGGATTATTAGATATAGTTTTATGTAATTTATGAATTATTGACTAGATATGACTTTAACTTCATAAATATATAACAGACTCTATTTTACCCGTATATTTGTTATAATGCTTCTCATTGGATGTTTGTACTTTAATTAAGGAAGTATTTTGCACCCGGATTATGCAAAAAATATATTATATGTGGTTGTTCAGAAGCAAATAAAGACTGAGTAAATGTTTAAAAGTTTTATGAATCCTATAAAAGAGAGGCGAAAGATACCAAAGGGACATTCAAACTTGACATCAAGTCGAAAATAAACTGACAACGCCATGGCTAAAAAAGAAAAAGACTAACAGTACACAAAACACAACATAGAAAGTTAAACAACACAGCAACACGATCCCTACCAAAAACTGGGGTCGATCTCAGGTGCTCCGGAAGGGTAAGTAGATCCTGCTCCACATGTTTCACCCTTCGTTTTGCTCATGTTTGTACAAACCCGGTAATAAGTCTAATTCGATAGGTCACATTCGTGAAAAGGGAAGGATATTGTAGTTACGACATTTGGAACATATCCGCTATCATCTGTGAAACGGATATTCCATAACGGTCAACAAACTCGTGATGGCGTCCGTGAAATTTACGAAGCGATGATTTCAACTTCACCACTTGGAACTCTTGGTTTAACAGCTTCCTTGTGAGCAGCAACCCTCTATCAAGGAAATCATAATAGGAAATATAAGCCCTGGAATATCGTATCAATGAGGAGATATATACTCCGTATGCAGGCGCTGCTGGAATGTTGCAACATAGAAATGCAAAGTTCACAATTGGGAAGCTGAAATCATTTCTTTTGTTGTAAATTTTTCTTTTCAACCGACCCTCATTGTCAATTTCTAGATGTAAATAAAGATATGAGGCAAACTTAACTGTATCTGATGTATCCTTTATCTCAAGTTCGATGGGATAGATGCGTTCAACATAGTCACCAAATTTTGAATTATTTAATGACAGAACATCATCTATATAGCGGAAAGTAAAGTTAAAGGATACTGCTAACTTCTTTTCTTCTTTCCTAAGAAGTTCCTGTATGAAGTCAGCCTCATATGAATATAGGAACAAGTCGGCAAGAAGAGGGGCACAGTTTGTTTCCATGAGAATGCCGATTGTTTGTTGAAAAACACGTCCTCCAAACGTAACAAATATGTTGTCAATCAAGAAATCAAGCATCTTGATAATGCCAGTTTCAGAGAATTTTTTGTTTGAATCAATTTTTCAACGAGTCACATATATGGAACACAAGGTGAACATTTTCAATATCTTGATTTTTATCATCATCGGACTTTCTGTTATTGAAAATTAATTTATACAAAGGGGGAAAATATGTAATAAAAGACAGTCTGATAATTGTTTAACTTTGCGTACGTTTATGTAAATGTGTTTTATACTAGCTCTTAAACATATAAGTAGGAGAATGATTACATAAATTTCTTCAGAATAGTAACATAGTTTTTTTCAAACCCGGGTTAATGAGAAGGGAAATCATACAATATCGAATTGTAACGGCACATACAGTCTTCCAAAATCCATATTGTAAGACGAACCAGCCGTCGTTGTAATATGAAAAAGTTCCATTTTCTTTTTCAAAAACTTTTTTTTCAATAAAATAAATAACGCAAGACAAAAATATTTAAAGTTTTAATTAAAGTAAGTAAGATAAAAATGTTAGAAGGCCTACATGTCGGCATTCTATTGCCACGATTACATATAAATATGTTGTAGAGCTGATATTTTTTTTTATTCTTTATCAATTACATGTATTAATATATGTAAGACTCAGATCGACGTCCGGTCTCTAATTGACGTCCGTTTCTCAAATCGACGTCCAAATCTGACGTCACAAGAAAATAAGATTCCAAATCGACGGCCAATTGTATGCCCCTCTAATCGACGTCTTTTTTGTTGTTCTCAAATCGACGTCCAATTTTTGGCTTCTCTTGCCACAATGACGTCATAACTTTATTAAATGGACTTAAAAGGCCCCGACATGAAAAATGTAAAACAATTCAAACTAGAATACTAACGGCCTTATTTATAACAAAACAATTCCGAAAAACAAATATGCCAGACATAAACCAACGACAACTACTGAACTACAGGCTCCTGCATTGGGACATGCACATAAAGAATGTGGCGGTGCTAAACATTTTTGTGAGCGCTTAACCCTCCCCTAACCTGGAACAGTGGTGTAACAGCACAACATAAAAACATAATGACCATTTCTTTTGTAGATGTTTCACTCCAGGTGTAAAACTCAGAAATTTGTTGAAAAATATCTTACAGAGTCCGAATTATAATACTCTCAAAACAATTGGCTGTACTGCTTTATTTTGTCTATTGTTGAAGATCGAATGTTGTCCTCTAGATGTCGTTTGGTTTTCTTTGTCGTTGGGTTGTTTTCTCATTGACGTATACTCACATGCCATTTATTAATATGAATATGAATAACATACGACAACGTAGATCGAGTGTATTAACTTCTATCAAGATAAATATTAATATGCATATATATGTTATAAGATGTCCATGGTTGACCTTGTCTTGTTGTCATTTATCGATGTTAGTCCTTTTATTTTGTTTTATTTGAATCTTTGGGAAGAGATGTAACTGACTTTGTTTTTCCTTCTCGTACGTCTACTAAATCATTACGATTCGCCATGTATAAAGACAATTAGTTTCTTAAAACAGCTTGACATAAAAGACAAAAAGATACAGGTGATCAATCTAATAACAATAATGCTGCGTCGGATAGAAATCAACCTTATACAAATGAATATTAATACATCTGTTACCTATTTCGGGTTGAAAAAATCTCTATGGAAAGTATGTAACTGTTTGGAAATTAAGTTTTTATAAGAACCCTACAAAACACACCAACATTCATCTTTTCATTTGAATGTTCCAAAATCAACCATGTACATGTATACGTGTAGTGATTTATTATTTATTGATATTGGACATCGATTAGAGAAGACTACAATCGATCGGACGTCGTTTTGGTAATACATGACGTCACATTGGACATCGATTAGAGGGTCAAAATATTTGACACTGATTTGAGAATGTGACGTCAGATTCTAATATGACGTCCCTATTACGCTTTGTAAACAAAGCTGTGTTCTAAGTCGGAAAGCTGACCCCGGTTTGACCCCATTTCTTAAAGCAACAATGGAAGTCATGTGATTACCATATATGGGCATTTTTTTACCAATAAAAGTGAAGCCCGTTTTTTGGAATTTGTAGTTTTTGCAAGAATTAAAACTAATTTGCTTTTAAGTGAACATTCTTGAGTATATAAGAAATATATTGATCCACTCAATTATGGATTAAACTAATTTTTTCTCTCAAAATGTGTCTTCAAAGTCTAGGTGTTGACCAAAAAAATCGGTCACAGGAAATTAAAATCGTAATTTTCTTTCTTAACTTCTCGGTAAGCTATGCTGAATTTAAATTATGTTATGTAACATAACTTTGACTATGATATGTCAAATTTGTGCCTTAATACGCTGTAATACGCAAATGTGCCACTTCGATGTGTCGATATTTCTGACGAAGCGGGGCCGATAGTAATTTACGAGTTACGTCCCTTTGTTTGACACTCTCATGATCAAACTATTATTATATTAAGCACCATATGCTGTTATTTACATGAGGATATTATTAAAATAATTTTATTGAATATATTTTGATACTAAAGAAATGTGCAAAAAATTAGCGAAACACATTTTATCACTTTTCAGAACTCAGTCTCAGTGAAATAGGCTATGTCAGTATGTGCCATAATATTATTATTCCAAGAGTTAATTTAATATAAAATTTATATTTTGGTAAGTATTTATGCTGCTGTAACCAAATTATTTCAACACAGAAATAAATTTCTACTTTAAACATACAAGGGTAGCCAAAATATTCATGAATAATGGATCAAGACAGGATTAAAATGATCAAATACAGGAACTCCTTTTCATTACTGATACCTGATCCTACCTTTTCATTTAAACTTAAACGAGACCATAATGAAAGTATTCTGAATGTAAATTCTTCATTATTTGAAATAAAAGGAAATTAGTTTGCAATTCTTGTATAAACAAACTAAATATAACAATACATTTTGTCTCACTGATTCCATGCAGATTCTAATGAATGGACTCAAATTATAAAAAAAGCACTAAACTAATAAATAAATGGTTCTAATCATGAACTTGAAAATAGATAAGAACAAAAAGATTGGGTCTAATATTTGTCTTCTTCTATTTATTTTTTAACAATTATGCACTTTTATATTTATATGAAAGTATTTCAGAGCAGATTCTGAGTGCTAAGTCAACAATATTATATTTTAGATCACAAGTCATAAGTATTAAAGTAAGTCACACTTCATGTCAGTATGAACATGCTTTGAATAAGAGTGATTAAAATGCTAGTCTGAAAGAGATTGTTTTAAGTTCATATTTAGGACAAGAATTTTTCATTTACCTTTGGCAGTTTTGCAGAATTACTTCATCACAATTTTTTTTATAATATTATAAACAATGAATGAGTTTTGGTTAAGGTTGTGTAAAGACAGTATACGATTTCCTTACCTTGTTTTAGTTAAGTCAAACAATTCACTGACTTAAAGAGAATAATTAATCCAGTCAAATATTCACATCTGAACTCGCCATTGCTTTTTCAAACAAACACACTAAATGTGTGTACATTGTGTAAAGATGCAAGTTGACATCGATGTGTAAGATAAAAAAACTACAATGTCAAAAATGTCTTTCGTTTGGAATTTAGTTCGAACGGGGTATCCTAAGGGTGATAGAACGTTAGACTTGATTTTGTTTTAACTTTGAGATACTTATTATTAATTTTTATATAGTTTGTATATTCTTTGTTTATCTGGAAAAAGAAGAAAAAATAACAGACAATTTCGCATAATTCTTAAACGACGATCAAAGGCATTACGTTATTTTTAAAGACGGACAATTTATAACATGTTTAAGTATTATTTTCTTTGATAATAAGAACCATGCTTGAAAAATCGAAAGAAATCTATTTCTGACCCTAATGGCAAGTAAGAAACAGAAAAAGAAGAAATTCCAAATTGGCGCCAAATTATTTTTCCGCGAAATTAACGCAAGTTTTAATATCAGTCCCATTGTTGTCTCAAGAAAGTAGCAACAACGGTCGTTTCTAAGGGCTTGCTTTCCGACTGTAATAGGGATCATTCGTCGTAATATTTCTTCCTGTAGACGTCGCTGGTGTTCCATAAGTGGTTGTCGGAAACGTTTTAATCACTTGAACGCTTGAATCGCATTACCGAATAATTTGACAGGTTATTATTTATTAAAATAGGGGATGACACAGAGATGTATTTTATTCTTCAAATATACCCTCACACTTTGTAAGTTTTTCCTAGTCCACATTTTTTCACCCTTTTACCTTTGTTTGCATTGTAAATAAGAAATAATAATTATGTTGTGCACTTAATTATAGCAAGTGAAATATATTTCCCTGACAAAACAATGCATGAAAGGAAGAGAACTACATGTATTAGGAAATATGACAACCCCTATATTGCATTCTAAAAAAAACATGGTACATATGAGCACAATTTTTTTATTTGTTTGTCGCAATAAAGTCTGAATTTTCTAAGGACTTTACATTAAACTTATGGCAAAAGCTGTCAGAACAATTTTTTAATTCTTCAAAGTTGGAAATCAAGAGTATTATTGCAAGAAAAAACATCACACACATCCCGCATTAAACGCTTGTCCTTTATGAATAATAAGAAAATTTCTGAACCTGCAGTTTATTAAATAATATGATGCTTTGTGGTTTCCTGTTTTAATATTTCAGAAGCCATCATGGATAACAGACTTTTACCCAACCATGAAGTGATGGATTGGATACATCTTTATGTTTGAAATGAATTCATGGTTAAAATCCAAGTGGCTGCAAGTGCAAGGATCAATACTTCTGTCAGAACCAGATGTAAAAAAAATTGACAAAGGTGACAACAAATGGCAAATAGTGGAATTATGGAACAGGATTTATTTACTAGCCAAGACAGTTCCTTATATTAACACACAAACTTTTCTGAAAGGAAATTCCAACTAGATCAGAAGAAAGTAGTTTGTGATAGAAAAGTGTCGTCCAACCGAATTCACATTAAAAGAGTCCTTGTATTGTCTAAAAATTACACAAGGGTAAAACTTAATGCCCCTCCTCCGCTGTGGCAGGGAATAAAAATCTGAAACATGTAATTCCACGTGGAAACTTCTACTTCAACTTGGTTCCAGAATTATCTATGTTTGCTGTGTTCTTTCTAATTTCATATAAAACATTGTACATAAATATGCTTAAAAGATGAAATGGATTTACATGCAATTGATTTTATTATTTGTTCTAATGTGGTGCTGTTTCACCACTGCTTTCCCAGTTAGCACAAAAAAATAGAAAAATGTTGAAAAATATTGTAGAAAAATATCAAAATCATGCAAAATGTATGGCGTTGAAATATTTTCAAAACATTTTCATGATACTTTTAAAACATCACTAAAATGTTACTGAGTTTTGACGACAATGTTTGTAAAATGTCTTATTAATGATTTGAATGTGTTTGTTAATCAAATATCCTGAAACATTTTAAAACATATAAAAATTCATTTCTGCAGGATAACATGTTTTGAAAAGTTCAAAAATATTTTTAACAAAATGTTTTAATAATTTTCATATTCTCAAAGAATCATTAAAAGAATCATTTAAATGTTATTCGAAATATCATTATAAAAATGTTTTCTAACATTATCTTTCAAGTCTTTTATAAAATATTTAGAAACATATAAACAATGTTTAATATCAGAGACAGATTTAGGAGTGGGGTGTCTGGGTCCCCCCTTTATGGCCCTTATGGAGCTACATTTATGGTTAATCCAGATTTTTTTATTACTCTCAAAACTTTGTCTAGTTTGGGGCCTGATGACCCCTTTTTATGCCCCCGCAACTGAAAGTTGGGGGCATATTATTTTACCCTGTCTGTCTGTCCGTCCGTCCGTCCAATTATGGGTATATAGTTATTCAGCACAACTCCTCCTACAGTTAGAATCCTAGGAAGTTTTCACTTTGATGTCTGTTTGTAGAACATATATTGAAGATGTGCATGTGGTCAGGGTTTTGATTTTATTAATATTTGCTCTTTTGGGAGATAGTTGAACTTTGTCATTTTGGGCTATAAGCGGTTAAATGTTAGTTATTTTAAAATAACACTTTGCATCTACGGGGCATCAATTGTGTCTCCCAGACACAATAATATCTCAAAGAAAGTCCTAAATTGACGTTGTTTTAATACAGTTACTTCAGAGTGGAGTTTGCATCACTTTATCTAGATTCAAAATCCTGGATCCACATTTGAGAAAACAACTGCCGTCATACTGATCTTTACCCACATCTCCTTTTACATTTGTCTGCATGCTGTTGATGCCGGCTTAATCTAATATATTTTGGCTATTTTTGTCTGGTTGATGTCTCATTGACAAACCCCAATATTTCCTGTCTTAGATATCAATTTTATTGAATAGTCCATTTTTTTGTATTTTGCACTGAACACATATGAAAAAGGAGATGTGGTATGATTGCCAATGAGACAACTCTCCACAAGAGACCAAATGACACAGAAATAATTACAACTATAGGTCACCGTACAGCCTTCAACAATGAGCAAAGCCCATACTGCATAATTTGTTTCACTTACATAGAGGTATTAATTTTTTCAGATTATAAATATCCTCATGCATTTCATTTGGTCCAGCATTGAACAAATTTTTTCTTAGAAGTGTTTTTTTTTTATCTTTTGTTTGATCATGTGTAGCATCTGTCATTTTCTGTCTGAACAGTTTTTCGATGGTTTTCTTTGCTGTCTTAGTCAACAATACACAAGATAACAACAATAAGAAATGCAAAAATTTATTTAATTTTGTCATTTCACTGTTCTTTTCAATTTTCTTTTGTTCCATTCTTTTATTTCTCTTGACTTCTGCTGGCTTCTGTAAATAAAATGTTAACAAATTAGTCCTGTTGTTTAGTAAGTAAACTAGTGGAGATAATTTAAATTTCATCAAATTACACAAGAAAATTTTATTTGAATCCAGTCTGGTTTCATAAAATTTATATTGAAAAGCGACATCTTATCAGTGTGGATGGATTCGGAAGGAATATTTATAGCTATTAGATATACAGGTACATCTGTGGAGTTTCAGGTGTACTATTATCATATGAGTCTGTAACGGTAGAGTCCACCAGTACTAAAATAAAACTGTAAAGTACCATTTTCCCAACTGAGATTAGGACCTGTAACCTTTACTTGGTCTCACAAAAATCAACTCTCTTAAAGGTAATTGTATATTTTAACACAAATACATTTTGTGATATAGATTGAGGCTATAAAAGGATAAATACCTTCACACAATCTGCTCCTCCAGAATGTTTTGAATCTAAGCTTATAAATTTTGGCTCTTCTAATTGATTCTACAAAAGATAAAAAAAGTCAAATTATTAAATAAAATACAGTCAAGAAAAATCACATTGTACTAGTCAGCTACAAAGGTCACAACATTCAAAATGAAAGAAAATTCAAACAAGAAAACTTATGGCTTGATTTTAAATTATAAAATAAGACAATAAAAACAAATATATATCAGAAATTAACCAACTATAACTACTAAATTAAAGGCTCCTGACTAGGATTGACACATTAACAATTATCTATACTTACAAAAATGTATCTGGCCTGGCCTGAAGGGCTAGTGATTAATCACAGGCACTTGTCTCCGAAAACATTTCCTATATACCTTAATATAACACATGTTATATTAAGGTATATAAAATTTTTCTGAGACAAGTGCCTGTGCGATTAATCATGAAAACTGTTTAATGAATATATTGTCTTTCATGGTTACAAATATCTACCAGTAGAAAATGTCTGCAATATTTCACTATTTTACATTACTTTAATAACTAATACATTGTTGATGATGCTGAAAACAGCATACCTAATATATGCTATCATGTCTTGCTTTTGGACTCTGTCAAGGCAAGACAAAAGGAAAGAAATCAATGATTCAAGTTCAAATATATTGATTGATTGTTGGAATCTTAATGTCCAGTGACAAATATTTAGTTCATGTTCCAGCCAAAGTTTAATTAAACAAGCTAAGGGATGGTTTGATTTTTTAAAACATATACATTGTAGGTAAAGATTTTTAAAGTACTATTACATAGATTAAAATGTTAGGATTACATAAAGGAGGTTTCTGCTTGCCATGAAATATTTGAAAAACAAGATATCAAGTGGATTTAATGGTATAACTAATGAAATTTTGAAAAATTCTTGTATGCTGAATGTTGGGCATGATATGTATATAAAATTATGAAACACTACTTTTTCTTAAAATTAATAAAATTTTCTCTCTAGCAAGAAGTTCTTATTGGAGAGAAAATTTATTTAACCCATATTCAAAGGAAGATGTTTTAATAGCCCTTCAAACAACAGAGATATAACCCTTTTTGTCGAGCCTGCGACTTTTGTCGCAAAAGCGAGACATAGCGATCCTACATTCCGTCGTCGTCGTCGGCGTCCACAAATATTCACTCCGTGGTTAAAGTTTTGAAATTTTAATAATATTCTTAAACTATCCTGCATTTCATCCAAAATTGGACAGAAGCTTGTTTATGATCATTAGATAGTATCCAGTATCTTTTGGAAAGAAAAAAATCCTGTTTATCCGTATTTTACTCATAAATGGACTTAGTTTTCTGCCAGTTAACATTACATTCACTCTGTGGTTAAAGTTTTCAAATTTTAATAACTGTCTTAAACTATCCTAGATTTGTACCAAACTTGGACAGAAGCTTGTTTCTGATCAAACGCTAGTACCTAGAAGGAAATTTTGTAAAATGTATTTCCTGTTTTCCGTATATTACTTATAAATGGACTTTTTTTTATTATTTTATTCCAGTTAACATCACGTATAGTCTGCAGTTAAAGTTTTAAAACATTTATTAGATTCATAAACCTTCTTGGATATTTACCAAACCTGAACAGAACTTTTTACAATCAAAGATAGTATCTAGAGGAAAATTTTAATATTTTTTCCCCATTTTGTTGAGCCTTCGACTAACAGCAAAAGTAGGCGAGACACTGGGTTCCATGGAACCCTTACGAATTTTACTAGTTTAGGAACATTTTTTCTAGAGTATAATAGTTTAGAAAACTATTTAGAATCTTATAAGATTATCTGCCAAGAACAGATAGGATTCAAAAGGACATAGAACTATAGGGACCACATTTCTAAGTTTAAAAATATTTAGTTGGGTTAGTTTTCATAATTATTTTCTAATCAATTTTGCAGAATTTGAAATTATTCCATATTTAAATAATTCCTTGTTTGAACTTGAATTGCAAATTAAACTTTATTATAGATGTACATATCTTTTAAAATTTCCAAAATGGCCCCATCATTCTATATGTAAAAAGTTTGCAGAGAAGGGCCTTTATATTTTTTACAGTGTCTTTTTTAAGTTGATGAAGCTGAGACATATTAAAAGATTTAAAGCTTAAAATGTAGAATCATGTCTTGTTTAAAAGTGGTATTGGAGGATTTAATACTTTCCTTATGTTATTGTCCCATTTTCAAAAGTAATAAATTGTTTATATATAACTGGGACTATTATACTATTAGTATAATAGTCCCAGTATATAACAAGTTAAATTTAATTTTCCTTGCCCAGTCTGCATGGTCTGTATCACATTTCATGGCCAACAGATAATATCTGTATAGAACCCTATTTTAATTATTATTATTCAAAATCATATAAATGTATCCTAAAAGTTTAATTATACATTCATGGCTATTTATATGTTCAGTGGTTTTTTCGGTTTTTTCTAACTTGAGGGTACATGTTTTTGTCACTTGATAATTCACACTAAATATTTCATATAAAATTGCATTACAAAAGATTATTTAGGGACATTTCTGATTTGATTTTATGCAACTTGGTACCAACAGCAGAATAATTATTTGTTTATTTTCATTTTCTTCTGAGACAAACATAAATATTATTGTCTTTTATAAACAATCTTGCTATATATTTATATTTCAACCAAATTAAATTGTAAAAATAGTACATGTGTTCACATCAGGAGAAAATAAAAACAAGTGCAGACAAAACTATTACAAATCAAACAAATATTCTTTATATACAATTCTGTTTTTTAGACATATTATTTGTAAAATACAACCATAAACATGTTTTTATATGAAATATATAGCCCAAAAATGTAGGTGACGAAATCTTTTGGCCATGTACTGTAGCGGCGTTTCCGCTTATAATAGACATCGTTTACCTTTCTATAAGATCTATATTTCTGTTTTTGTGACAGCTCCACGTAACGTTAGTTCTGGAACAGACCAGGTGATGTAATCATCAGATGCCATTGTTTACGTTGTAAATACAGATGCAAGCGTTTTACGTGATTGAAGCGTTCAAGTAACCACTTATGGAACCGCAGCACCGCCACGCGTGAAAAGTCGTGAATGATTCCTATTAGCACAAAAATATGTTTGACACATGCGCATAAACTTACTATTTGCATTCTCGTTGTTTTCATTTTATCTTCATAAAATTCATATATTTTAACTGCTTACATAAAATTTATCAGTTATTGATGTAAAACATCATATATTTTCCCTCTATTAGTGTTTAAAAGCTTATTTAATATGAAAATGTCTGAAAATGGCTGCAACCGGCAGCGTTTGTTACAACTGTTCCGTCCATTTAGCAAACCTCCCATGTAAATGCACATGTCCGATGACTCATCGTCTGCTGTCAAAATGTATAGATACACAGTATCGCCGTTGAAAATTGGACTTAAAGTAGATTATAAAGGGGCATCTTATAAGATAACAGACCACTTTATGGAACACAATGCTGTCAGGCAGTACATAATACAATCTATGGCTGATGGAGGAACAAAAAGGGTTTTCAGACACGAGATATGTGATGCCAGAGTTAGTTCCTCATTCTCAAAATTGACAGAGGACACCATATTCAATTTTGAAAATAATGAACAGTCACAGTCAGATGAGGAACTATCTCAGATTGATGAAGACTTAACTGCTAAATGTATATACCAAGAACCACCTGCCAAAAAGCCAAGATTTAAGGAGCTGCCTAGCAAAGAAGAAATTGAAAAGTTAGCGCTGGCAAGAAATGAGCCAAGAACCAACCAGCAGACAGTATGGGGTGTCAAATTTCTAAGAGGTAAAAACCATAAAATGCAAAAATATTACATTGGAAAGAAAATACAATCATAAATTTATGGTAAATTGGTTTCAATAAAACATTTTAATGATAGATATAGAACATCGTGATATAATGCCGTACTAATGGTATTCGGCAATGAGTCGGCAACCTAGCAATATTTTTTTACCGTTTTCAAACATAAAATTTACTCTTCAGTGTTATGGAATATAACTTAAATAACAAGAAATTAAAAAAATCAAATGATGCAAATTACAAATGTTGTATTCTTAAATGAGATGTACTTTCGATTGTCAAGATGTAGAATTAAAATAAAAATATTCCTTGATATTTGGGTTTTTTATTGTACTTGACGTAGTGTTATTTATCATATATGCAAGCATACTTAAAAAATATATTAAATAAATTATTATAACAGTTATGAGCATGCTGAAGTAGTAAACAAAACACCCCAGTGGGGAATCGAACCCCATCCTCCTATAGATAGGTGTACTTCCAAAATACTACCAGGGCTTACTGTTTCGTTAAGTATTACAGCAGCAAAAGCATAACTTATTTTCACTACAAAATTTTGAATGACACGAACATGTTGGTATATGAAAAGAAGACAAGCTGAATATCATGTTTTTAGTCTAAATAAAAAGATTAATAGAGTACTGTATACGTAGGTCGCTCTAGTCTACATGTACAAACTATGCACGAACACCAACACGCTTTTGGCATAAAACGCTAAATTAAAACATGCATAAAGCAATATACAGTCCTCTATTATTTATTTATATGAATCAAGTCTTTGAAATAAATTATATGCATATAAAATTCATCCCAATTAAATAAAATATTTATAAGAATTTCTTGAATACGTAAAAAAATGGTACAAATAATTTCAGGTTGGCTAACTGAAAATAAGTACAGCAGCAGTTTTGAGGAACTGGATGAAACTATCCTAAATGACAGATTGTGCGACCAAACAAGGCACTGATTATTCAAAGTCAGCACTCGTCGGAATTCGATCTGCTATTTCTAGGCATATAACTGGTCCTCTTTATAATCGGGAAATTAACATATAATTACTGACAAATCATTTATGCCATCAAATCATGTAATGACGGGTATGATGTAAAAATTGAAAAGGGAAGGGAAAGATATAACTGTACATAAAAAGGCTGTAGCTGAAGGTGATATCCAAAAGCTGTATTCCAGTGGTATCTTCAGTACTGATCACCCAGTAACTCTCCAAAATAAAGTTTTCTGGGACATTATGCTGAATTTTGGAAGGAGGGGACAGGAGGGGCTTACTGATTTGAAGAAAACAACTTATGCAAAATGTAAAGATGACAAAGGACACGAGTACTGCAAAATGACTTACAATGAGTGTGAAAAAACACACCATGGTGTAGACTCAAAAGAAAATTTAAGGGACGTAAGAATGTACGCTAAACCTGGGGACATTCACTGTCCAGTGTTTAGCTTGGACTTTTATCTAGGAAAGCTTAGTCCAAGGTGTACAGCATTTTTTCAGCAAGCACTCCAGTATCCTAAACCAACTATATGGTATGCTGCACAACCAATTGGCAAAAACAAATTGGCAAGTATGATGTCAAGAATATCTGAAGAAGCTGGTCTATCTATCAGATACACAAACCACTGCTTGAGAGCCACTGTGGCAACAGGATTGAAAAAAGCGGGAGTCGATGACCGGGCTATTATGTCTGTAACGGGACACCGGAATGTTAAATCTTTGGACAGCTACATTGAAGGTCCAACTGACAAGCAACGTAGAGAGCTTTCCAATACACTTCAGCGAGTTGCAACCGCCAATTCAAATTCTGCTTTGAATGAAAACAAAACAGAGTCAAATGCTAATGCCACATCTGCACAGAATAATTCATGCCAGATCGCTGTTTCATCCTCTTTAGCGAGAAATCCACTGTCCGATTTAAACATTTTCACCAACGCTACAATCACTGCAATCAATATTAACATGGTAAATAAGGAATAAATGTGTCTTACCTTCATGTGCAACTGTCACCCGCCATTTCCACCATCGTTATGAGCTGTCACGTAAAGAAATCTCTGAACAGATTAAAAACCTTGTTTGATATTAATTGTTCTATTTTAGAATAATAAATGTTAAAATTATTTATCAAAATTTTTTAAATCTGTTTATTTCATAATTCCATAGCAGAACCGTTTTTTTTTTTTTTGGGGGTGTATTTTGTACACGTTTATTAGGGAGGAAATAGGAACAGCCAAACATTCCTAAGGTATTCTTGTACGCTTCGACCTATAAAAATACCGTATTTGTCCTATTAGAATCGAAATAATTCCTTCATGTCATGCTCTATGCTTATTTTAACATGGGAAGGCATTATATTTGTCGATATTTTACACTTCGCTAACGCTCATTGTAAAATATCGACAAATATAATACCTACCCATGTTAAAATGAGCATAGAGCATGACATGAAGGAATTATTTCTTAATTTGGACGTCGATTAGAGGAACGGACGTCGATTAGAGACCGGACGTCGATCTGAGTCTAACATATATACTAAATAAATCATTTGGAATGACACATGTACACCAACTTGTCTTAAAAGTTTATAAAAGCGTACTGGTTTTATTTTTATTAAATTACATTTATTTTGTCTATCACTAATTTTATCGTAACAGAACACTTTAAAAGATTCTTTCCACACACATTAGACAAATTCAGTGGTCGTAAAGTAGTTTAATCAGAATATACAAAACTCACTAGGAGAGCTTGATGTTCAAACATCTATTCTCCAAGTGAAAGTTTAAATTTTGACTTTAAATAAATATGTGTAAATATTATTTTGATAAGACAAAAACTAGTCCTCACAAGATTCTCTTAAGTGCATTGTACACAGTTATTTTTAATCCTAACAAGTTACCCGATTAGTTTATTAATCATGACAGTAATTACCCGATTAGTTTATTAATCATGACAGTAGTTACCCGATTAGTTTATTAATCATGACAGTAGTTACCCGATTAGTTTATTAATCATGACATCAGCTACCCAATTAGTTTATTAATAATGACAGTAGTTACCCGATTAGTTTATTAATCATGACAGCAGTTACCCGATTAGTTTATTAATCATGATAGCAGTTACCCGATTAGTTTATTAATCATGACAGTAGTTACCCGATTAGTTTATTAATGACATCAGCTACAATTAGTTTATTAATCATGACAGTAGTTACCCGATTAGTTTATTAATCATGACAGCAGTTACCCGTTTAGTTTATTAATCATGACAGTAGTTACCCGATTACTTTATTAATCATGACAGTAATTACCCGATTAGTTTATTAATCATGACAGTAGTTACCCGATTAGTTTATTAATCATGACATCAGCTACCCAATTAGTTTATTAATAATGACAGTAGTTACCCGATTAGTTTATTAATCATGACAGCAGTTACCCGATTAGTTTATTAATCATGATAGCAGTTACCCGATTAGTTTATTAATCATGACAGTAGTTACCCGATTAGTTTATTAACCATGACAGCAGTTACCCGATTAGTTTATTAATAATGACAGTAATTACCGATTAGTTTATTAATCATGACAGCAGTTACCCGATTAGTTTATTAATCATGATAGCAGTTACCCGATTAGTTTATTAATCATGACAGTAGTTACCCGATTAGTTTATTAACCATGACAGCAGTTACCCGATTAGTTTATTAATAATGACAGTAATTACCCGATTAGTTTATTAATCATGACAGCAGTTACCCGATTAGTTTATTAACCATGACAGCAGTTACCCGATTAGTTTATTAATCATGATAGCAGTTACCCGATTAGTTTATTAATCATGACAGTAGTTACCCGATTAGTTTATTAATCATGATAGCAGTTACCCGATTAGTTTATTAATCATGACAGTAATTACCCGATTAGTTTATTAATCATGACAGTAGTTACCCGATTAGTTTATTAATCATGACAGCAGTTACCCGTTTAGTTTATTAATCATGACAGCAGTTACCCGATTAGTTTATTAATCATGACAGCAGTTACCCGATTAGTTTATTAATCATGACAGCAGTTACCCGATTAGTTTATTAATCATGACAGTAGTTACCCGATTACTTTATTAATCATGACAGCAGTTACCCGATTACTTTATTAATCATGACAGCAGTTACCCGATTAGTTTATTAATCATGACAGCAGTTACCCGATTAGTTTATTAATCATGACAGCAGTTACCCGATTAGTTTATTAATCATGACAGTAGTTACCCGTTTAGTTTATTAATCATGACAGTAGTTACCCGATTACTTTATTAATCATGACAGCAGTTACCCGATTAGTTTAGTAATAATGACAGTAGTTACCCGATTAGTTTATTAATCATAACAGTAATTACCCGATTAGTTTATTAATCATGACAGCAGTTACCCGATTAGTTTATTAATCATGACAGTAGTTACCTGATTAGTTTAGTAATAATAAAGTTTAAATTGACTTTAAATAAATATGTGTAAATATTATTTTGATAAGACAAAACTAGTCCTCACAAGATTCTCTTAAGTGCATTGTACACAGTTATTTTTAATCCTAACAAATTACCCGATTAGTTTATTAATCATGACAGTAGTTACCTGATTAGTTTAGTAATAATGACAGCAGTTACCCGATTACTTTATTAATCATGACAGCAGTTACCCGTTTAGTTTATTAATCATGACAGCAGTTACCCGTTTAGTTTATTAATCATGACAGTAGTTACCTGATTAGTTTATTAATAATGACAGTAGTTAATCGATGTTGAAAACTCATATTTCAACTTTGAATACAGCTTACCAACCAAGAAAAAAAATAGCCGCGAAAATCGAATGAATTTCAAACGGAGCGAGACAGCTGTTTATACAGAAAGTTAACATTATGATGAAAGTGTCAAGCCTGCACAGTTTGGGAAAGATTTTCTAATTAATATTGAAAGGTTAACAATTTAACTACCTGAATGACACACATTTCATATGCAAATAACGCTGTCCTTTTTAACATTGTTTCCAGAATAAATTCAATAAGTATAAAATATGTTCTTTACATGCAATTTAAACGAGATGATTTCATTTTATTTGTTTCTGTATTGGTACTTGTGAAGTTTAAATTGACTGATGAAAACTGACTTGATATGAATGTACTTCAAATACAATGTGTGAGAATATTACGGTAATAACGTTTAAGGTAGTTCAGGGGTATACCGCCATCTTGAATTGTACAATCACGGTACATAATCGGTCTAGTTCTTTGCCCAAATCTGCAAATTTGGAGACAGATTTGCAATTTATTGGTTACACTGTTTGTTTATATAAAGAAAACTTAGTGATTCATTGCATTGTCGAAAATGTTTTATCAAATACCAAATATTTGTGTTTTTAGAATCAATTTTTTCAAATAAGCCATTTAAGGGGAGATTACTCTTTTAGTACAAAATTTATACTGGACATATAGGGAAATTTTCATTTTTTACTTGTAGCAAGAAAAAGAGTTCGGTGACACCATTTTTTCTTTCCATTTTCTTAAAATATATTATAAAACCTATCTTCTCATATTTTGTTTCAAAATTCTGTCTTATAGATTTCTTTTTAAGCACAAAAATGTATTTTTTCATGAACAATCTAAGCAAATTTTGGCAATTTTGAACGACTCGTACCTTGAAAAATAGCGCGGTGACCCATACTTTTTATTATTTTTTTGAAAAAAGCGTAGTAAAATCTTCATTTTGGCAAAGTATAAGAAAATTCTGTCATTTTTTTTCTATACCCCTGAACTACCTTAAAACATAATTATATAAGAGAATCAGGACATGCCCTTTCAATTATTAGCGCTCTCACTTTTTGTCAGATTTAAACCTTGACTAAGGACAGGAACTGAACATTAGTATACTACCCTTTCAAAATTTAACATATAAATATTCATATGTTAAAGATATCAACATTTTAATCGGAATTCAATGGCAGCTACGACTGACTTTTGATAATTTTTAATATGATTTTAAATTTGAACTAATGGAAGATTTAATAAAGCTTTGCGCCATGAGCCCATGATACAACCGTCTGCCGTTAAGGTAATCATTAAGCTTTAAATGAATTTATATGATCAACTAGAAAGACTGCAATCACTGCTCAAATAGACAACAACAACCCCCTCCCCCCAAAAAAAAAATAAATAAAAGACTTTGGCACTGTTAAGGCTACCTCAAGTTTAACTAAGTTTGTGGCCTCGATTTTTGAACGAATAAAATTCTATAACCCTCCAAAGTGTGTTTAATGGCCAGTTTTCAACGATTGTTCAAAGAATAAAGTTCAATAACTCCACAATGTCATATCAGGAATGTATATATAAAAAAAGGGGAGCTTATTTAAATAGAAATAAACAAGTCTCCAAAGTTTCATGAAAGCTGCTCAAAGCGTTTTTGAGTAATGGTCCGAAAACTGGAAAATCACCCCTTTTTTTTTAATAAGGTCCCAATACTCCAAAACGTAAAATCAGATTGTTTTTTTAATCGAAAGGGAACTTATGTCAATATATATAAATAATTCTCCAAAGTTTCAAGAAAATTGCTCAAAGCGTTTTTGAGTTATAGTCAGAAAACTTGAAAGTTCCCCATTTTTTTATGAATAAAATCCCATAACTCAGAAACGTAATATCTGATATTTATAAAGGGAGCTTACGTTAATAGATATAAATGATTCACCAAAGTTTTAACAAACACTTGGCTATTTTCTTGTTAATGCCTTTTTTGTTATGTGTTCAATATGTATTCATCCTTGGATGCAATTTTTTGGGGTTGAAGCGTTCCAGATAAAGGTAAATCCAGAAAAGCTCTTCGGGCGCACTGGATTAATATACTGTTCTTTTCATTAGCAATTGTATCTCCATTATAGAACCGAATGTATTTAAAATTCTTATTATACAATGAACAATTGTAATACTATATTGTTTGTATTTTCTTTTTATGAATATGTTATAGATTGATTGCTTCATAAATTCATATGATTTTGATTTTTAAAATATGTAAAAATTTTATAAAATTTGTGGAATCCTGATTAATTCCCTTTTGAATAGGTTGTGAGGTAATTCACGTTCCCTAACATGCTGTTCAAATATTTTCAAACTTTTTAGGCATATGATGCTTCCAACTTGTTAAATTTGAGGGATATGTTTTATATAACTGAATGGCTAATATGTATCATAAAACATTTGTAAACACACTGTTTTAAAAAGAAAATCCCTGATGTTATCCAAATCTACGGGAAATTTACTGCAGTTGAATTATTGTCATTCCATACTCTAATTCGCTGACAGCTTCTCCATATGAGTGATCTTATCATGATTCTCTCGTTAGAAGGTCCGAAATCGCATTGCACCAGTGCGAAGGAAAAATCATGATGGAAAAACAAAGCAAACGTGGAAGAAAGGCAGTATTAATCGATTCTTAAAATAAATGTTCGGCACATCAAATCATTTAACAACTGTTATGACAAGGTTTAATCAACAAAAAAGAACGCGTGGAAAATTTAAAAAAACATCAAATAAACATCGCTGTATCATCGAAATAAAGTCTTACTTGTTATACACGTACTTACCTTTCTGTATTGATTGTTTGTCAGGGTCACGATTGTTATACTATGGTCTCAAAAACTTAAAGTTGATTAGCAGCCATTGTTTTCGATCATCACTCGGAGGCAGATTTAGGGGCTTAGGTTTTCTGGTCCCTTCTTATGGAGCTACATATTTGATTAATGCATATACTTTTTGCAAGTCCTTCTTGCGTTGCCTTGGTTCCTCCCCCTTTTTTTCAAAATCCTGGATCCGCAACTGACACTCACCAAATTAATTATTTGTTTTGTAAATTATACTTAATGGATTCGTAATAAATGGTAAACATATGCAAAGCGGACTTAGTTTAGAATATATATGCATGCATTGGTTCAAAAGTCTCTTGAATATTATAATCACCAAGATCTCGGTTTATATTACTTTAATGATTTCAAAAATTAATATTGCTGTATAACGATACTTGCCTTGCCTTTGAGAGGAAGTCTAATCAAACGAATATTTGATTTATTTCTGCAAATAATATAATGTACACATAATTACATTTATGTCTCCATTGTTATCACAAGCTGGGTAGTCAGTGCATGTGTACCAACATTATACAATTATTTTGATAATGACAAAGAGAGGTTAATTTGGACCAATTCGCCGTTTCAGAATCTAATGCATTCTGGATAATATTTTCAAAAGCGTACACCAAAACGTGTGATTGGTTGAAAATCTCCGTAACAATAGAAATTCGACCAATAGCGTGACGTGATCTTCATTTTGGGGTACAAACAATAAAATTACTCATAGTCCTTTAGATTCTGAAACGGTGAATTCACAAGTTATGCTTTGATGAACAAATGTACCCTACTTTTGTTGCGTTCTCTGATTCATAATGTTTGCTTACTTTCTTTTCAACTTTTAATATTTTTGAATTTGTAATATTTGATTTCGAGCTCATCTAAGGTGAAGTGAATTTTAGAAACGCGCATATGGAGGGTGCTTCGTAAAACTTTCTTTGCCAGTTGTAATAAAACTTTCTTTCACCCATAAAATTTTGCTCAATATTAGAACGTGTTAGTTGACATAGACAGCTATTGAATATCTTCTTTTATTTTTTCACACCATATTTCACCGCAGGAACTATGTTATTAAATGTAAACGTAAGAGGTGTTTTATCAACAAAATTTTCCTAACCTGCTGGTCTATACTTTAATTTCCATCCATAGAAATAACAATCAAAAATATAATTACAAGTAGTATTTAAAAAGTTTGTCTATATTTTCAAACTGTTCAATGGGCAATAACTCTGACTTCTTTACCACTGATAGTAGAGTGTTATGAAAAAAAAACCCGGAGAAGTTGGTAGTGTATGCTTTCCTCAATGCTCTTCAACTTCGCACTTTATTTGGCCATTTAACTATTTTTATTCGAGCGTCACTGATGAGTCTTTTGTATACGAAACGTATACGAAACGGGCTGTTATATTCGAATTCTATGCCGTGCGTTAGCTTATTTTTCAAGAGCATCTGAATTCGCATCTAGTTTGTAGTGCAGTTCATGTTTAATATTTAGTTAAAATATTTTCCGGTATAACCAGGAAGACCTTTACGTATTTGTTTTGATTATCCGTTTTGTCTGCAACTTTTCAAAATATTTTTATGAAAAAGTACAAAACATATTAAATAGTCTTTGGTATCAAGTATTGGGCAAACTAAACTTTTAAAAATCGACCTTGGCAGACAAGCCTATCATTCTTTACGGAGTTGTCTTCCAAACTTAATGTAATTTCCCGTGCGATAAAATGAATAGTGTCATTTATATTTGGATAATGTCAATGCTGCTCCAACAGACTAAATAATCAAATTTGTATACATAAAAGATATGTTTACATAATAATATATATGTATTAAATGTGGAAATACATTCTCCTGTCCATAGTCAAAAGTATATATTAACTGAACTGAAAAATTAGTGTAAAAGGGGGGATTATTTACTTGTAGTATTTCTGTAAACTAATTTTCTAATTAAAAAAAAATCATTTGGAGACATTGGAACATTTCAAGGGGAATTTAAATTTAACGGGTAATACACTCGATGATTTATTTAAAGACCAGAAAAGCTGATTCTAAAAACCAAATTGACTGCTACATCTACGTGTGATCATGAAAAAAGATTGAAATTAAAGTTTGTGTAATCAATCGTCATTTCATCATTACCACCACAACTTCGGCTTAGTTCCACATGATCAAAGTCAAGCCATTGCAAGTCAGTGTGACCATCATGGTTCGGATTCCCATCGTGGTTCAGAGTCCTACATATATATGATGAACAAATAAAAATCAAACCCATTGTTTTATTTATTATTTTATTCATATGATTATCATATCAGTATAACTATTCTGTTTCAGGCATAAATTAGAATAAATGAGAAAAAGGGGTGACTATAAAAATAATTAAACTAAACAAAAGCTATTTGACGAAATGCTTAGCACTTTACTCTTGAGATTACTACCTATAAAACCCTTTGAAGCCATTGCATATGGTTAAATTAGCAATAAAAGTATAGGACAAAATATAATGATCAATAAGCCTAAACACTAAAATAAAAAAAAAACAAGAACAAAACTAAACCCGTATCAAAATAAATGCTCGTAGTTACTGAATGTAGGCTGTGTTTAATTTCCGTCAGCTCAACACGTGTTCCTGAAATAACCTTCATCGGATATGATCCAAGGGTACCAATAGGGGCCGAAAGCCACACATGCAAAAGATGTGAGAGCATTAACACCAAAAGAACCTAAACAGAACACAGTTACAGTGATCCATAAAATGTATGACACTAAATCCATTTCACTTATGTTAAATCCACTTGTTTATTTTTTTTTCTACATAAAAGAAGGTAAATCATTTAGTGCGTGTTTATTACTAAGTATTCACTTATTTTGTTTTATTATTATACGTTATAAATAATGCACCTGTTTGCACCTCTGAGTTGAACTAAAATAATGTTATTAAAATTAACCACTTACCAATGTGTTCACATCACAAGTATCAACACTTATACCGAGTCGATGTGTTTTAACAAAAAAGCGGAAACCGACAATGTTAAATCGTTTCCTACGAAAATGCTACGTCAACAAAACAATGTATTTCTACATGTTTGTTCTGTCTTGTGACTCTATGAAAAGAAATATGAAAATTATACATTGTAAAAATAAACTGATAACCAAACGGTTATTGTTCCCGTATTACTTATATTTCATTGATTTCACAATGTTAAATCTTTACAGTAACACAAATGTTTCAAAGTTTTATATGATATACAATGTGATTGGTTATTATATCTATTGGTTCGACTGACGTCACCTAGAAGCGTCAGTTCATTGTTTTTGCTACTAACTGTACCTTCAAATAAGGAATGACCAGGGATAGTTTCGATTAAAACAACGTAACGTTGTTCCGATTCCTCCTCTGGTTGATAAAACAGATTTAACAAAGTCTTTCTACTTATGTCTTCTCTGTATTCCAAACCCGTTTTGATTTCTTGGGCTTCTTTAACTTGATACAAAATTAACTTTGAGCATTTGTCTTTAAATTGTGCAAGTTTAATGTTAATTGAATTCACAATAAACTTTCCTATATTTATCATACGAGTATTTATTGACACGTTGTGTGATGTATAACATGCACAAAAATGTTCTGCTATAGCGGCGTCAGAGCATGATCTATCTTTAGGTATTTTCCTTAAAAGACTTATCCCTCTCGGATATGGTCTTGTCATAACTTCCTCAGACAACGTAAAATTTTCATAAAGTATGTCCACGAAAGTTTCATGCAAATCAAATGGTGACGTTAACCTATTTTCGTTATCTTGTAAATTTATATGTATATGAGGATATTTGTTCTTAATTTGTTCAGGAATAAGAATGCTTAAGAAAGGCATACGCTCTTCTATTCTTCCAATGGCTGTATTTCGAATTCCATCAGTCCTAGAACCGTGGTCCCCAAACAAAATAAAAATGGTATTCTTGAAAAGTCCCTCTGTATAAAAATATTGAATCATTTGTTCTATATCATCGTCGGCAAGTTCTAAGAAATTCATATAATCATGCCCTATCTCTGTAAGCCATGACAACCCAAATTTCCGATATCCTTTATAAGTTGATACAAAGTTTTTATAGTGATCTATGTGTATTGCATGTTTTGGACGACTTTTATAACAAAGAGATGAATATTTTCTCACTTTAATATCTTTATCTTCCAGGTACATAAACACTTGGTCCAAATTCGACTGCACTGGATGCAATGTTTTCCTTGCTATGTAGTACGGCCTAAGGTAATGATCTACCGGAGAATCTTTAAAACCCTTTTGCATATAATTAAAAATGCTTATTTCTGGGAAATCTTCACTGAACATGGTAACATATCCTTTTTGAGAAAAGTTTTTCCATATAAAAGGGTATTTATCGGTGAATTCCTTCCTTGGGTCTAACTTAGGAAGTTCATTGCTGTACGCAGTTTTTCCGGTCAATGATGCAATCAGGTTTGGATATGTGATTGATGCAATACTTGTGTAGCCTTTAAAAATGTATCCATTAAGCTTTTTTATTAAGGTCATAGTTTTAGGTAGTTTCCGCTGTGCGGCCAATCGCGACACTGAATCAAGTCCAAATATCAATACACTAAAGCATTGTTCATTTTCTTTTAATATTTCTTTACTCTTCCGAACTGTTTTATAGTCAACATTATGCAGAACAGTATCATACAGAAGTCTGTGATCATCGAAACATTTAACATTTACAAAATCTGAGGGAATATAAACTGGGCGTAAAAACTTGACTTCCTCTGACAGTGTTACATCATTGTCACCGGAACGTTTAATCAAACGATAAAAACAATTGAATGATTTGTTGTTCCTATAAACTTCGCTTCTGTTCAGTTGTAGTTTCCCCATTTTGTCAATGTAAACAATGGACGGAGATGGTACGCAAACAATTGGCTTTGGATGCCATATATACTGCATGACTGATTTGTCAAAAGGATCAATGTCTGGTAAAAGGCATGTACTGTTTACACTTTGATGAACAAATATAAAATTAACAGGTTTGATATATGAATTCATAAATATCAATAAAATCACAATGAAAAAAATAAACAGCAATGTTTTTATTTTTTTTATATTCCGCTTAAGTAAAGAATTAATTACATTTTCTTTACACACCACTGTAGATACTGTTGTTGAAAATTTCATTGGCCTCATAATTGCCTTTCTGAGGAATCGAATCATTTTACGTTGACGTTTCCTAAATATGCCGTCTAACGTATTATTAATATTTATCTCAACTGCATTTGGAGCTGGAAATGTTCACATACAATTATTACATATATCTACATACAATTATGCCATATGTCCAAATACAACTATTACATATGTCCACATACAATTTGTTCACGTCACAAGTATCTACACTTATACCTAGTCGATATGTTTTAACAAAAAAGCGGAAACAAACAATGTGTAATCGTTTCCTACGAAAATGCTACGTCAACAAAATAATGTATTTCTACACATTTCTATTCTGTGTTATAACTCTATGAGAAGAATTATCAAAAAAAAAATGTGGATAGTGTCCATGTGGACACAGATGATGCCCCCGCCTGCATATCATATAGGTTAAAAGGGACATAACTGAAGAACGGTAAAAGTGACGCTGCCCAAATTTGAACTTGATCTGAGTTTTGTGTATAAGTTTTATAACATTTGGTTGAGACAAACTAAAGTTAGAGAACGGGAACGAAAAATTCAGCAATTTTTATGTTTATAAAGGGACATAACTCAAGAATGGTAAAAGTGTTGCCACCAAATTTCGTACTTAATCTGTATTATGTAGTAATAAGCATTGTGTATAAGTTTCATAACATTTGGTTGAGACAAACTAAAGTTAGAGAACGGAAAGGATAAATTCAGCAATTTTCCATTTGTAAAGGGGCATAACTCTAGAACGGTAAAAGTGACACTACCCAAATTCAACTTGATCTGTGTTTCATCAGTGGAAGTCAAAATTAAACATTGCATTGTATAAAGCATTGATTGTAGTTGATTCAACTACAATCATGGACAAAGGAAGATTACTCCAATTTAAAGAATTACTTGATATTTAGAAGAAAATAAAAATTTTGCAATTTTTCCATTTCTAAAGGGGCATAACTCTAGAACGGTTAAAGTGACGCTACCAAAATTCAAACTTGATCTGTGTTTTGTGGTAATAAGCATTGCGTATAAGTTTCATAATATTTGGTTGAGGCAAACTAAAGTTAGAGAACGGAAACGATAAATTCAGCAATTTTCCATTTGTAAAGAGCATAACTCTAGAACGGTAAAACTGACGCCACCAAAATTCCAACTTGATCTGTGTTTTGTGGTAATAAGCATTGTGTATAAGTTTCATAACATTTGGTTGAGGCAAACTAAAGTTAGAGAACGGAAACGAAAAATTCAGCAATTTTTCCATTTGTAAAGGGGCATAACTCTAGAACAGTAAATGTAACGCCACCAAAATTCAAACTTGATCTGTGTTTTGTGGTAATAAGCATTGTGTATAAGTTTCATACCATTTGGTTGAGGCAAACTAAAGTTAGAGAACGGAAACCAATTTTGGGACGTACGTACAGACGGACAAGGGTAAAACTTAATGCCCCCTCCGCTATGGCGGGGGCATAAATATCCATTATAAAAATAAGTGATGACCGGTTATTACTTATAATTCATTGATTTCACAATGTTAAATTTTTACAGTAACATAAATGGTTCAATTATTTACGTTCACGTTTCCTTAATATTCCATCTAACGTATTATTTATACATATATATCTTAACTGAATTTGGACCTCGAAATGTTCACATACAATTATTCTATAACGACTATTATTATAAAATAATTCATACATAAGGTAATAACATATTCTAATATTGATTGGGAGATGTTCATTGTATGATTCGTGTACTGTTTATAATACATCTTGAAACAGCTGTTAGGGGACAACAATTTGATTCTTAGTGGGGAGGGAGGGCTGGCAGATTTTGGAAATAAATAATCTTGCCTCCATTTTGGTGAAAATAAATGATCTTGCCTTATCACAAATGAAATTAAATGTTCTGGCCTAAAATATTCAATATGTTCAAAATAATTTTTTTTTTAATTGGTTTCCAATAGTTACAGATAATCAAAAAAAAAGGTTACGAACTAAAACCGAGGGAAACACATCAACTATAAGAGGAAAACAAAGGAACAACAGGAACACTGAAGTGCAACAAAAACAAACGCCAACATACATAGAAACGAACTATTTGATAACAACTGCCATATTCCTGAATTGGTACAGGACATTTTAAGAAAAAATGGTGAGTTGAACCTGGTTTTATGGCTAGCCAAACCTACCGCTTATATGACAATGTTAGAAAATATCGTTAAAATGACAACACTACGTGACAGAAATACAGCACAAACACACGCAAGAACGCTCATCACAGAGAAACGCACAAACAAAAAAAAACCTTTACTAAACTTTGTATATAAGTGACACCTAACATCCACACATTCCAACATCTATCCAAATCCCGAAAGCAAAAAAATCTTATTCGGAAGACTCCATATACATAGTATTTAATTTTAATTATATTACAATATAATGATAAAGATGATGATAGTATTACTAGACTTGTAATTCCTTACATCAGTCCGACACTAATTTAGTGTTTCGGCGGTTTTTGTATTATATGCTAATAATAAATGTATAACATTTATGAATGGGTTTAAGCATTGTAGGCCCGCCATCATCAGGGATTTACCTATCAGTTTATTTTAATTTTGTCGTTGTCAATAAATCTGCTATATTTTTATGCTTTTTATAAGCTATTATTGGTTTGCTTGAAAATATTTCGTTGCAAACCGCATCCTGTTTTAGTAGATCCCAATGTTTACTAATGCATTGTTTTAATTTATGAATGCATGGATTGAATTCGTTGCCAATACTAAAGGAATATCCTTTGTGTGTTTTTTTTTTTTTTTTGCCTTTTTTTCTGATTAAATCAGATCTATTACATGATAATGCCTCATTTATGTACTTTTCGATTTAATCTCCTTGTATCCTCTCTTTATTAAGTTCAATCTGAACTGTAACAAAATATGTTGTAAATCATCAGCATTATTTGTTGTTCTAATGTATCTGACAACTTCGTCCTTGATAAAACCTGCAAACACGTGTTGACTGTGACAGCTTTTACGATCTAAATAAAGGAAAGCATTTGTAGGTTTAAAGTGTATTTTCACATCCAAGATGTTTTCATTAGAAAACCTAGTTCCTTTGAAAATATTAACATCAAGAAATATTATTTCTTTAGATGAAAATTCTAGTGTGAATTTCAGGAACGGATGATGATTATTTGATTACTCTAACAAATTCTTTATTTCCTTCATGTCTCCGTGATATATTAATATAATATCATCACGATACCTACCATAGAAAAAGATATTTTTCCTATGTTAAAACTTAGAAAGAATTTCTTTCATAATTTTACACATGAGTATATCACAGATTTCCGGGCTTGGCACTGCTCCTATCGCGGCGCCTATTTTTTGCTTATAAAGCTGTCCATTAAAATCAAAAATGTTGTTCTCTAAAATTGATCTGAGGAGATAGACTAAATCATTCGTAGGTGGGCATTTGATTTTGTAATCTAATTTATGAAACTGATCATACGAAATTCTAACTGCCGATAATAATTCATTAATCGGGCAATTAGTGTACATTGATACTACATCAAAGCTACACAGCCAGCAATCTGCAATAAGCTTTATCCTTTCCAACTTGTATATTAGATCAGACGTATCTTTTATATAAGTGTGTTGTTTCTGTACTATAGGTACTAGGAAATAATTTATATAGCGTCCAATAAATTCCGTGACAGAACTAATCTGAGATATGATTGGCCGACATGGCGGCATTATGTTATCAATGATAAACCCATATTTATTGATTTTTACTAACTCCGATTCATTTAGTCGGTGTATTTTAGGCAAGATATGCATATACCCAGGCCCATAATTAATTTGATTACCATTATTAAGGTAATTAAATGTGGAGTAATCTATAACACCTTTGGTGTACATGCCTTTGACATATGTATTGATATTACATCTAAGTGCTTTTAGGTCAAAATTTTTCAATTTGGTGTAATGTTGTGTATTTAATTTGCGATCGCCTTCAAGTAGGTAGTTGACCTTATCTAAAATAACAACATTATTACTTTTATCGGCTTTCTTAATGATTAATGATTCATCATTTAACAGGGAAGAAATGCCGGACCTCTGTGAGACACTTAAATTGTTTCGAAATTTTCGAATTTGCATTGAAGATAATTCATACTTTGTATTAAACAGGTAATTTTCACTTTGTATAAAAGTGACACCTAACATCCACGTATTCCAACATCAATCCGAATTCCATTAGCAAAAAATCTTATTCGGAATACTCCGTATACATACTATTAGTATTACTTTGTATAAAAGTGACACCTAACATCCACGTATTCCAACATCAATCCAAATTCCGATAGCAAAAAATCTTATTCGGAAGACTCCGTATACATACTATTAGTATTTTATTGTAATTATATTACAAAATAATGATCACATGATACTAGTATTACTCGACTTGCAATTGCTTTACATCAATCCGACACTAATTTAGTGTTTCGGCGGTTTTTGTATTATATGCTAATGATAAATGTATAACATTTATGAATGGGTTTAAGCATTGTAGGCACGCCATCATCAGTTTATTTTAATTTTGTCATTGTCAATAGATCTGCTATATTTTTATGCTTTTTTTAAGCTATTATTGGTTTGCTTGAAAATATTTCGTTGCATACCGCATCCTGTTTTAGTAGATCCCAATGTTTACTATTGCATTGTTTTACTTTATGAATGCATGGATTGAAATTTGTTGCCAATACAAAAGGAATTTCCTTTGTGTATTTTTCTGGCCTTTTTTTCTGATTAAATCAGATTTATCACATGATAATGCCTCATACAAAGATTTGGTTGCAAGTTTGTCTGTAGAAAACTTCCTAATATTTAATGTGATGTTGTTTATCAAGTCCTGAAATTAAGATGCGATTCGGGTAAACGCATCAATCCTTTTAATAAACTTATTCTAAAAGGTTACCAATTCAAGACTGTAATTATATCTTTGAATATTGTTTTATTGGTATAAATATTGATTTTGTTATCAGTCTGGGCCTTTAATAGCCGACTATACGGTATGTTTTTTTTCTCATTGTTGAAAGCCGTACGGTTGAATTTAATTGCTTACATCAACTTCATTTGAACTGTGGTGGATAGTTTTCTAATTGGCAATCATTCCACATTTCCTTATTTTTATATTGTTGGACCCATAAAATTTATAAATTTTTTTTACAAAAGTATTGTCGTCAGGTCATAAAATACGCTCTTTCATCGTATTGTAAAAACTAGTGTGAACGGGAAAATTCTGATAAAAAAATCTCTTGATTCTTATTAAATAAATGTATGAATGTTGTGGATATTCGAATATCATATTTTGAAAATGATAAAGAAATAAATAAAAGAGCACATAATATGCCTATTTCTATAATAAGAAAAAAACTTCCAGTACTTTCAAAGCGGTTAGTGTTTGTACCGGCCGACAAAGCAGCCAACAATGTGGTGATGGTATGCCGTAAATAATACACGGGCGTTCTTAAGAATGAAATTTTAAATTCTTCTACTTTCAAGTCCATGCACTCCACAGAGAGTCATATAGTAAACAATCATATCATAACCACATCACAGCTTAATGCATCTTCTGAACATTTGAATGTCCCTACTATGTATTGGTTACCTAAACTATACAAAAAACAGTAAAATGTCGGTTCATCGCGGCCTCTAGTAAGTGTTCTAATACTAATCTTTCAGTGCTTTTAACTAGTTCCTTAACTACTATTAAAGAACTTATCATTAACTTTTGTAATAAAATATATGAAAATAGTGGAATTAACTATTTTTAGATTGTAAAAAAATTCTTTGGATGTTTTAGATAAATTACGTGCTTTTAATGGTCCTTTTGATTCTGTTGACAGTTTTGACTTTTGAACTCTTTATACTACACTTCCACACAATCATATCAAACAAAAGTTTGCCTATTTGATTAAATGGTCATTTGGTAAATCTGAATGCAAATATATTTGCTGCAACTCATTTGAAGCTTTCTTCTCTAATAAGAAAGGTAAATATGCTGGATATACTTACTGGAGGTGTGATGAGATGATTGAAGCTGTTAATTTTCTCCTCGATAATTTCGATGTACGTTTCGGCAATAAAGTTAACAGGTATTCATATGGGCACCAATTGTGCCCCTTTAATAGCAGACTTGTTCTTGTACTGTTACGAATCACAGTTTATGACCAAACTCAGTAAAGACCCCTCTAAATTGCATTTAATTGATAAATTCAACAACACTTACCGTTATCTTGATGATATTTTCGTTAAATAATCAAGAATTTTCTAAATATACTGCCGAAATTTATCAAAAGGAACTTACTTTAAATAAATCAAATGTAAACGGTAATAACTGTCCTTTCCTAGATTTAGATATTTCAGTTTTACACGGGAAACTCTATGCTAAAACTTACGACAAAAGAGACGATTTTTCGTTCCCTATTGTTAATTTTCCTTTTTTGGAAGGTGATGTTCCTTTGGCCCCATCTTACGGTGTTTAAATATCACAACTCGTTCGCTATGCCCGTGTCTGTTGTGACGTTTTGGATTTCAATGAACGTAATCTATATATTACTGGTAAATTTTTAAGTCAAGAATTTAGTTACCACAAATTACTTAAAACCTTTACTAAATTCTTCCATATATACAAAGATTTGTTTTGGAAGTTTTGCTGTAGAAAACTTCCTAATATTTAAGGTGATGTTGTTTACCGAGCCCTGAAATTAAGATACGATTCGGGTAAACGCATCAATCCTTTTAATAAATTTATTCTAAACGGTTACCAATTCAAGACTGTAATTAGATCTTTGAATATTGTTTTATTGGTAAAAATATTGATTTTGTTATCAGTCTGGGCCTTTAATAGCCGACTATACGGTATGGTTTTTTTCTCATTGTTTAAGGCCGTACGGTTGATTATAATTGCTTACATCCACTTCATTCGAACTGTGGTGGATAGTTGTCGAATTGGCAATCATTCCACATTTCTTTATTTTTTATATTTTTTTATATTGGACTTATAACATTTATAAAATTCAATTTTTTAACATAAGTATTGTCAGTGGTTATTTGGGGGGCACAGTGTATGTCCACCATCCTTTTGACCTGAAAATATGAAATTGTATTAATGAAACCTTCCCAAAATAAATTTAACTCGCTACGCTCGCCAGAATTATTACCATTTTGGACAATAACACCACTCTTTCCTGGCTTGGACCCTGGATCCACCCTTGACTATAAGGCTTTTATATTTTCATATTAATAGAAAATATATTCTAGACTGCATTTTTACTGGGTTTTTTTGTTTGTTTTTGTTTGAAGTTGTATCTGTATCTTACAAATAGGTGATCTGTATCACAAATGTTAAATTACTTTAGGGGATGAAAAGTTGATTTTGAGGGGGCGAGGATGTGTCAATTTGTGGATGAGCAGAAAATAAATATTCTGGTCGCGTTTATGTTGGAAAAAAATATTCTGATCTCATCAAATTTACGGGTGAGTTAACTTCTGTTATTATACCTTACATTATATAGTAATTAATTGATTGGCTAATACGGAATCACGTGTCATAGTTTAATTTCGATGTTTTTCCAAAAATTGCCGGGAGCGATGAATAACCCCATCAAATTGAAGCCTCCATCGAACAACTCTATTATTCCCCGGTGAATAACCCCGAAAAATTGAAGCCTCCATCGAACAACCCTATTATTCTTCGGTGAATAACCCTTGTCGTACCTCAATGATCACGAGTTAACTCCCTTTAAAGTATGACGTCACTTAACGTCAGATAAACAAAAACAAATATGGCAACGGCCAGGTAAGAAGTCCATCAAATGACGAAGAAACAAGACCAAACAAGACTTGGAAATTCATCTAGTGTCGACGATATCTCTTGTAAACTGCCCTTTTCAGGGCCATCTATATTTTACAGAAAGAGTCTACCTTTGTTGTACATACGCGAAATTTCACACAATAGACACTAAATAGTTTTCTAACGTAAGTGTTTTGACAATCTGTAACAATATTTTATTGTTATTTGTTCGTTCGGTATGTTAAAACAATTATGGCCCATTGAGTCGGTGAATATCCAAAATTGTCAACCCTAGTAAGGGTGAGTTAACTTCTGTTATTTTTAGAGGAGTGCGTTAACTGAATGATTTTTTAGTTACTGCACTCTCCAATCCCGCAGGTGATCGCTTGTTATAGGAAAAGCAAAGAATGAAAAGCTTAGATCAGTCCCCTAACTTCCATATCAGAAGTGAATCAAAATAAAATGCATACACAACAAATTATCAAAACATAAATTCGGAGGGGGAACAGGGACTTCAAAGTAACTAGAACCCATACCCTACCCTACCTACCACAGATCAAACTGCTAAACTAAAATGATCTCATTTTCAAAATTAATTTCTTTTACCAACTCCGGAAAAAAATTCAAGGCGGCCATCAAAACTTGAGATAAGTAATTTGGCCCAAATGTAAATTTGTGTTTTGACACAATTTCTGTTTAAACAACAGAGAAAGATTATACCACAGGGGTTTGTTACAATTTGCCGGGTTTACTATACATACGAACCCCGAAAAAATCACAAGGGAGGAAGCTCATTTGCGACGTTGCTTCGAATTATTGTTTCAAAATTTTTCTAAGACTTTCACTCACTTTGTGACCTGAATAAATCTGTTCCCACTTAATTTATCTCTTCAATGACATATATGTATTCCCTTAAGTAACCTCTATAACCATTGTAAACCTTAAAATGAACTTGACATTTCTGAAATAGAATCCGTCGACGCCCTACATTTGAAAATGAAAGTACTAAAGCGACGCCTGGTGGAAAATATATTTTCGGCACTCTCGGGAGTTTACCATAATTTGAAGAACATACACAGTGTGTACCTAATGGAGATATTTTGGAGGGAAATAATTCCCGCCATTTTTTACATTAATGAAATCTAAAATACCGTAGACTTCCGAAAAACATAACAATTATGGTAAACTCCCGAGAGTGCCGAAAATATATTTTCCGCCAGGCGTCGCTTTAGTACAAATGTTCGGTGGATTTTTCAAATGTCAAGTTCATTTTAAGGATTACAATGGTTAAAGAGGTTACTTAAATACATATGTTATTGAAGAGATAAATCAAGGATTTCGTATGGATAGTAAACCCGGCAAATTGTAACAAACCCTTTTTTCGGGTTCGTATGGATAGTAAACCCGGCAAATTGTAACAAACCCCTGTAATTATACCAAGGTACAATCTAAAATCATAAGTCTCAAAACAGACAGCATAAGGATTGAAACGTAGGACGTCATTTTTATTATTATTTCACTAAAAAATGACCAAAGTTATTTTCCTTTTTAAAATCACTTGTCCCATCTGACAAAATTCTGAGAAAAAAAGTTCTACGAAAGTACAACTGTAATTCTAACAATCAAAATGATTAAAATAACCGATTAAAAGATTGGAAGAGTTGTGAGTGTAATTTCAAATCATAATACAGGTATGTTGCTGCAAAAAATATCTAAGCTACAATAATAATTTTTCAGTTAATAAAACAAATTAAATTTACTTGTCAATGGTTGTATTAAGAGTATTTCAATGTTCAAGCATGGGTATATCAATTTTTCACACATCTTAGTATCATTTATTGATTTTTAATAACAATTACATTACACTGAAGATGAATGGTTTATAGTGTTATTTTCATTTCCTTAATCCATGACACAAAATCAATACACGCACAGCAAACAACACACAAAGCGCAAAGGAACAGCGCTTTTATTGCTGTTCTTCATCTCAAAGTCACAGTGAGGCCTTCAACACGGAGAAATATTAAAACTCTTGCCACACTGCATTAAACACCACCACATCGGGCCCGGTTAAAAAGAACATACTGGAAAGTAGTACTCATTTAAAACAAAATAGTTCCTACGCATAGGTGTAAATATCAAACTATGTAGAATATATTTTGGTAATTTAAGTATCAATCGAAGGGTGAAGGACTTCGTTTGTTTATGTAATTTATACGTGTTTCTCGTTTCGTTTCTCGTTTCTCGTTTTTTATATAGACTAGACCGTTGGTTTTCCCGTTTGAATGGTTTTACACTAGTAATTTTGGGGCCAAGGCTCCGTGTTGAAGGCCGTACATTGATCTATAATGGTTTACTTTTATAAATTGTTGTTTGGATGGAGAGTTGTCTCATTGGCACTCACACCACATCTTCCTATATCTATTATGATCCTTGTAGAACGCCTTTTGACTGATAATTTTGAATAATACAAAAATGTATGAATAAATCTAAAAAGGAGGGCATATATTGACTATTTCTCAGATATGAAGTACTTGTTTTGATACATCCAAAGTTCCGGTAATCAGTACGGTCTGATGTGTAAATAAGTACATGTTATCTGCATGTAGATATGTAGATATTGAAAATTATCAGCCCGCGATCCAGAATATAAAGGTAAATGCCGAGTGAGCGTAGCGAACGAGTCATTTAGCTTCATATTCTGTCGAGCGGGATGATATTTTACAATTTCTATACTATCCACATTCAGATAACATTTTTATCATCTTTCAAAGTAATGTTTTTTTACCAAAATTTCCTTTTTTTCATATTTTCGCGGGAATTGTAATTACTAGGCAACACACGTCATCAAAATATTAAACCGCGGATACGCCTTGTGGTAGACATACGCAGGGTAAAATATTACCTTTAGGCCACGTCAAATTAATACCTTGTTCGTCGGATTCCCCGCGTGTTGTGAAAGGTCGACCAGAAAAAGTACCTTTTTTTTTAAAATCGCGTCCATTACGGAGCCGCGCGCGTCCGTCTCAAAATTTAAGAAACAAAAATTTCTTTCAAATTAAATTCACTTATGTCATGGTCTATAGACTCAGCGACAAGCAGATCGGTTCCACGAAATTCGATCACTATTTTTATTCATGCCATGCCTACATCAGTGTCAAGGTCGTTAGGCAGCTGAAAATAGAAAATAAGACGTGCTATTTATTGAACCAAGAAAATATGTTTTCAAGAAATGTATTATTAAAGTGCATCATTAATCAAAACAATAAAATGAATATATCATACCAAAAAAAAAATACAAGCAGACAATTTTATATTGTTTGATATCACTTGTAGAATTCAGTACATGTTTACACAAAGATATTGTTCATTTATAGAAGGTATTAATTCATATTCTAAAATGTGTATAGCTCAAATATTTTACATAGATTTAAGTTTATTTAAAATATGCATCTGTATTGTCATACAGGAATTTATTAGCTTGAATATGTTATCATGCCAGTATATAAACACATATCAATTTAAATAAGAAAATTATGACAAAAAAAATACATATTTGTTCTTTAAATTGTCAGGGTCTTGGTGCAAAAGAGAAAAGACAAAGATTACATATGTGGATGAAATATCAAAAATGTAACATCTTGTTTGTACAGGAAAGTCATTTTACAGACAAATTAAAAATAAATTTAGAATATGAATTTAAAGGTCAACAATATCATAGCTTTGGAACTTCACAGTCAAAAGGAGTCTCAATCTTCATAAATAATGAGATAGATTGTAAATTTATAGATAAATGTCAAGATGAGGAAGGCAGGTTAATCCTTTTAAATATTGAAGTTGAAGACAGTATATATACTTTGGTAAATATTTATGCACCAAATATACCGAAAAAAAGAAATGTCTTCTTTAAAAAAGTTAAAGATGTTATAACTAAAAATAGCTTAGGAATGGTCATTATAGGAGGAGACATGAATGACACCTTAACTAATATAGACAACAAGCATAATATGTCAAAAAAGTCCTTTAAAGAAAAAAAAACTGTACCCAGTTTAAAATCTTTAATAAAAATGCATAAGTTAAGTGATATATGGCGAGAAATACATGTCAAAAAAATACAATTTACATGGAGAAGGAAAAATAACATCAATGAAGCATCAAGAATTGTTTTCTTTTTAATCTGTCCTGAAATACGAACTCAAATAGAATCAACAGACATAAGACCAGCCAAAATAACCCATACAGATCATCAAGCAATATCTCTTATGATAAAATGTAGATCACAACAAAAAGGAAAAGGATATTTTAAAATAAATAATAGTGTTTTAGAAAATAATGAGTATCAAAACATAATTAAGAAACTTATAAAACAGTATGAATGTAAAGTATTACTTACCAATGATATTGGACTTCAATGGGATCTTTTTAAAACAGAGGTGCGAGACTATACTATAGCATTCTGTAAAAGGAAAGCACAAAACAATGTAAAAGATATAAACATTTTAGAAAATAAACTTAAAAAGTTAAATGAATGTATAAGTATGACATGCCAAGAAGATGTTATTATCTATTTTAATAAAGAAATCAATAGATTAGAAAATAAACTTAGTAATTTATATGAATCGAAAACTAAAGGGGCACAAATTAGATCAAGAATTAAATGGGTGGAAGAAGGGGAAAAAAATACAAAGTTCTTTTTAGGATTAGAAAAAGCTAGGCAAAAAAAAAAAACAATAACAGCCCTTAAAGATAAAAATGGGGAGATACACAGAGATCCTACAAAAATATTGCAACTTGAAAGAGAATTTTATCAAGATATATACAAAAGTTCAAACCCTAACAAAACTTATATCAAAGATTATATTATGAATACAGAAATTGATCATAAATTAACCAATAAAGAAAGTGAAAGTATGGAAGGTCTATTAAGTATCCAGGAATGCACAGAATTTCTATTAAAATGAAACTTAATAAAGCCCCGGGTATTGATGGGTTAAGTGTAGAGTTTTACAAGATATTCTGGGAAGATCTGAAAGAATTTGCTGTTAATACATTTAATTTCTCATTTGAAAAAGGGGAGTTAACTTATTCACAAAAAATAGGAGTTATTTCCCTTCTACATAAAAAAAATGACCCTCTCTCTCTAGATAACTATAGGCCAATAACATTATTAAATGTAGATACAAAGATTTTAGCTCAGTCATTAGCACAAAGAATTAGTAAAATATTACCACAAATTATTCATGGGGTTCAAAACGGGTATGTTAAAAATAGATATATTGGATCTAACATTAGACAAATTCAAGATATTATTGATTTTGCAGAAAAATTCAACATAGAGGGAGCTTTACTTTTCTTAGATTTTTCAAAAGCTTTTGATTCTTTAGAGTGGGATTTCATGTTTTTAGCTTTACAAAAATTTGGATTCAAAAGTTCAATGTTGAAATGGATTAAAGTTCTATATACTGATATTAAAAGCTCAGTTATAAACAATGGTTGGATTTCAAAACCTATAAGCATTTTTCGTGGGATTAGGCAAGGGTGACCATGCAGTGCGATAATTTTTGTAATTGCTGTTGAAATTTTAGCATGTAGGATCAGACAAGACCATGACCTCAAAGGCTTTGAAATTAAACTTGATGGCAAAACTCACACATTAAAGATTAGTCAACTAGCAGATGATACAACTCTTTTTCTTAGAACAAAACAAGATATTTCAAAAGCTCTTAATATGATTGAAACATTTGGAACATTGTCAGGGTTGAAATTAAACAGAACTAAAACTGAAGGTGTTTGGCTTGGGAAACAAAAAAACTGCAAAGATAAACATGAAAATATTAACTGGACAAATATACCTGTAAAAAGCCTAGGTATATATTTTGGTCATAATAAAAAAGAGTGTCAAAGATTAAATGCTGAAAAACTTTTAGAAAAATCAGCAAAAATTATTCTTAATTGGAAAAAGAGAAACTTAACCATGATAGGGAGGATCACAGTTACTAAATCATTAATTATTCCTAATATTACATTTTAGCATCTGTCTCGACCATAAATAAAGAGTATTTAAACCAGTTTAAAAAATGATATATGAATTTTATGGAATAACAAAACGGAAAAGGTTAAACGCTCTGTACTAAGTTATGACAAATTAAATGGGGGATTAAAAATGATTAATTTAGAGAAATACATAGAAACAATAAAAATAGGTTGGATTAAAAGATTAAATGCAAAGCAATTTTTAAACTGGACTGTAATACCAAAATTTTATTTAAACAAATTCGGAAACAATCTTCTTAAAGTGCAAATGAATCTGGATAGTGTAAATTCAATACCAGATATAAAAAAACTACCAGAGTTTTATCTTGATATAATCAAAGTTTGGATTAAGAATAAAAATAATAATAAAAATAATAAATACCCAAAAAACTACAGACTAATCCGCCAACAAGTTATTTGGGGAAATCAGTGGATAAAATTTCAGGAAAAAACATTATTATTCCAAAACTGGATAGATAGCAACATAATATACATAAATGATGTCATTGATGAATCTGGAAATATAACAGAAAGATTTATTAGACAAAAGCTTAATAAAAAGACAAACTGGATTACTGAATTTTTAAAATTAAAAAAAGCTATACCAAAAGAATGGGTTAATATATTAGCTGAAAACTGTTCAAGAACAACTAATGTTCTAACAGATAATGTTTTGTATATTTATGACAAAGATAACTTTAAACAAAATATAAATAAATTAGAAACATGTAAAATTTACAAAATATTATTAGAACAAGATAAAGAAATACCAATTGGCTTTTACAAATGGAAGAGACTACTAAATTTTGAGAACATAGAAAATAAAGCTCAAAATATACTAAAATTTGTTCATAATTATTTGAAAGAAAATAAATTAAAAATGTTCAGATGGAAACTCTTACATTTTATTCTTCCAAACAAAGTTTTATTAAAACAGTGGAAAATATGCCCAAACTCAGACTGTAATCACTGTAATATTACAGAAGATTATGAACACTATTTTATTACATGCCACTCTCTTGATAAATTTTGGAAAGAAATATTTAATCTGTTAGAAAAGTTAAACTTGGAAAACACATTTTAACACTAAAAATTTGATTTAGGGTTACGAAATAAATGATATAGAATACTATGATATTAATTTTTTCTTACAGTGATTATGTTTTCAATTCACAAAATACACTATCTGTCAGAGTTTAGAACAAAGAATATTAATGTATTTTCTGTTTTAAAACTGAGCTTAGAAATAAGCTCATTCTACAAAACAAATTTTTAACCATGAAAGAAAAGGTATATTAGAAAAATATCTAAGTGTATTTAAATTGTATGAACTGATAACATGGTTAGTAATGTTATCTTTGTGTATTATTTAATTTATTATCTAATTTTGTATTTAAATAATTATGATGCATGATAGACATTGCAATATTTATATAATCTGGTAGGATGTATATACATTACAAAAAACACAGCACAATTGTTTTCGATTACCGTATGACTATTAATCTTTCAAATTATAACTGTCTTACCTGAATAATGATGTAGAAAAGCTAATTACAATCTTTTTCGATATTGATTAAAATAAACCGTTATCCGGAAACACATGGAAACGGGTAATACGTTATAAATCATCCCAAACTCGGATGAACTATGAAATTCCGAAAATAACGCCAGATGATATAAATACTTTATTATAATATAATAGCATTATTTATCTATTGATGTTATATTAATATTTTGTAAACGACTAACAATATGCAGTGTATCTACCTGAAGAATCCCTGAACTTCTGGTACTAATGAAACAGGGACCTTCACTGAGATAGCTGTGTCAGTGGAGTAATTGTTAACAGCGTGTGCAATACTGTTGTTGAATAAAAAAAAAAAAAAAAAGAAACAAAAATTTTAATCAGTTGTGCGTTTTGAAAGTAACATCATACAGACACGGGAGTTGACATAAAAAACGATCTAGATCTAACATTCACAACGTTGTTGTTACAATATTATTGCCAAATTTAGTATGATGAACATTCTTAACGTAAGACATGAGTGAAATATTTGTTGTTACAGTGGTAACGCAGGCAAACACATCAGTAGAATATGATCTGGGCAATTCTTTTACCGATTTGTTGGAAGTGCTCCGTGCGAGATCACAAACGTTCATAACATCAAACTACAATTACGACCCAGGAAATATGACAGTAATTTTTAGACCAGCTACACCTACCATCCCTCAAAGACCGTCGAACCAAAGACAGACTTATTCTCTTTTGCAAAGTATTAAACGGTCAAGCCAACTTACCATCTGATCAACATGATCAACTGAAACAAACATCTAGGACAACCAAGAACATGCATTATGGCCAACATTTCCTGAGACTTCAAACAAAACCAGACACATTAAAATTCTGCTTTTAAAGATTGGAACCTACAACCACCGGATATTTTCACCAAGATTCAAACAGCAGAAGAACCAGCTAAAACTTTCAGTGATATTGTAAGGGGTGTCCTACTTAAATGAATTACTTGACCCACGCACGATGTATTAATGTCCTTGAATGATTCCCCCTATACCTATGAAGATCAAGATCAAACGTCAAAGCAATGTAACCACCGAATTAAAAGATTTAAATTATGACAATATAACATGCATAAGAATAAAAGAGAATCCCAAAGCTGATCATGCTGATGGTACATGAGTTGAAATGACACCGCAAATGAAACTATTATATTGATTACTTTTTTTATCTGTTTTAGAATAAAAGGTTTGCCTTGAAATCTTTTATTTATATTTGCTAGTATCATTATAAAGTTATATTAAAATAAAATTGAGAATGGAAATGGAGAATGTGTCAAAGAGACAATAACCCGACAAAAGAGCAAAAAAAGAGCGCATGGCCACCAATGGGTCTTCAACACAGCGAGAAAATCCCACACCCAAAGGCTGGCTTCAGCTGGCCCTTAAGCAATAAAGTATACTACAATGTAGTTAAAAGCATGGAATTGGAATTTGACAAGAATGTTTATGTGGTAATTGAATTTTACACATTAATCCATCTTTACAATTTACAAAATCTCAGTCTAATAATAAGAATTTGAATGATTGTCAATGAGACAACCTTCCAAAAGAGACCAAAATTGTTAAGGTTATCAACTGGTTCACGCTATGGCCTTCAACACAGACCAATATCCACAAAAATATATATATATATACGGGTTACGACGCTAGATTAAAACTGATGAGGAAAAGTAACACCCAGCCACCGAAAGCTTTATTATTGTAGTGCCTAGGTGGTCGAGTGGTCTAGCGCGTCAGCCATAGGGCAAAGCAATTTGGTGGCACGATATCTCAGTAGCATGAGTTCGAATCCCGGCGAGAGAAGAACAAAAAATTTGCGAAAGCAAATTTACAGATCTAACATTGTTGGGCTGATGTTTAGACGAATTATATATTGTACAGCCTTGTAATCACTGCTGGTGATCCGATGGATAAAATCAGCGTCACTGGTTCAGACGTACTTATAATATAATTATTTCACTGCATCTACAATTTGTAGATCGTTTAATTAATTCAGCTGATCTGTAACAATTCCATCTTCATGCCTTATATATCATGTACTGGGTTACGACGCTAGATTAAAACTGACGAGGAAATGTAAAACCCGGCCACCGAAAGCTTTATTATTGTAGAGCCTAGATGGTCGAGTGGTCTAGCGCGTCGGGCATAGTGCAAGGCGATTTGGTGCCTCGATATCTCAGTAGCATGAGTTCGAATCCAATGAAAAAATTTCGCTCTCTCACTCCCCTTTTTCAAAGGAAAGATTCCGAAGAACTAGAAATTAATTTGGTGTGGCTTAAATAGAGGAAGAAAAATGTTTCGTGTACATGATAATACATACATGGGAGTAGAATATTTGAAGATGATACAGAAAGAAGAAATCGGATTATATTGAAAGATCGTATTATTTCATAGCATCAGAAGAAGAAAAATTTCTACTCGCTGACTGCTGAAAAACTTTTAAGCATACGCTTCACAAAATAATTCCAGAAACGAATTAAAATGCGGTTTGTTTTCAAGACTAAAAATACATATATATGTAAGTAGTCGTAGGTCATAAAGGAGAAGTTCATTTGAGAAATACAGAGATTGGTAAATTGTTCTTCTTGTATGTAAATACCTCGACATTACGCACCTTGTACCCGCCATTATTACGGGAGAAGACATTGTAGGTAGGTGTATATAATTGTAACGACAACCCCACTAAATTGGATGGGAAAATATATCCATGCATGGTATTCTAGTTAGGACAGCGGTTATGGAAGAACCATTTCCTTTAAGTGTGTGTTAACTTTGCCAAATGTAATCATTGAGGAAAACATCTTTGGTTCAGACATGTCAAACCCGTCAGGTATTTTCACCCTTCTTCTCTATTGAATTATAACTTCATGTACTATTAAAAAAACCAGATCACCATAATTTTAAAATATAGTACAACATTGCTTCGCTGCATACTGGTGGTTAATGTACATTGATATATCACACTTTTTTATGAATTTGGAGTTAAAATGACAAGGTACAACATGCATACATAGGGTCTTTATCATTCTTGAAAAAAAATGTATGCTTTCAGTGTATTCAACTAGGCAGCTCAAGGGGTCAGAGCAGCTCTTTATGAGAAGGTCTTAGGTTCAAATCCTAACTTAGTTACACTGAAAAAGTAAATACAATAAATGGAATCTTGACATGTTTACATGTAGTAATCATTTAAGATTTGGCCCACATCTGTCTATCTCATGTGAATTATCAATGTACATATAGCCAATATTTATGATTTCTACCAATTTTCACAAGAAATACATTAAATTGAGACTTTTGTGGAATATTTCAGGACACCAATTCAACATGCAGTGAACATGATACTAAATTGTGGTATGTGTTCTCTTTTTTTTTATGAAACAATTGTTTTACAAGCAATTGAAGACAACTTGGTACATGTAATTCAGGCTCAAATAATTTGACACTAGTGATATGTGCTTTCAGTGTATTCAACTAGGAAGCTCAGGGATCAGAGCAGCTCTTAATGAGAAGGTCTTAGGTTCAAATCCTAACCTAGTTACACTGAAAAAGTTTAAGACAATAAATGGACTTGTGACGTGTATTAAAAATCATTTAATATTTCAATATTTTGAACATATCTGTCTACCCAATGTTGATTCTCATTGTACATTTTGTACATGTAGCCAATATCCGTCATTTCTATCAATTTTCACCACAATGAATTCAAATTGTGACTGAAACGGTTGAAGACAATAAATAGACTTGTGACGTGTATTAAAAATCATTTAATATTTCAATATTTTGGACATATCTGTCTACCCAGTGTTGATTCTCATTATACATTTTGTACAAGTAACCAATATCCGTCATTTCTATCTATTTTCATCACAATGAATTTAAATTGTGACTTTTTGGGAAATATATCATTACAAGATGTATAGATATCGTAAAATATTAGCCGCTCGACACAATGTGAACCTTTTTTGCTCGTATGCTGCGCTCACTCGCCAAAAAAGGTTCACATTGTGGCTCGCAGCTGATATTTCATGATATCAATATGTAGAAAACCTGGTAATTTGTACATGCAAATTGAAAATCATAGAAACCAAGTCAGGTAAACATAAAATAAATGTATTGATATAAGTTAAATTGCAGAAGGTTTGAACAAAGTATTTTGAATTATTGTTTTTTATATTGATGCATGAATGAAATAAAAAATATAGAAAATCCAATGTGCATGAATAATTCAGGTTTAGTCATCACTATCACTGTCAATAATGCAAGGACGTTTTCGTGTGTTCACTTTGTTCAAGTTGTTATTATCAGAGGGTTGCTGATCGGATGATGTTCCATTGTTGAAATTAAAGTTGATATTTCCACCATGGAAGGTTGCATTCGTAAAAAGACCACTCATTGCAGGATGCAAGTAAGGAAAATTAAAATTCCCATGATGAATAGACTGATTACTAACACTTTCTGTAGACCGAGACTGTGTTGAAGTTTTTTGTTCCTACCGGTTTAGTTGTTTTTTTTTTTTTTTTTTACAGTGTGATATTGTTTGATGATTTAAAGGGTTACTTGTTGTTGATAGCATTAACGATGTCTTTTTCTGCTGCTCTAAGCTTTTTTTTTTTTTAATATGATAAGAGACTTTTCACATTTTTATGTCATGTCCTTTGAACGATTTCAGTGTCCTGAACTCCTGCATCTTTTTGTTTTTGTATTGAACCTTTCCTTGCACTGTGACCTGTGAGCCTCTTGTCGTTATTAGGCAGTGCTTCAGTTGCCATACTTTTTATTATTTTATATATAGATTTTGTACCAAGTCTTTGACCTTTGTACCACAGTAACTTTGCTCCATATTTGTCATCTTTAAATGTTGTAGCTTGTATGTAAAAAGGGGAATCGTCTTTTTTCATTGTTTCTGGTATTTTCTGTCTAAAAAGGTTGTACGCAAATACTGGACATCGCGTGTGATCGTTCTTGTTTTCCATGGCAATGGGTCCTGCTCTCCGTAAATTTTAGAGATTTTCAACCTGCCTTGTTTTTGTTTGTCGTTCACGGCAATACTGGAGATATTCCTCTCCATTTGTGTCTACCTTCAATGTGATATACCCCCAACATAAATTGTAATGTTCTGTAACTCCTCGTAGACCAAAATGGTAGTTGTTATTTATATATATTGTATTTATTAGAGAGCGTTGACTAGTTGGACCCATTACATTTTTAGAGTAAAACTGGTTTATATCATCATTTGTTAATTGGTCAGCGGCATTTGATTTATTTCCTAATCCAAGCGACTTTAATTTTTTTAATTTTGCACTCAATGTTTGACGGCTTTTGTAAAATTCATCATCGGTCATGTTGATGAATTGGTAATTGTTATCTTTCAGGTATCGACTGATACTTTGTTGAATATATTTAAGTGTTGGTTCTTACTCCGTTGTACCATTTCTTTGTCTTTCTTTTGTTGCAATTATGAAAAAGACACCTAAATAACGGTCTAACTCCTAAGGAAGGATTTCATCAATATTTCTTGTTTCATTGTGTTTTATTTTCATATATGATTTGAAGATATTTAGATCAGATTTGGTTTTTCTTGAAGTATTTTTGCTTTCTTGTTCCTTTATGAATGATTCTAAATCAGCGTCTGTCACATCTCTGAATCTTTCATGGTGTATTGATACTTTGGTTTGGTTTTTTTTTAGTTAAATTTATTGCCATATCTTCAACTTACGTTATCATCTTGTAGTTTTTTTGTGAAATTTGATTGGATTGGAAGTTTACAGGGAGATTTTTATACCGGTCGCTAGATCTTGGTTTTGAAAAGTCCCAGTAATTGAAACAAGGGCTATCCATTTCACTTAGGAGTTCATTTGTGTTAGAATTATCTTTTAAATCCCATAGTGCATCATCATCAGTTTGACGTAAGCTTTCGTTTGCTGAATTTCCCCCGAATTGAAGTAAAAAATGTCTATATGATTGTTCTTCAAAAGCATTATTATTGTCAGTAGACATTTTGTTTGTTTGTTTTCTTTTCTTTTGTTTTAGCAGACGAAATTGGTACTTTAGACGTGTCAGAAAAAAGGTTGTTGTATTGTGGTAGACAACTTTTTCCTATCTTATAATTTGATATGAAATGTTTAATCTAGAGTGTATAATACATGTGCATTTAATTAATTAATTTTCATTATTATTTTTACTATGAATTTTATGTTCACTATAAATTATTTCAATCATTTAAACTGCTACCCCACATTGTTGACATTTGTATCGATAGATTGATCTCAATACAGGTCAGATCAAGAGTTCAAATTTGGTCAGATAGTTCAGTTCTGAAAAAGTAGTCCCGGCAGAACTTATCAAGACTGCGGTCGACACCTTTTTATCAACATCTCGTTTCAGAATTTAAAGTAATTTATAGGAAAAAAGAAATGGTCCATCGGAAAATATGTTGTGCAAGGGTAATTTATTTGGTTAAAAGAATTTATTTTGAGACTTATCACCATTACAATATAAGGCAATATGTTGGGAGAATTTGTTGATTAATCCTCATTTGATAATGTCGCCTCAACGCACGCGCTAACTTGATACAAGTTTTACGGAGATGTTAAGGAAGCTGATATAGCGATAGGGAAGGATGATAGCTGTATATAGGCTCTCCCCCTCCCCATAAATGCTTGATATTGAAAAAAAAACATTGAAAGTGACGGGGGCCAATAATAGGTGGCGTGCGTCTCATTAAAGTTTTAGTACACAAACTGGCCTAAAATTTAAAGAATGATGTGGCACACACAAGAGAAGTTATCTCAAGAATAAAGTTTTTATTTTATTACCAAATGATGTAGAATCTCTAATTATTGAGGTAAATTCTTTTAATATTTCAATTTTAGAAGATGCACTGATTTTGATGACTTTGGATTTTCAAAGTAAGGTGTTTATAAAAATAAGAAGATGTGGTATGATTGCCAATGAGACAATTCTCCACCGCAAACCAAATGACATAGAAGTTAACATCTATATGTCAACGTACGGCCTTCAATAATCAGCAAAACCCATACCGCATAGTTAGCTATAAAAGGCCCCGAAATGACAAATTTAACACACCTCAAACGAAAAAACTAATGGCCTCATGGATGTCCCATGCAATAAACGAAAACAAATATGATTAACAGCATCAAACATTCAACCACTGGACTACCGGCTCCTGACTTTGGACAGGCACATATAGAATGTGGCGGGGTTAAACTAGTTTGCTGGCGCCAAACCCTCCCCATAACCTGGGACAGTGGTGTAACAGTACAACATAAGAATAAACTTGATCATTTCAGATCGATACAAAGCAGAAATGCATCTAACAAAAACTTGACCGGACGTGGCAGGGTATTTATACATCCCCACAACAAAAAATACACTAAGTACAGATCTGAGAGTACTCGCAGTGACTGACAGCTAGTTCAATTATTATAATATAGTATACTATTTGTCATTGAAGTTTGACTCAATATTTAGATAGAAGCATTTAAAATGCACTTTTTCAACAACATACTATTAATATCCATACAAATAATAATCAATAATCGACCTTGGCAGGCCAGCCTATCATTTGAGGTCCCTGCCTCATGAAGGTTCTTCGTTACTTATGACCAAAACAATATTGTCAACAATTCAGTAAGATATATGCTATCAATAGGTACAATTTTTAACCACAATTAGGCGTTTTCAGTTTTCAAAAAACTAAGTCAATCGCAGAGAACAATGTTACATTTCCTTCAGTTAAAATAGAAACAGCAGAGAGATGTGTTAATCAGCTGTGACATCTCATTTAAATATAAAAATATTAGACGATTCTCTTGTTGATGAGATTTTAAACTTATAAGGTCGTGCTAAATTCGTTATAAATGATGCGTCATGTATTTGTTTTAGATTAGGTTCCAATTGATATGTGTGCATTCAAATATCTATACAAGCAAAGAGCATTTAAGTCAAGAATGATGTAATATGATTTTATTTGATAACATATAACTACTTTATTTCTAAAGAAATATAAAAACAAAATTCTTCGTTTAAAAAATTGTTTTACATGCATGAAATCCAAAATTGGGTTCAACTGTTTATGACCAATACCTTATGACTAGATATTTTATGAGTCAGTAAAGCATAACCTATCACATGATATAATGTTTAACCAAAAAGAGAAATGCACGTTTAGTTAAAAAAAGTACCTACCAACCGTATACTTTTGGATAAAGTAAGACATGAGATATCACACTCTACAATGTTCAACCAAACAGGGCACTCCTTGTTTACAAAAGTACCTAATAAAACGCATATTTTTTAATAAAGAAGGTATGTTTTTACAAAACGATTAAAGCATTGCTTAAAGGGCATACCTGTCTTTTCCATTTTTTTTTTATTTGACCATGGGGTTTTCTTTTCTCTTCAACGCATATATATATATATATATATATATTTGGTGCCACGATATCTCAGTAGCATGAGTTCGAATCCCGGCCAGGGAAGAACAAAAAAAATTGCTTCCGCATATTTACACATCTAACATTGTTGGGCTGTTGTTTAGACGAATTATATATTTATATATATATATATATAATTTGTATTTTCTCTTAATTATCCTCTAGTTTTTCCTTTAGTTTTATTTCATTTTTTCATCATATTTTTGGCTATTGCATTTAATTTGGTCCAGACTGATGCGTATTCTCCTTCCGTAATTCCGTAAAATATTCATGTTTTGAACAGTTATAGATGTCTGCATAGTTCAAAAAGGTTGTGTTTTATCCAAAAAACAGTGTAATGTCCTAATAGCAACTTAATGTAATTTCCCATGCGATGAAATGAATAATGTCATTTATATTTGGATAATGCCAATTCTGCTTCAACAGACTAGATATAATAAAACTTGTATACATAAAAGATGTTTCAACATAATCATATATGTGTACTAAATGTGGAAATACATTTTCCTTTCAATGGTTAAAACTATATATTAACTGTACAAAAAAAAATTAGTGAAAAAAGGTTGACTATTTACTTGTAGTATTTCGGTGAACTTATTTTCTAGTTCAAAATAAAATCATTTGGCGACATTGATACATTCCAAAGGGGAATTTAAATTAAACAAGTAAATCTCTCCATGATTTATTTATGAAAAATCTGAAAAGCTGCTACTTAAAAAACTCAGTAAAGATACGTCTTTACATTAATAACACTTTTCCTTACCTTGATGATATTTTTGCTCTATATAATCAAGAATTTTCTTATATTGCTGCAGAAATTTGACGAAGGGAACTCGATTTTTACAAATCTAATATTAACAACAATCATTGTCAATTTCTAATTTTTGATATTTCATTTTCGAAAGGGAAAATCAAATGAATAATTTACGATGAAAGAGACGATTTTATTATTTCTAATTTTCCTTTATTTTTGGCGGTGATGTTCCTTTGATTACTTTTTAAGGCATATTACACAACTCGTTCGCTATGCTTATGTCTGTAGTAATGATTCGATTTCAATGAACGAAATCTAGTTATAAATAGGTAAAATTATCAATACTTGGATTTTGTTACCAATGCTTAAATTTTTTAACTAAATTCTTTCACTGAATTATTAATTTCATTTTAAAGTTTCATTATATTTGTCGAAATCTGATTAAAATTGCATATTACATCCTATGTTTTAACGCTCAAAATTTAGATACGATCTGGGTAAACTTATTGATATCATTAACGGTGGTACCAATTGTACTGCACCAGATGTGCTTTTTGACAAATAATATCTCCCCATTGATTCTCGAGGCCGAAATATTTGAAAATGTAAAACTTATTCAAAAATTGTGGTTTTACATCCTGTCAATATTATGTATTGATATTTTGGGACGACAAAATTGCAAAAATAAAATGACAGAATTGCACAACATCATTCTTTTCTCAGACAGTTTATGTTAAAATTAATGCTTTAAATTTAACTTGCTAGCAGATATGAAATATAATTCACGAATTCATAAAACTATTAAATAAACGCATAAAACATACATATATCATTTTCACCAGTGAATATGAACAACATAGCAACCAAATGTGGCAATTAGATCAACCAATAAGAGGATTGTTACGAGAATGGAAAACAATCTGCCAAGCAATAAGACGATATATTTGTCATTGCTTCAAATGACAAAAACAAAAACCTGCTTACCTAAAGTTTTATCCTTTTCATTTATTTATCTATTTATGATATCAGTATACTATTCTTTTTCAGACATCGATTAGAATAAACGAGGAAAGTTGGCTGCTAAAAAACAAATTAAACAAAACCAAAATTATTTGACGAAGTGCTTGGCACTTAACTCCTGTAATTACTACCCATTAAACCCATCTAAGCCATTACATATGGTTAAATTGGCAATTAAGGTATCAAAAAAAATGTAATGATCAATAAGCAAAAATAAATCAAATAAAAACAAGAACAAACCCAAACTCGTATCAAAGAATGCTCGTAGTTACTCAATGTTGGCTGTGTTTAGTTTCCGTGAGCATAACACGTGCTTCTGTAATAATCTTCATTGGGTATGATCCAGGTGTACCAAAAGGGGACAAAAGCCACAAATACAAAAGATACGAAATCATAAACACAAAAAGAGCCTAAAAAGCCAGTGATCCGTAAAATTTATGATATTAATTCCAGGTCACATATGTTAAATCCACTTCTTTATTTTTTCTACAAAAAAGCAATCAAATCATTTAGTGCGTGTTTATTTTCTAAATATTCACTTATATTGTTTTTTTACGTTATGTATAATACATCTGTATGCACCTCTGAGTTGAACTAAAATTGTGTTGTCATGAAAATTAATCATATACTATTCGTTCACGTCACAAGTATCTACACTTATACCTAGTCGATGTGTACTAACAATAAAGCGGAAACCAACAATGTTTCATCGTTTCCTACGAAAATGCTACTTCAACATAAATTTTTCTACACAGTTTCATTCTGTTTAATAATTGTATGCGAAGAAATATAAAAACTCTACATTATAAAAGTAAAGTAATAATGAAACGGTGATTGTTCCCGTATTACTTATAAAACATTGATTTCACAATATTAAATCTTTACAGTAACATAAATGTTTCATAGTTTTATATGATATACAATGTGATTGGTTATTATATCTATTGGTTCGACTGACGTCACCTAGAAGCGTCAGTTCATTGTTTTTGCTACTGACTGTACCTTCAAATAAGGAATGACCAGGGATAGTTTCGATTAAAACACCGTAACGTTGTTCGGATTCAACCTCTGGCTGATAAAAGAGATTCAACAAAGTCTTTCTACTGAAGTCTTCTCTGTATTCTAAACCCGTTTGGATTTCCTGGGCTTCTTTAACCTGATACAAAGATAACTTTGAGCATTTGTCTTTAAATTGTGCAAGTTTAATGTTAATTGAATTCACAATAAACTTTCCTATATTTATCATACGAGTATTTACTGACACGTTGTGTGATGTATAGCATGCACAAAAATGTTCTGCTATAGCGGCGTCAAAACAAGACCTATCTTTAGGTATCTTCCTGAAAAGACTTATCCCTCTCGGATACGGTCTTTTAATAACTTCCTCAGACAACGTTAAATTTTCATTAAGTATGTCCACGAAAGTTTCATACAAATCAAATGGTGACGTTAACCTATTTTCGTTGTCTTTTAAATTTGTATGTATATGAGGGTATTTCTTCTTAATTTGTTGAGGAATAAGAATGCTTAACAATGGCATACGCTCTTCTATTCTTCCAATGGCTGTATTTCGAATTTCATCCGTCCTAGGACCATGATCTCCAAACAAAATAAAAATTGTATTCTTGAAAAGTCCTTCTTTATAAAAATATTGAATCATTTGTTCTATATCATCATCGGCAAGTTCTAAGAAATTCATATAATCATGCCCTATCTCTGTTAGCCATGACAATCCAAATTTCCGATATCCTTTATAAGTTGATACAAAGTTTTTATAGTGATCTATATGTATTGCATGTTTTGGACGACTTTTATAACAAAGAGATGAATATTTTCTCATTTTGATATCTTTATCTTCCAGGAACATAAAAACTTGGTCCAAATTCGATTGCACTGGATGCAATTTTTTCCTGGCTATGTAGTAAGGCCTAAGGTAATGATCTACCGGAGAATCTTTAAAACCCTTTTGCATATAATTAAAAATGCTTATTTCTGGAAAATCTTCACTGAACATTGTAACATATCCTTTTTGGGAAAAGTTTTTCCATATAAAAGGGTAATTATCGGTGAATTCTTTCCTTGGGTCTAACTTAGGTAGTTCATTGCTGTACGCAGTTTTTCCGGTCAATGATGCCATCAGGTTTGGATATGTGATTGCTGCAATACTTGTGTAGCCTTTGAAAGTGTATCCATTAAGCTTTTTGATTAAGTTCATAGTTTTAGGCAGTTTCCGCTGTGCAGCCAATCGCGACACTGAATCAAGTCCGAATATCAATACACTAAAGCATTGGTCATTTTCTTTAAATATGTCCTTACTTTTCCGAACTGTTCTATAGTCAACATTATGTAGAACAGTATTATATAGAAGTCTTTGATCATCGAAACATTTAACATTTACATAATCTGAAGGAATATAAACTGGGCGTAAAAACTTGACTTCCTGTGATAGATGTACATCATTGTCACCGGAACGTTTAATCAAACGATAAAAACAATCGAAAGGGTTGTTATTCTTTGAAACTTCACTTTTGTTCAGTTGTAGTTTTCCCATTTTGTCAATATAAACAATGGACGGAGATGGTTCGCAAACAATTGGCTTTGGATGCCATATATACTTCATGACTGATTTGTCAAAAGGATCAATGTCTGGTAAAAGGCACGTACTCTTTACACTTTGATGAACAAATATGAATCGAACAGGTTTGATATATGAATTCATAAATATCAATAAAATCACAATGAAAAAAATAAACGACGTTATTTTTATTCCTCTTGTATTCCACTTATGTACAGATATATTGCCATTTCCTCTACACAACACTGAAGACACTATTGTTGAATATTTCACTGGACACATAATTGCCTTTCTAAGAAATTGAATCATCTTGCGTTGACGTTTCCTAAATATCCCATCTATCGTATTATTTATATATATCTCAACTTAATTTGGTACTGGAAATGTCCACATACAATTATTCCATAACGACTGTAATTATAAAATAATTCACACATAAAAGTATCAAATATATTCTAATATCAATTGGGAGATGTTCATTGTATTGATTGGATTAATGTACTGTATGTAATCCAATCTTAAAACAGCTGTTACTGATATCGGTATATTTTGTGCATATATTTTAAGTTACCTGTATTTTGATTTTGACATTTTTTTATACAGGTGAAACAAGTTTATATTCAACAATTGTAACATGAATAGTATTTTTCCTTTGATCTTCGAGTGAGTTAACTTCTATTATTTTAAGAGGAGTGCGTTTACTGAATGATTTTTTAGTTATTGCACTTTCCAATCTCGCCTTTGATCGTTTGTCATAGGAAAAGCAAAGAATGGGAGGAGCTCTTACTTCCATCTCAGAAGTTGTTTTTTCACTATCTAGCTCCGGAAACTTAGACTAGTAAATAATGAGAGAATAAAAACAAAATTTAATAACAATGACTATAAGATTTCCTTATAAATCTAAATAAAATGCATTCACAACAAATTATTAAATCATAAATTCGGATGGGGAAAAAGGGACTTCAAACTAACTCGAACGCATACCCTACCCTACCACAGGTCAAACTCATAAACCAAACACTAAATTAAAACAAGGTTTCTAAAACTTGCGATTAATGGCGGAATGTCAGAAGGGGGCTACAAAAAGAAAAACATGTGGTATAGCTTTGTGAAGAGACGCTATTGATAACAAGAGTGCACACGCTGAAATGTCTCGCCTTCTTTACTAACCATTGATATTATGTTGATAGTCCTAAATATAAAGCTTTACTACAACTATCACATAAACTTAACATGATACAAGAAAATGAGGTCAAGGTCAGATAAACCAAACGAGAAATACATGTACACCTTACAATCATTCAATACACTTAATATAGTTGACCTATTGCTTATAGTTTCTTAGAAACAGACTCAACCAAGAAAACTAAACATTCATGATTGACCAATGAACCTTAAAAATGAGGTCAAGGTCAGATAAACCAAATGAGAAATACATGTACACCTTACAATCATTCAATACACTTAATATAGTTGACCTATTGCTTATAGTATCTAAGAAACAAACTTAACCATGAAAACTAAACATTGAACAATGAACCACCAAAATGAGGTCAAGGTCAGATGATACCTGCCAGACAGACATATACAGCTTACAATCCTTCCATACAACAAATATAATTGACCTTTTGCTTATAGTTTAAGAAAAACAGACCAAACCACAAAAACTTAACACTGAGTAATGAACCTTGAAAATGAGGTCAAGGTCAAATAAAACCTGCGAGACTGACATGTACATCATAACATATTTCCATACACCAAATATAGTTGACCTATTGCATATAGTATTAGGAAAAAAGACCAAAACTCAAAAACTTCACTTTGACCACTGAACCATGAAAATGAGGTCAAGGTCAGATGACACCTGCCAGTTGGACATATACACCTTACAATCATTCCATACACCAAATATAGTATACCTATTGCATACAGTATAAGAAAAACAGACCAAAACACAAAAACTTAACTATTACCACTGAACCATGAAAATGAGGTCAAGGTCAGATGACACCTGCCATTTGGACTTGTACACCTTACAACCCTTCCATACACCAAATTTATTAGACCTATTGCTTAAAGTATCTGAGATATGGACTTGACCACCAAAACTTAACCTTGTTCACTGATCAATGAAATGAGGTCGAGGTCAAGTGAAAACTGTCTGACGGGCATGAAGACCTTGCAAGGTTCGCACATACCTAATATAGTTATCATATTACTTATAATAAGAGAGAAATTAACATTACAAAAAAAGTAGTCACTGAACCATGAAAATCAGGTCAAGGGCAATGGACATGTGGTAGACGGAAACTTCGTAACATAGGACATCTATATACAAAGTATGAAGCATCCAGGTCTTCCACCTTCTAAAATATAAAGCTTTTAAGAAGTTAGTTAACGCCGCCGCCGCCGCCGCCGCCGCCGAGCTTTCTGGGACAAAAAAAAATATCAAATTATTTCAAATTTCTAGAAATACCAAAAACTAAATACGAGTTAATGTAGCAATTATCTAAAAAATATTGTTATGGGGATACCATGTTCTCGATTTTCTCCCTTTCATGGCTACCCCAGACATTGTGTTACTTGAGAAACTTGCATTTTGGTTGGATACCTGGTTTGTCGTATCAGAATAAACATTCCTAAAAATTATGTTATTGGATGGTCAGTGATTTCTTCCACTTTACAAAGGTATATCTCCGTGAATTGAGAATGCTTCAAATATTTGTCTCTGGACCTTACGCAATGAACAACCAAACAATCAGTCGATTTTTTTCCTGTGAAAGAAACAATACCTTCACAGTTGGTTGAAAAAGTTTCCTTCTTATCATAACGTGCAACACCTCTAAAACTGCACGTCCTATTCAATCTTTGATCAAATATTTTGCATCTACTCCCCTCAAGAATTTTCGTTGTTAGTACTCTTTTCATTAACACAATAATTGCTCTTCGGTCTGTAAATCTCAATCAAAATCCCACAACAATAATTCATGTACATGTACATGTATCTGAAATACAAATCATAAAAGATGTCATATGTTTCATTTTCTGAAAATAAGAGACGTTTTATTAGTGCCTGTTTGATTGACATATTTTTAATTCATGAAAAGCACAGTTAAGTTTCATTGGTCAGCATTTAACTATTAATATTACAAATCATATAAAGCCACGCCTTACTGATTGCATATTTAACTCACATCAGAGCTACTCTTTTCGTGCGTTAAATAGGTTAATTCGTTCGTAATAGGCGTGCTATATATATATAACATACAAATTTATTTGAGTGTGGATTAATCAGTACAAAGATTAATAAAATTACACAAATGAAATTATAAATTGCCTAACAATGTAATTTTAACAAACTATTTAGTATGTAAATATCAAAATGTTAAAATATACACAGATAATAAATATTTTCAACATTTTAAGATTTAAATTCTAATGTTAGAAGTACATTGTTAGGCAATTTACTTAACCACTTTTTTCCTCTAAAATTCGTATAATTCAACATAACAATAAACACTATCCTCTTAGCATTAAGCTGCAAATGAGGATACAAGATTTGATTAGACTAAATTTTCTGTTGTTTATACCAAATTATTAATCTCCAAAATGTTATCAGTAATATGCATAAGTATATAGCATGCAGTTATGGAAATATAACATGTGATAAGCTAAATCAAAGAAAGGGTACTGTTATATATAACTATTATTAGGCTTACAAAATAATGATAACTTGAAATATATATATATATATTGTATATAGATATAAGAAGATGTGGTATGAGTGCCAATGAGACAACTCTCCATCCAAGTCAAAATTTATAAAAGTAAACCATTATAGGTCAAAGTACGGTCTTCAACACGGAGCCTTGGCTCACACCGAACAGTAAGCTATAAAGGGCCCCAAAAATTACTAGAGTAAAACCATTCAAACGGGAAAAGCAACGGTCTAATCTATATAAAAAACGAAAAACGAGAAACACTTATGAACCACATCAACAAACGACAACTACAAAACATCAGAATTCTGACTTAGGACAAGTGCAAACAAATGCAGCGGGTTTAAACGTTTTAATGGTACCAAACCTTCACCCTTTTTCTGAAACAATAGTGTAACATCACAACATAGAAAGACACACTATAAAATATCAACTGAAATAGCTTAACTCACTATTAGGACATATTAACACCAGTGAACATACACTGAACAAATAAATTTGACCTATGATACAATGCAAATACAAAATAAATAAACTAAGGGAAGAATAATAAAAGTAACATGTTATATCGGTATGAAATGTTAAACAATTTAAGAAAAACAATATGCTCGAACAAAAATATCAGCCATTTGCAATAACTTTAAACACAGTTAAATGAAAATAATTTTGTTGTTAGGTATACGTGTACAGTTCCAATAGAGAAAGGAAATATTTTTACAAAATAAATAGTTTTGATGTTCATAGTACGAAGTGGAAATTTATAGTAGTACCAAACACTAATCAAAGCTGGTATATAGACCAGATATAAACCTGAATAACATTAAATAACAAAAAAGCATTATAATTAGTATCAACAGGTCAAATAAACAAGAAAGTACGATTTGAGAGTACTCGCAGTTACTGACAGCTAGTTAAAAGCCAAAACAATTAATAATAAAAAATCATGCATCAGAGACTAAAATCAACTAAAACAAATCCCAGGGATTTAGTATTTTAACGTCATGGACAGTCAAAGAAGACATGACTTGTGCAATGCCAAAACTAAATGTATCGACAGACAGTAGGATAGTTAGGAGTTTAACCTCTTTATAGATCAAAATGAACGTGGGTGTGTCTTTATACATCCCGTTTGAAAAGAATACAAATTTAGTTATGTTTCAATTTGCTGATGACAAAATCGATATAAGTGCCAATGTAAACTATATTCAAAGATCTAATTACAACATTGGTAAGATAACCTTTACTAATAAGTTTATTTAAAGGTTCGATGAGTTTACACGGATCACATAGTGATTTCCGCGCTTTAAGTACAATACTACTGTAAAATTTAGGATGTGAAATACCGTTTTTAATCAGTTTTCTACAGGTACAGCCAAATTTACTAATCAAATCTTTGTATCTATGAAAGAACTTAGCAAAAGTTTTACGTAATTTATGGTTACGAAATCCCTGACTTAATAATTTACCAGTGATGCATTGATTACGTTCGTTAAAATCTATGACATCACTACACACACGGGCATAACGAACGAGTTTGGATATATAAACACCGTATGGTGGAGCCAAAGGAACATCGCCGTCTAAAAAAAGAACATTAACAATAGGGAATGAAAAATCGTCTCTTTTGTCGTAAATTTTCGTATGGAGTTTTCCTTTAGAGATTGAAATGTCCAAATCCAGAAAAGGACAACTACTGCTGTTTATGTTAGATTTAGTTAAAGTAAGTTCTATTGGGTAAATTTCGGTAGTATATTTAGAGAACTCTGGATCATTTAACGAAAAAATATCATCTAGATAACGGAAGGTATTGTTGAATGTATCAACCAAATGTAACAATGACGTGTCTTTACTGAGTTTGGTCATAAACTGAGATTCATAGCAATACAGGAATAAATCTGCTATTAAAGGGGCGCAGTTAGTGCCCATAGGAATACCTACTACTTGTCGATACACTTTATCGCCGAAACGTACATATATGTTGTCCAGGAGAAAATTTAAAGCTTCAATCATATTTTCACATTTCCAGTAAGTATATCTAGCATACTTTCCTTTTTCGTTACAGAAAAATGATTTAAACGAGTTACAGCAAATAAATTTGTAATGAGATTTTTCAAAAGACCATTTAATTAAATATGAAAACTTTTTCTTGATAAGATTGTGTGGAAGTGTAGTATAGAGAGTAGAAAAATCATAACTGTCAACAGAATTAAAAGGACCATCAAAAGCATGTATTTTATCTAAAACCTCTAAAGAATTTTTAACACTCCAAAAATAATTAATACCATTATTTTCTTAAGCTTTATTACAAAAGTTAATAACAATTTCTTTGATAGTAGTAAGGGAGGTAGTTAGAAGCACTGATAAATTGGTAGTAGAACACTTACTAGATGAAACGGAATATAAATGGTTTTTTTTGTGCAATTTAAGTAACCAGTACATAGTAGGGACTTTCAAATATTCGGAAGAGGCTTTAAGCTGGGTAGTGGCAGTGATATGCTTGTTTACAATTTGATTCTCTGTGGAGCGTACGGACCTGAATGTAGATGAATTTGAAATTTCGTTTTGGAGAACTTCCGTGTAGTATATGCGTCACACCACCACTACATTATTTGCTGCTTTGTCTGCCGGTACGAACACAAACCGCTTTGCGAGTACTTGGAGTTTATTTTTTATTCTGGAAATGGGAATATCATGGACCCTATTACTAATTTCAGAATTGTTTTCAAAATGAGATATACGAATATTAACAGTATTCATAATTTTATTCAAATAACTGTCTAGAGATTTTTTATCAGATTTTTCACGTTTACACCAATTTTTACAGTAGACAGACAGAGCGTCTTTAATGACCTGACGACACTGTTTCCAATCTATTTTAGATGGAGGACGATATTTCGGTCCTTTCTTAAGAAAAGTTATGACCTCACGGTCTTCGACGATGTTGAGGTCTCCTGTAAGGACATGACCATATGGAACATATCTAAAACTAGATGTTTCACAATCTCAAGTGGAAGGAACATTATTTTCTATATTGACGTCTGATGTAACTGACGTATAATTAAAAATCAAACTTCTGCTGGGTTTTTTTATAAGAATACGAAATAATAGGTGGTTCTATATTATCAAAATATGGAGGTATTTGGCTTTGGATGGTAGAGTCATTGAATATACTAGATAAGTTAATAAAATCAATACCTCTATTTATATATTTTAATTTAAGAAAATGCCGTTTATGATTTTTAGGTTTATCGATACTAGGAAATAGCCTATATAGTATATCATAGTATACCAACATACCTCATGATGACGGAATACAATCGTGTAAGGAAATGTGGGACTCTCGCAACACTTTAGAACCACCTACCGAATGTTTAGTCCAGCTGCTTACTCTGGTTCTGAAATGCAACAATTTCACCTTTAATGGTGAACATTACCTACAGATAAACGGGACAGCGATGGGGACGAAAATGGCACCGTCTTAAGTCAATATTTTCATAGGCAAATTAGAGAAACAAATCATTTCAACATCTTTATCCAAACCTTTGTCTTGGTTCCGTTTCATCGATGATGTTGACATGAAATGGATTGAATCCCAACTTAAACTAGATGATTTCATCAGACATGCAAACAACGCCCACCAGTAAATTAAATTTACATATGAAATTTCCGACTCTAAAATATCTTTCTTAGACACAACTACATCTATAAAGGACGGTGTCATATCAACAGACATCTACTGTAAACCTACAGATAAACATCAGTACCTTTTTCCCCAAAAAGAGGGACGAAAGATACCAGAGGGACAGTCAAACTCATAGATTGAAAATAAACTGACAACGCAATGGCTAAAAATAAAAAGACAGACAAATAATAGTACAGAACACACAACATATAAAACTAAAGACTAAACAACACGAACCCCACCAAAAACTGGGGGTGATCTCAGGTGCTCTGGACGGGTAAGCAGATCCTACTCCACATGTGGCACCCGTCGTGTTGCTTATGTTATTACAAATCCGGTAAATAGTCTAATTCCAAAGCTGTCACCCCAAACACTGTACAAAAAGTATCCCCTATAGTCAAGCTCTCAGAGTAAAGCGGATTTGCTTCTCTGAGGAGGCTGTCACTAAACGGTTACAGGAACTTCGCGGATTTTTGACCAAACGAGGTTATAAGAAATGGGACATAGATAAGGGATTTGCACGTGCTAACATTAACAGCCGCAATGACCTATTACAATACAAACAGAAGAGGCGCAGCAAAATAGTTCCATTTGTTTTAACATACAATCCCGCCTTTACTAACCTTTCACGTTTGATCCATGCCAATTGGCAAACTATTGCCAAGCACCCTAAATTATCCAAGATCTTTCCCAAACCTCCTGTCTTAGCTTTTCGGAGACCAGCAAGTCTGAAAGACTTATTTGTTAGAGCTGATGTCTCCTCTAATAAAAGCTATTCAACTGCAGGATGGTGCAAGTCGTGTGGTAAAAGACGATTTCTGACTAGCCAAACAACTACTGAATACTCCAACATTTACTTGCCGCTCCACTGGGTCTGTGTACACTATATTTTGCAATGTAACTTGTAAAACCCAGAATGTTGTATACCTTCTTCAGTGTCGATGTGGTATGCAGTATGTTGGCGAGACATAACAGCCATTCAACAAACGCATGAATGGTCATCGAAGTGACTACACCTGCAAATCCGACTTCCCCGTAAGTCGTCATTTGAGTTCACCTGGGCACGCCCAAGCTGATCTCAAAAACCTTACCATCACTATCATAGACCACAACGAGGGTTGGTCAAGGGCCGACAGACTTGCTCGGAGAAGGTTTTGGATAAGAAAGCTTATGACAGTTTCACCAGAGGGCATAAGTGAAAAACATAGAATGTGTCACTCATTTTCCCTACCATCACTTGTTTCCAGCAACTCAGGTTTCCGTTTTGGACTCTTACAGTTTTAAGAAATTTATTCCTCCTCCCAAACATCAATATTGAAAAGAATTACAAGCGTATTGATTATTGATAATTTGTATAGCTTTCAAGATTTTTATTTCAGTTTGACTACCACATGTCAAGATAAGATTCATTTTACATCTTACTGATGAAGGATATTAGTTATCCGAAATATCTAAAATTTGTTCATGATTTAATTATTTTTTGGTGATGTTGCACCCTTTTAGACTTGTTATATATTATATTTTGTAGTGTACTGTATCATGATTTTATGATCCATCGCCCCGTAAGATTTATCGTTGGCTATTATTCAGTCATTTTATATATATATATATATAAGTCTAAATTGAAAACAACGTTCAAACCTATGATTGCGTTGGATAAAAACCGCAATTTTTATACGTGTGCATGCAAAACAAATTTCTTGGTAGAGGGGTCTAAATACAGCACAAACAACATTTTCCAAAAGACCAAAAAAGTGACAAAGTATATTTTAACAAAACGCATTTGACTAGCAGGTCGAACAACGGATGTTCTTAAACCCTGCTGACTGCCATTGGCGATTGCCAAAAAAAATGATTACCAGATGTAACAAAATGGATCTTAAATATTAATTTAATATTAAACAGAAAACAATAAACTTGTGGAAAAGATGGTATACCGCAAACAAAAGGTGCAAAAATTAGTACATCACATGCGGATTTCGACAATTAATGTCTCTTCAGTGATGTTAGGAATCGAAATGGTATTTGAAAGGCCATATAATTTACGTCAAATTAGGATAGACTCTTGAATTTTGAAGAGTCGAAATAGGATGAACGGATCATATAAACCCGAAGGCAAATATAATACAAGCCCAAACGAAAAAATATAAACAAGTCTAAATTGAAAACAACGTTCAAACCTATGATTGCGTATATATATATACAATAATTTGTTGCAGTTTTACATGAGTTGGTAAAAAGAAATAATATTAAAAATGAGATCAGAAAAAATGTCTGACTAGCTAAAATATTGGATGGATAACAGCACCTAATATTTTAGCTTCTTGTGTCCTGAATCCAGGCTGACCAAACTACGGGAGGTTTTTTGAAAAATACCTTACATAAAATATATTTGGAAAAGTCCAAAACTTTCTCATCTTTAACCGTGTTTATGCAAAGATTCTGGACTTTAATGGAGCTTAACCAAAACTATCCATAAAATGTGATAAGGTTGGCTTGGAAATTTAGATTAGATAGGGAGACAGGAAACATAACTTTATTATAATTTTAATTTGTTTACAATCTTAGACAGCTAAAAGACAAATTGAATAATTGATCCTATAACAAAAAGAAGATGTGGTAGGATTGCTAATGAGACAACTCTCCACAAGAGACCAAATGACACAGAAATTAACAAGTATAGGTCACCGTGCGGCCTTCAACAATGAGTAAAACCCATACCGCATAGTCAGCTATAAAAGACCCCGAAATGGCAAATGTAAAAAAAAATCAAAGGGGAAAACTAACAGCCTATTTTATGTAAAAAATAATGAACGAAAAACAAATATGATATACAGCAACAAACGACAGCCACTGAATTAAAGGCTCCTGAATTGGGACAGGCACATACAGAATGTAACGGGATTAAACATCTTAGCGGACGTCTAACCCTCCCCCTTACCTGGGAAAATGGAGTAACAGTACAACATATGAACAAACTATAAAAATCAGTTGAAAAGGGCTTAACTCATCAGATCGATACAAAGCACAAAACAAGTAACAAAAACACAGAGTGGACGTGGCAGGGTACTTATACATCCCCACAACAAAAACACACAAGTACAGATCTGAGAGTACTCGCAGTTACTGACAACTAATTCAAAGCCAATAACAACTAATAAAAAAAAACATGCATCTAAGACTAAAAAATCAATCAGTACGCGTCACAATAACGTCACAACAGACACGGGCATAACGAACGAGTTGTAATATATAAACACCGTAAGATGGTGCCAAAGGAACATCACCTTCCAAAAAAGGAACTTACTTTAAATAAATCAAATATAAACGGTAATAACTGTCCTTTCCTTGATTTAGATATTTCAGTTTTACACGGGAAACTCGTCATTAACAGTCAGAGAAGAACATTACCTTGTGCAATGTTAAGATACAGGTATCGACAGATTGTAGAGCCATGAATGTGCAAATGCATATTAAAAAATATTTAGTTTGATTTTAGTTTACTGATAACAAAATCAATATTAATACCAATCAAATCAATATTCAAAGATCTAAGTACAGTGTTTAATTGGTAACCTTTTAGAATACGTGTATTAAAAGCATCCATAAGTTTACCCGGATCATTTCTAAATGTCCGGACTCGGTAAATAAAATCTCCGTAAAAATTAGGATGTGCTATCCCGTTTGAAATTACAACCAAACTTCAAAACCAAATCTTTATATCTGTTTAGTAAAGGTTTGAAGTAATTTGTGGTAACGAAATCCCTGACTAAATAATTTACCAGTAATACATAGATTACGTTCATTGAAATCCAAAACGTCACAACAGACACGGGCATAGCGAACGAGTTTTGATATATAAACACGTAATATGGTGCCAAAGGAAAATCACCTTCCAAAAAAGGAAAATGAACAATAGGGAACGAAAAATCGTCCCTTTTGTCGTAAATTTTAGCGTAGAGTTTCCCGTGTAAAACTGAAATATCTAAATCTAGGAAAGAACGCTTATTACCGTTTATATTTGATTTATATAAAGTAAGTTCCTTTGGGTAACTGTCAGCAGTGTATTTAGAAAATTCTTGATTATTAAACGAAAAAATATCATCAAGATAACGTTAAGTGTTGTTGAATTCATCAATTAAAAGCAATTTAGACGGAGTCTTTACTGAGTTTGGTCATAATCTGTTGTTCATAACAGTACAAGAACATGTCTGCTATTAAAGGGGTGCAATTGGTGCCCAAAGGAATACCTACAACCTGTCGATAAACTTAATTGCCGAAACGTACATAAATATTATCGAGAAGAAAATTAACAGCTTCAATCATCTCATAACACCTCCAGTAGGAATATCTAGCATATTTACCTTTCTCATTAGAGAAGAAGGCTTTAAATGAGTTGCAGCAAATATATTTGCATTCAGATTTACCAAACAACCATTTTATTAAATAAGAAATTGTTTGTTTGATATGATTGTGTGGAAGTGTAGTGTAAAGAGTTGAAAAGTCAAAACTGTCAACAGAATCAAAAGGACCATTAAAAGCACGTAATTTCTTTAAAACATCCAAAAAAAAATTTTACACTCCAAAAATAGTTAATTCTACTATTTTTATATATTTCATTACAAAAGTTAATGATATGTTCTTGATAGTAGTTAAGGAACTAGTTAAAAGCACATTTGTAGAACACTTACTAGAGGCGAAGATGAAACGATATTTTACTGGTTTTTTGTGTGGTTTGGGTGATTAAAACATAGTAGGGACCTTCAAATATTCATAAGAGGCCTTACGCTGTGATGTGGTTATGATTTGATTGTTTAATATATGACTCTCCTGTGAAGCGCACGGACTTAGAAGTAGAAGAATTTAAAATTTCATTTATAGAACGTCCGTGTAGTATTTACGGAATACCACCACCACATTGTTGGCTGCTTTGTCGGCCGGTACAAACACAAACCGCTTTGAAAGTACTTGAAGTTTGTTTCTTATTTTAGAAATAGGCGTATTATATACTCTTTTATTTTCAAAATCTAATATTCGAATATCCACAGCATACATACATTTATTTAAATAAGAATCAAGAGATTATTTTTTCCCGTTGATACCAATTTTTACAATACGATGAAAGAGCGTCTTTTGTGATCTGACAACTTGGTTTCCAATCTATTTTAGATGGAGGGCGATATTTTGGTCCTTTTTTCAAAAAAAATGTTAACCTCTCGGGCTTGAGGTCTCCCGTAATAACATGGCCATAGGGATCATATCTAAAATTCGACGATTCTCAGTCTCAAGTTAGAGGAGTATTATTTTCTACACTGACGACTGATGTTACTGACGTATAATTAAAAATTAAACTTCTACTGGTTTTTTTGTATGTATACGAAATAATAAATGATTCTGTGTTATCAAAAATAGGGAGGTATAAAGTTTTGAATGGTAGAGTCATTAAATATACTCGATATTTTCAGAAAATGCCGTTCATGTTCTTCAGGTTTATCGATACGCAGGAACAGCCTATGGTGGCAAAAAGCTGTAAATATACGCGAATATTCATAGAGTGGGCTGAAGAACGAGATTGTGTCACACTCCTTGAAACTTTCATGTAATTTACTAATTGGTATTTGACCCAGTTTACATAATAATTGATGCCTACCATTGTTTTAAAATACAGATAGATCATCAAGTGTATAATTCATACGATGCTTAATTCGTTGATTTCGATTGATACGTTTGCCATCTGACCTATTATTGCGTTGCCTTTTTTCAACAATATTCATGATATCAATAAAAGAAGTTTTAGATATGTTCCCTTGTCCCAGTATATTGTCAATTAAACCCAGGGGATATGCTGTCTACAGTCGTTTAATCCAAGACAGTTCGATAATTTTACGGGAATCTTCAAATTGTTTATGCGATTGCTCTTGTTTTTGTCTGGATCGTTTCGAGTAGTTGGAATCTTATAATTTCAATATTGTAATTGTATTTACCTAAATGTTGGTAAATTATACTTTTGAATTTCTTAGGTTTTCGGAAGCGGTATAGATATCGATGTTCCTGTGTTCGTCTAAAAAAAATCCCGTCTTGTTCTTCCTACATATTGTATACCACACTTTAGCATTGTTCAATTAACCAGATAAGTGAGACTTTGAGTTTTTCATGTAATGTCACAGGAATAGGAAAGCGAAAAAGCTCTCCAATTCACTGTTGACCTAGCAGTATTCTTAAAAGATAATCTAGAGCAGGTTAGTCATTTCCTGGCATTGCATAGGAATATTTGTGGATATCCACGTGCATTTTGATTGATAATCTGGCTGCATCAGCATTGCCATCTTTAACACAATTGTAAAAAGTGCTAAATTTAGAAGGGGAATTTCGTTTGACGGCGGTTGAATTATATTTGGAATGAGGTTTTTGGAGCACGTGAATATCCCTCAAGTAGTGGTGTATCTGTTTTCTTGCCATTTCGTAAAATCATAATTTATTAAGGGAAATGAGGCCGAAAGTCATAACATTGAATAAGGATTACAATAACGGAATATATAAACAATTTATAAAGCAGTCGAAGAATTCTTACAAAAACTATATTGAAAAGCCCGACAGAATGACGTTAGTAAAACAAAACAGACATGTAACAAACACTGGTCTGAGAAAACAGTTATATCGTAGTGCATTTTATTTAAGACAGAAAACGTAAAAAAACAAAATCGCACCTGCTCTATTCTAAAAAGATTTTTACAGTGTAGTGTATTAATATTGGGACAAATTATATCAAAATTATGGAAAAGCCTATAGAATGTCACTCAAAAAAAGGACAATATTATGTAGAGGGGTGTATAATACAGTTTGACAGCTTCAGATCTAGACATACTAATTTTTGACCTTTTCAAACTGGACCAGATCACTACTTTACCTACATGTAAAAAACACAACAAATTGTTTATACATGTAATTTCACCTGCCTACTTACTATTTTATGCATAAAATATAAATAAATAAATTTGAAAGGTGGATGAACAAAATGTACGCAAGTTATACACTGTCCGCACTAGGGACTCTATTTGTCAAAGGACGATAACTGTGTCCCCGGACCTAATAAAAGGCAAATACATAATGATATAAGAATTCTTAGTAAAACCATAGAAGAGGGCAGGGATAAGATATAGTAAAAGAAATAGAACATTTTTTGATTCATAAAAAAGAATGGCCAATATACTTACCTTGTCTTAAGAAGGGATAAATGGTACTTTGTAAAAAAAAACATTCTGATTCAAACACATATTTTTCTGAAACTGACATTAGCAAGATGCTTGTTTTCATGATTAATAATATAATGTGTTACGTTTGGAGGACGTGCTTTTCAACAAATAATCGGCATTTCCATGTGAGCCAATTGTACTCCTCTTCTTGTCGACGTGTTCCTTTATTCATATGGCGCAAACTTCATACAGGACCTTCCTCGGCAGATTGAAAAGCAGCTAGCCTTATTCTTTAACTTCACGTTCCGTTATATAGATGATGTTCTCAAACTAAATAATTCAACGTTTGGTGACTATGTTGAGTCGCATCTATCTCGTCGAACTTGAAATAAAAGATAAAACAGATACAGTTAAGTCTGCCTCGTATCTTGCCTTTATATCTAGAAATTGACAATAAGGGTCGATTGATAACAAAACCTTTCGACAAAAGAAATGATTTCACCTTCCGAATTGTGAAATTTCTATGAAGCCACATACCAAGCGCTGCATATGCAGCTTATATCTCCCAGTTGATACGATATTCCAGAGCTTGCATTTCCTATTATTGTTTCCTAAGTAGAGGGTTGCTGCTAACAAGGAAATTATTAAACAAAGAATTCCAAGTGGTGAAGTTGAAACTTTCCTTCGACAAAGCAATTGCAAATAAATCATTTTAATACAACATAGTTTGGATGGTTTCAAAATATTAAAAAAATAGACCCTATAATTGTTTGCCTTCTAAATGAGCCAACATCAACTTTTCACATATTTAAGAAAATACACTTGAATAATCAAATTATTTTCTTGTTCTTTCTATACATTCTATCTATTATTTTACGGTCAGCTTATTAACTGAAGGTTTGCAAAATACTGTATATACGAGTACATCTGTTATTTCTCTATATGAATGAAGGATTCATGTTACACATATAAACAAACACAAGTTTGAGGAATGGGAGTGAAATATTTTGTTTATGGATCAGATATAGATCATTTACGTCACACTGATTTCTAACAATTATATATCGATATTTCTAAGAGGATGATTAGTTAGCGTTTAGCTCGAGCGAGCTGCTTGAAACATCGGCATTATTAACTGGCAGATCTTGAGAATTCTTGAATAGTTCAGATGACCAATCATATGGGATACATTTAAAAACAACAGCGTTACCTTTTTATCAACATGGCAACATTTCCTAGTTTATGTATCTATTCAAAACCTGTAAGTTTAAAACATTTTTATTTGTAGAAAAACACTCATTAGAGATCCCAAGGTAATAATTTAAAATACCAAACGCATGTTCGCTACAACGATAGAATTTTGATCTTTTCATTTGGATTTTTTTTTTCAGTTCTAAACAGTAACAGTTTTGATTTAAATCATAAAAAATTGCGCTCCTTTAATAGAAGACTTGTTCTTGTACTGTTATGAATCATAGTTTATGACCAAACTCAGAAAAGACCCGTCTAAATTGCATTTAATTGATAAATTCAACAACACTTACCGTTATGGACGGTGATGTTCCTTTGGCACCATCTTACGGTGTTTATATGTCACAACTCGTTCGGTATGCCCGTGTCTGTTGTGAAGCTTTGGATTTCAATGAACGTAATATATGTATTACTAGGTAAATTATTAAGTCAGGGATGTCGTTACCACAAATTACATAAAACCTTTACTTTATTCTTCCATAGATATAAAGATTTGTTTTTGAAGTTTGGTTGTACCTGTAGAAAACTTATTTCAAACGGAATAGCACATATCGTCATTTTTACGGAGATGTTGCTTACCGAGCCCGGAAATTTCGAAACGATCCGGGTAAAATTATCGATCCGTTGAATAAACGTATTCTCAAAGGTTACCAATTCAACACTGTAATTAGATCTTTGAATATTGTTTTTATTGGTATAAATATTTATTTGTTATCAGTAAATTAAAATCAAACTAAATATTATTTTTATATACATATACATATGCATATTCATGGCTCTACAATCTGTTGATACCTGTATTTTGGCATTGTACAAGGTCATGTTTTTCTTTGACTGTTTATGACGTCTTTACACTAAATCCATTGGATGTTGGATGCGTACTGATTGGTATTTTAGTCTTAGATGCATGATTTTTTTTTATTAGTTGTTATTGTCTTTGAAATAGCTGCCAGTAACTGCAAGTACTCTCAGATCTGTACTTAGTGTCTTTTTGTTGTGGAGATGTATAAGTACCTGTCCACGTCCACTATGTTGTTTTTTAAAGTTTGTTCTTATGTTGTACTGTTACACCACTGTCCCACGTTAGGGGACATTACCTATGTGCCTGTCTCAAGTCAGGAGCCTGTAATTCAGTGGTTGTCGTTTGTTGCTGTGTAACATATTTGTTTTTCGTTCATTATTTTGTACATAAATCAGGCCGTTAGTTTTCTCGTTTGAATGGTATTACATTTGTCATTTCGGGGCCTTTTATAGCTGACTATGCGGTATGGGCTTTGCTAATTGCTGAAGGCCGTACGGTGACCTATAGTTTAATTTCTATGTCATTTATTCTCTTGCGGAGAGTTGTCTCATTGACAATCATACGATATCTTCTTATTTTTATGAAGACAAGTCGGACCAAAACAACTCGAAACAATCTTCAGACAACCCGAGCCACTCTTGAAGAGAACTCGGGCCAGTTTAAAAGACAATTCGAACCATTGATGAAGGAAACACAAATGTTTAAAAGAGGGTCGTAATGGAGGTACCTTCACGACGAATGACGTTAAAATAATCCCAAATAACGAAAACGGTATTTTTTTAACTGTTTTTGACGTTAACGATAAATTTTGGAGCGTGACGATAAAGAACAACTTTGTGAAGTAATTTCGATGGAACCATTTGGAAAAGATACACTGAAAGCTAAACCAATTTGCCCGATAGGTCCTAATAGGCACAACTAAGGCAATCGCAGAGAACAATGTTACATCTCCTTCTAATAAAATAGAAACAGCAGAGAGATGTGTTAATCAGCTGTGTCATCTCATTTCAATATAAAGATATTTGACGATTCTCTTGTTGATGATATTTTGCACTTGTTAGGTCGTGCTTAATGCGTTATAAATGATGCGTCATGTATTTGATTTAGATTAGGATCCAATTGATACGTGTGCATTCAAATATCTATACAAGCAAAGAGCATTTAAGTCAATAATTATGTAACATGATTTTATTTGATATATATTTCCGGGCTCGGTAAACAGCATATAACTGTTTTATTTCTAAAGAAATATTAATAAAATCATCTTTTAAAAAATTTGTTTTACTTGCATTAAATCTAAAATTGGGTTCAATGACTAACTGTTTTATGAGTCAGTAAAGCACAACATATCACATGATAAAATGTTAAACCAAAAAGAGAAACGCACGTTTAGCTTATAAAAGTACCTACCAACCGTATACTTTTGGATAAAGTAAGACATGAGATATCACACTCTACAATTTTCAACCAAACAGGCACTCCTCGTTTACAAAATTACCTAATAAAACGAATATTTTTGAATAAAGAACGTATATGTTTTAAACAACGATTAAAGCATTGCTTAAAGGGCATACCTGTTTTTTTTTTAATTCATTTGACCATGGTGTTTTCTGTCCTCTTCAACGCATATATATGTATATATAATTTGTATTTTCTCTTAAATATACTGTAGTTTTTCTTTTAGTTTTACTTCATTTTTAATCTATATTTTTGACTATTGAATTTTATTTGCTCCAGACTGATGAGTATTCTCCTTTCTTAATTCCGTAAAATATTCATGTTTTGAACAGTTATAGATGTCTGCATAGTTCACCATGGTTGTATTATATCGAAGAAACAGTATAATGTCTTATAGCAACTAAATGTAATTTCCCATGCGATAAAACGAATAATGTCATTTATATTTGAATAATGCCAATGCTGCTTCAACAGACTAGATACAATAAAATTTGTATACATAAAAGATGTTTTAATATAATCATATATGTGTACTAAATTTGGAATTATATTTCCCTTTCAATGGTAAAAACTATATATTAACTGTACAGAAAAATTGGTGAAAAAAAGGGTTGACTATTTACTTGTAGTATTTCTGTGAACTAACTTTCCAATATAAGATAAAATCATTTAGCGACATTGGTACATTCCAAACGGGGTGTTTAAATTAACCAAGTCCATAATTTATTTATGAAAAATCTGAAAAACTGCTACTTGAAAACTCAGTAAAGATACGTCTTATCATTAATAAGACTTTTCCTTACCTTGATTATATTTTTGCTCTATATAATCAAGAATTTGATTTAAATCGAGTTCCTTCGTCAAATTTCTGCAGCAATATAATCAAGAATTTGATTATATTGCTGCAGAAATTTGACGAAGGGAACTCGATTTAAATAGATCTAGTATTAACAACAATAATTGTCCTTTTCTAAATTTTGATATTTCATTTTCACAGGGGAAAATCCAATTAATAATTTACGACAAAAGAGACTATTTTTTTATTTTTAATTTTCCTTTTTCGGGCGGTGATGTTTCTTTCACAAATACAAATATTTTATTTTAAAGTTTCACTATACCTGTAGAAATCTTATTAAAACGGTATATTACATCCTATTTTTAACGTTAATGTTGATTCAAAGCTCGAAAATTTAGATACGATCCGGGTAAACTTATTGATAACATTAAAGGCGTCAGTGATTCTCGAGGCCGACATATTTGAAAATCTAAAATTTATTAAAGAATTGAAGAGGTGATAAAACCAAGGAGACAAAAAGTAGATCCTTGAATAAACTTATTCTTAAAAGATTTCAGACACCGTATTCATATTTATGAATATTGTTTCAATCAGTACTTATACTTGTTTTGTTTTTGATAAATTAAAACATAACTAAATATGTATTGCTATAAATTTGTGAAAACTTATGGTTCTACATCCTGTCAATATAATGTATTGATATTTTGGGACGACAAAATTGCAAAAATAAAATGAAAGAATTGCACAACATCATTCCTTTCTCAGACTGTTTATGTTAAAATGAATACTATAAATTTATTTTGCTAGTAGATATGAAATATAATTCACAAATCATAAAACTATTAAATAAACGCATAACACACACACATATCATTTTCACCAGTGAATATGCACAATATAGCAACCAAATGTTGCAATTAGATCAACCAATAGGATGAGTGTTACGAGAATTGAAAACAATCTGCCAAGCAATAAGACGATATATTCGTCATTGCTTCAAATGCAAAAAAAAACGCTTACCTAAAATTTTATCCTTTTCATTTATTTATCTATGTATCAGATAAGTATACTATTCTGTTGCAGACATCCATTAGAATAAACGAGAAAAATTGGATGCTAAAAACAAATTAAACAAAACAAAAATTATTTGACGAAATACTTGGCACTTTACTCCTGTAATTACTACCGATTTAATCCATGTAAGCCATTACATATGGTTAAATTGGCAATTAAGGTATCAGAATAAATGTAATGATCAATAAGCAAAAAAAATCAAATAAAAACAAGAACAAAACCAAACTCGTATCAAAGAATGCTCGTAGTTATTCAGTGTTGTCTGTGTTTAGTTTCCGTGAGCATAACACGTGCTTCTGTAATAATCTTCAATGGGTATGATCCAGGGGTACTAAAAGGGGCCGAAACCCACAAATACAAAAGATGCGAAATCATAAATACAAAAGAGCCTAAAAAGCCAGTGATCCGTAAAATGTATGATACTAAATCCAGTTCATTTATGTTAAATCCACTTGTTTATCTTTTCTACAAAAAAGCAATCAAATCATTTAGTGCGTGTTTATTTTCTAAATATTCACTTATTTTGTTTTTTTATACGTTATGTATAATACACCTGTATGCACCTTTGAGTTGAACTAAAATTGTGTTGTCATAAAAATTAATCATATACTAATTCGTTCACGTCACAAGTATCTACACTTATACCTAGTCGATGTGTACTAACAATAAAGCGAAAACCAACAATGTTTCATCGTTTCCTACGAAAATGCTACTTCAATAAAAGTATTTCTACACAGTTTCATTCTGTTCAATGATTGTATGCGAAGAAATATAAAACCTTTACATTATAAAAGTAAAGTAATAATGAAACGGTGATTGTTACCGTATTACTTACAAATCATTGATTTCACAATGTTAAATCTTTACAGTAACATAAATGTTTCATAGTTTTATATGATATACAATGTGATTGGTTATTATATCTATTGGTTCGACTGACGTCACCTAGAAGCGTCAGTTCATTGTTTTTGCTACTGACTGTACCTTCAAATAAGGAATGACCAGGGATAGTTTCGATTAAAACAACGTAACGTTGTTCGGATTCAACCTCTGGTTGATAAAACAGATTCAACAAAGTCTTTCTGCTGAAGTCTTCTCTGTATTCTAAACCCGTTTTGATTTCCTGGGCTTCTTTAACTTGATACAAAGATAACTTTGAGCATTTGTCTTTAAATTGTGCCAGTTTAATGTTAATTGAATTCACAATAAACTTTCCTATATTTATCATACGAGTATTTACTGACACGTTGTGTGAAGTATAACATGCACAAAAATGTTCTGCTATAGCAGCGTCAGAACATGATCTATCTGTTGGTATCTCCCTTAAAAGACTTATCCCTCTCGGATACGGTCTTTTAATAACTTCCTCAGACAACGTGAAATTTTCATTAAGTATGTCCACGAAAGTTTCATGCAAATCAAATGGTGACGTTAACTTATTTTCGTTGTCTTTTAAATTTGTATGTATATGAGGGTATTTCTTCTTAATTTGTTTAGGAACAACAATGCTTAACCATGGCATACGCTCTTCTATTCTTCCAATGGCTGTATTTCGAATTTCATCCGTCCTAGGACCATGATCTCCAAACAAAATAAAAATTGTATTCTTGAAAAGTCCTTCTTGATAAAAATATTGAATCATTTGTTCTATATCATCATCGGCAAGTTCTAAGAAATTCATATAATCATGCCCTATCTCTGTTAGCCATGACAATCCAAATTTCCGATATCCTTTATAAGTTGATACAAAGTTTTTATAGTGATCTATATGTATTGCATGTTTTGGACGACTTTTATAACAAAGAGATGAATATTTTCTCATTTTAATATCTTTATCTTCCAGGAACATAAACACTTGGTCCAAATTCGATTGCACTGGGTGCAATTTTTTCCTTGCTATGTAGTACGGCCTAAGGTAATGATCTACCGGAGAATCTTTAAAACCCTTTTGCATATAATTAAACATGCTTATTTCTGGGAAATCTTCACTGAACATTGTAACATATCCTTTTTGGGAAAAGTTTTTCCATATAAAAGGGTAATTATCGGTGAATTCTTTCCTAGGGTCTAACTTCGGTAGTTCATTGCTGTACGCAGTTTTTCCGGTCAATGATGCAATCAGGTTTGGATATGTGATTGCTGCAATACTTGTGTAGCCTTTGAAAGTGTATCCATTAAGCTTTTTGATTAAGTTCATAGTTTTAGGCAGTTTCCGCTGTGCAGCCAATCGTGACACTGAATCAAGTCCGAATATCAATACACTAAAGCATTGGTCATTTTCTTTAATTATTTCCTTACTTTTCCGAACTGTTCTATAGTCAACATTATGTAGAACAATATCATATAGAAGTCTGTGATCATCGAAACATTTAACATTTACATAATCTGAAGGAATATAAACTGGGCGTAAAAACTTGACTTCCTGTGATAGTGTTACATCATTGTCACCGGAACGTTTAATCAAACGATAAAAACAATCGAAAGTGTTGTTATTCTTTGATACTTCACTTCTGTTCAGTTGTAGTTTTCCCATTTTGTCAATATAAACAATGGACGGAGATGGTTCGCAAACAATTGGTTTTGGATGCCATATATACTTCATGACTGATTTGTCAAAAGGATCAATGTCTGGTAAAAGGCACGTACTGTTTACACTTTGATGAACAAATATGAATCGAACAGGTTTGATATATGAATACATAAATATCAATAAAATCACAATGAAAAAAATAAACAACGTTGTTTTTATTCCTCTTATATTCCACTTATGTAAAGATATATTGACATTTTCTCTACGCAACACTGAAGACACTATTGTTGAATATTTCACTGGACACATAATTGCCTTTCTAAGAAAATGAATCATCTTACGTTGACGTTTCCTAAATATCCCATCTATCGTATCATTTATATATATCTCAACTTAATTTGGTACTGGAAATGTCCACATACAATTATTCCATAACGACTGTAATAAAAAATAATTCACACATGAAGGTATCAAATATATTCTAATATCAATTGGGAGATGGTCATTGTATTGATTGGATATAGGGAAAACGGTAAAATTACAATTTCCCAGCATTAGGTTGGCCTTTTGTGTACCTAAGGCAGGTGAAGAAAGTCAACTTAGGATTGGATGTAAGGGTACAATATATTTTTTATTTATCTATGAATAACTGCAGTGTGTATATTTACAATATAAATTTTGAAACCCATTGTAATATTTTCAAGAGAATTATTCGAAAAGACTTCCAAAATTTCATAAATTTAATGTAAAATGACGGTGGGCATGGATAACATAAACAAGCTCCGTTTGAAGTTGGTCATGATACTATTTGGCTTCAATTTTTAAAACAGAGTAATAAAGTACTAACACCACACATAACTGTTTTGTCCAGGTTTTTATTATAAAAAGTGGTAAATTTAGATTAATACATTTGATTTTTATCACCAAGAATAGAAATTTTTCACTGAGACCAATACTGTGTTGAGAAAAGTGCTGAGTCATCATAATAGGTCAAATTGATGGGTACTGATATAAAACTTCAATCTAGGATTTCAATATTAACTATATTGTATAAAATGCACCTAACTCTAGTTCTTTTTATTTGTTTTCACCTTTCGCAATGATTAATTCAATTGGAAACACCAGAATTCAAGTCGCGACAAATATTTTTAACTGAATTATTTGCCTTTTTTTACTGTGTAATTCCCTAAATGTATCCCTTGGGTATTTCTCAAGATATAATCTATTAAATTGGAAAATTGTCTGGTTAAGTTTGTACTGTTCATGGAGTAAGGCAATATTTGGTCACAATAGAAGCATTTTCAGATAAAAATTGTCCATCTAAGAAAAAAAGAGGTCCAATTGAGGCTAAATTTAGGTAGATTTTATATTCTCCAGTGTAAAGAATTGATCACAATCTTGGCAATTCATGCAGCAAATGTTTGAATAGTGCTTCATTTTGTAGTTTCTATTTTTTATTATATCAAGCATATATATTTTTTTCATTTTCTACTGTTTGAAAGGACTTTTGTTGGAAATGAATACTCCCAAGGGACATAATTCAGCTTTTTCATAGACTGATACAGGCAAGAAAGGCAACTTTACAGCTGAGTATTTTGCATATTTAATGTTATAAGTGTCTAATATCTTTGTTTTTATCATCCTAAGACAGAATAATGGATTTTATAACAAGTTCTGAAATTTTGAACCACAATATGGCATATACTAAAGCATGGAATGGAGAGTAGTATGAAAAATCTTGAATGTGTGCTTATGTTGTAAATTTTGGATAAATTGGATACAAATTAAATGGAACTGTCATTTTTATCTGTTTGAATGGTAGTGTTTATTATTCTTTTTAAATAAGATAAGATATGATTGAATACAGGTAGTTTATTAGGCCTTATCTGAAAGAAGTACAGAAAGAGGTAAACCCGCATATAGGGGTGGGGACATGAAATAGTCCATGTTTCTTTAAGTAATGGGGACATACAAGAATTTATTACAGCCAAGGTTTTCACAATAACCCAGTATTGCATTAATGGTGTCATAAGAATTCTTTATATATTTATGTCACAGTATAGGGAAAACGGTACTATTACATTTTCCCAGCATTAGGTTGGCCTTTTGTGTACCAAGGCAGGTGAAGGAAGTCAACTTAGGAGCGCTATGATTGGATGTAAGGGTACAATATATTTTTTTATTTATCTATGAATAACTGCAGTGTGTATATTTATAATATAAATTTTGAAACCCATTGAAATATTTTCAAGAGAATTATTCGAAAAGACTTCCAAAATTTCATAAATTTAATGTAAAATGACGGTGGGTATGGATGACATAAACAAGCTCCGTTGGAAGTTGGTCATGATACTATTTGGCTTCAATTTTTAAAAGAGAGTAATAAAGTACTAACACCACACATAACTGTTTTGTTCAGGTTTTTAATATAAAAAGTTGTAAATTAAGAAAATGTTAGTATTGTCGCCTACGGCAGAATAAATAGTACCGTTTTCCTTTAATGTACTGTATGCAATCCAATATTGAAAAAGCTGTAACTGATATCGGTATATTTTGTGCATATATTTTAAGTTACCTGTATTTTGATTTTGACCTATTTTTTATACAGGTAAAACAAGTTTGTATTCAACAATTGTAACATGAATAGTTATGTTTCCTTTGATCTTCGAGTGAGTTAACGTCTGTTATTTTAAGAGGAGTGCTTTTACTGAATATTTTTTTTTTTAGTTTTTGCACTATCCTATCCGGCTTTTGATCATTTGTCAGAGGAAAAGCAAACAATGGGAGGAGCTTTAGAGCAGTGCTCTAGCTTCCATCTCAGTAGTAGTTATTTCACTGTCTAGCTCCGCAAACTTGGACTAGTAAATAATGAAAGAATAAAACAAAATTTGATAACAATGACCATAAGATTTCCTCATAAATCTAGATAAAATGCATTCCCAACAACTTATTAAAGCATAAATTCGGACGGGGAAACAGGGACTTCAAACTAACTCGAACCCATACCCTACCCTACCACAGGTCAAACTCATAAACCAAACACTAAATTAAAACAATTAAAACAAGGGTTCTAAAACTTGCGATTAATGGCGGAATGTCAGACGGGGGCTTCAAAATGAAAAAAAAAATGTGGTATAGCTCTATATACAAAGAGACGATATTGATAAAAAAAAAAATTATCAAATTATTTCAAATTTCTAAAAATACCAAAAACTAAGTACAGGTTAATGTAACAAATATCTAAACAAAATATTGTTATGGAGATACAATGTGCTCGATTTTCTCCCTTTCATGGCTACCCCACACACTGTGTTACTTGAGAAACTTGCATTTTGGTTGGATACCTGTTTTTGTCGCATCAGAATAAATATTCCTAAAAGTTATGTTACTGGATGTTCAGTGATTTCTTCCACTTTACAAAGTAAAATTGAGAATGTAAACAGGGAAGTATATCTCCGTGAATTGAGCATGCTTCAAATATTTGTCCCTGGATCTTACGCAATGAACAACCAACCAATCAATCGATTGTTTTCCTGTTGTTGGGAAAGAAACAATACCTTCACAATTGGTTGAAAAAATTTTCCTTCTTATCATAACGTGCAACACCTCTAAAACTGCACGTCCTATTCAATCTTTCATCAAAGATTTTGCATCGACCCCCCTCAAGAATTTTAGGGAATTGTACACTTTTCATTAACACAATAATTTTAGAAAACTTTAAAACTATATATATATATATATATATATACACACACTATAATTTGTTGCAGTTTTACAGGAGATGGTATAAAGAAAAATTGTTGAAAATGAGATCAGAAAAAATGTCTGACTAGTTAAATATTGGATGGAAAAGTTAATTCAAAAAGGGGAAGTCTATAAAAACTGACAAAACCAAACGCTCGAATATATCGGCAATCGGAACGACTAGAAAACAACTATGATATTCCTGACTTGATGCAGACATTTTCCGAAGAATTGTGAGGTCATTTTATCTAAGATCAAGTTCAATATACCTCAATTAGTGTAGAAAAGTTGTTTCAGGATGCGTTATCCAATATTACATATGTTATTGCAAGTGTACGCCAAACAGTAAAATATACTTCTTGTTTCCTGCCTCCAGGCTGACCAAATTACGGAAGGTATTTTAAAAAATACTTTACATAGAATATATTGGGAAAAGTCCAAAACTTTCTCAACTTTAACTGCGCTTAAGCAAATATTCTGGACTTTAATGGAGTTGAACCAAAACTGTCCATAAAATGTGATAAGGTTGGCTTGGAAATTTAGATTAGATGGAAGACAGGAAACATAACTTTATTATAATTTTAATTTGCTTACAATCTTAGACAGCTAAAGACAAATTGAATAATTGATCCTATTAGGAATAAGAAGATATGGTATGATTGCTAATGAGACAATTCTCCACAAGAGACCAAATGACACAGAAATTAACAACTATAGGTCACCGTACGGCCTTCAACAATGAGTAAAACCCATACCGCATAGTCAGCTATAAAAGGCCCCGAAATGATAAATGTAAAACAATTCAAACGAGAAAACTAACGGCCTGATTTTTGTACAAAATTATGAACGAAAAACAAATATGTTACACAGCAACAAACGACAATCACTGAATTACTGGCTCTTGACTTGGGACGGGCACATACAGAATGTGGAGGGTTAAACATGTAAGCGGGCGCCCAACCCTTTCCTCTAACCTGGGACAGTGGTGTAACAGTACAACATATGAACAAACTATAAAATATTGAAAATGTTTAACTCATCAGATCGATACAAAGCACAAAACAAGTAACAACAAGCATTCTGTGAGTATTGCATGTCAATACATAGTCCCCTACCGGTTAAAAATTCATTGTATTGGAACAAAATTCTAACTTGATCTATAACTTGTCATGGTGTAAACTGTATAACAAATATCAAGTCCATATCTTCAAGCATGACGAAAAAAAGTGTTGAAAACTGATTATTCAGGTGAATTTTCTAAGTCCAAGGACCATAACTCTGCACAAAACCATCAGACCGGAACAAAATTCAAACTTGAACTGTAACTTGTCATGATAAAACTATATACCAATTATCAAATCAATATCTTCAAGCATGAAGAAAAAAAGTCTGGAAAACTGATTTGCCGGACTGACGGACGGACGGACAGACAGACAGACAGACAGACAGACAGACAGACAGACAGACAGACAGACAGACAGACAGGCAGGCAGGCAGGCGTGCAGGCAGGCGTGCAGGCAGGCAGGCAGACAGGCAGTCAGGCAGGCAGACAGACAGACAGACAGACAGACAGACAGACAGACAGACAGACGGACGGAGTACAAACCTAAAGTCCCCTTCGACTTCGTTGGTAGGGGACAAAAACACACAGTGGACGTGTCAGGATACTTATATATCCCCACAACAAAAAGACACAAAGTACAGATTTGAGAGTACTCGGAGTAACTGACAGCTAGTTCACAGTCAATAACAACTAATAAAAAAAAATGATGCATCTTAGACCAAAATATCAATCGGTACACATCCAACATTTAATGGATTTAGTGTTTAGACGTCATTAACAGTCAGAGAAAAACATGACATTGTGCTATGCCAAAATACAGGTATCGACAGATTGTAGAGCCATGAATGTGCATATGTATATAATATTTAGTTTGATTATAATTTACTAATAACAAAATCAATACTTATACCAATAAAAACAATATTCAAAGATCTAATTACAGTATTGAATTGGTAACCTTTACGAATAAGTGTATTTAAAGGCTCGATAAGTTTACCCGGATCGTTTCTAAATTGTCGGGCTCGGTAAACAACATCTCCATAAATATTAGGATGTGCTATCCCGTTTGAAATAAGTTTTCTACAGGTACAACCAAACTTCAAAACCAAATCTGTATATCTATGGAAGAATTTAGTAAAGGTTTTAAGTAATTTGTGGTAACGACAGCCCTGACTTAATAATTTACCGGTAATACATAGATTACGTTCATTAAAATCCAAAACGTCACAACAGACACGGGCATAGCGAACGAGTTGTGATATATAAACACTGTAAGACGGTGCCAAAGTAACATCACCGTCCAAAAAAGGAAAATTAGCAATAGGGAACGAAAAATCGACCCTTTTGTCGTAAATTTTAGCGTAGAGTTTCCCGTGTAAAACTGAAATATCTAAATCTAGGAAAGAACAGTCATTACCGTTTATATTTGATTTATTTAAAGTAAGTTCCTTTGGGTAAATTTCGGCAGTATATTTAGAAAATTCTTGATTATTTAACGAAAAAATATCATCAAGATAACGTTAAGTGTTGTTGAATTTATCAATTAAATGCAATTTAGAGGGGTCTTTACTGAGTTTGGTCATAAACTGTGATTCATAACAGTACAAGAACTAGTATGCTATCAAAGGGGCGCAATTTGTGCCCATATGAATACCTACAACATGCCGAAATGTATATAAATATTAACGAGGAGAAAATTAACAGCTCCAATCATCTCATCACACTTCCTGTAAGTATATCTAGCATATCTACCTTTTTCATTAGAGAAGAAGGCTTTAAATGAGTTGCAGCATGTGCATTTAGATTTACCAAACGACCATTTAATTAAATGGGAAAACTTTTGTTTGATATGATTGTGTGGAAGTGTAGTGTAAAGAGTTGAAAAGTCAAAACTGCCAACAGAATCAAAAGGACCATTAAAGCACGTAATTTATCTAAAACATCCAAAGAATTTTTTACACTCCAAAAATAGTTAATTCCACTATTTTCATATATTTTTACAAAAGTTAATGATAAGTTCTTTGATAGTAGTTAAGGAACTAGTTAAAAGCACTGAAAGATTAGTTGTAGAACGCTTACTAGAGTTTAGTTAACCAATACATAGTAGGGACCTTCAAGTGTTCAGAAAAGGTCTTAAGCTGTAATGTAGTTATGATATGATTGTTTACTGTATGACTCTCTGTGGAGCGAACGGACTTGAATGCAGAACGTCCGTGTAGTATTAACGGCATACCACCACCACATTGTTGGCTGCTTTGTCGGCCGGTACAAACACAAACCGCTTTGAAAGTACTTAAAGTTTGGTTCTTATTCTAGAAATATGAGTATTATGTACTCTTTTGTTTATTTCTGAATTATTTTTAAATGTGATATTCGAATATCCACAACATTTATACATTTATTTAAATGAGAAAAGATATTTTTTATCAGATAATCTATGAAATCTCTATGAAGAAACATTCCAAGCGCTGTATATGGATTATATATCTCCCAATTGATACGATATTCCAGAGCTTGCATTTCCTATCATTGTTTCTTTAATAGAGGGTTGCTGCTTACAAGGGAACTATTAAACCAGGAATTTCAAGTGGTGAAGTTGAAATCTTTCCTTCGACTAAGCAATTGCAAATAAATCATTTTGAGCCAACATTAACTTTTCACACATATTTAAGTAAATACACTTAAATAATCAAATTATTTTCTTCTTCTTTCTATACATTCTATCTATTATCTTACGGTCAGCTTATAAACTGAAGGTTTGCCAAATACTGCATGTACGAGTACATCCGTTATTTCTCTATATGAATGGAGGATTCATGTTGCACATATAAACAAACACAAGTTTGAGGAAAGGGAGTGAAATATTTTATTTATGGATCATATATAGATCATTTACGTCCCACTGATTTCAAACAATTATATATCGATATTTCTAAGAGGATGATTAGTTTGCGTTTAGCTCACTTGAAACATCGGCAATCTTGAGAATTCTTGAATAATTCAGATGACCAATCATATGGGATACATTTAAAAACAACAGGTTACTTTTTTATCAACATGGCAGCATTGCCTAGTTTGTGTATCTATTCAAAACCTGTAAGTTTAAAACATTTTTACTTGTAAAAAAACACTCATCAAAGATACCAATATAATAATTTAAAATACCAAACGCATGTTCGCTACAACGGTAGAATTTTGTTCTTTTCATTCGGATTTTCTATTCAGTTCTACAGAGTAAAAGTTTTGATTTAAATCATAAAAAAGAAAATGCAGAAATAGTTTGAAAATGACAGTTCTAGTCCTGAGATTTATCTTGAAACTAATTAATTTTTAAATGCAAAATCTCATAAATCTCAGAACTCTACATTCCAGTTTCAAAACATCGAAATATGTACATATATTTTTTTAAAGTTAACATTTTAAGATATTTATCAGAAACATATATCTACAGTACAAAATTGTAAGATACGTATAGAGGAAAACTGTCGTTCAGCTTCCAACATTGCGACCTTAATAAACGTCAAAATCTTGCTTTCTAATGGACAACATTTGTAATTTGTTGAAGAGATTACATTTTATTGTGATTGATTGATTGAAATGTTTAACGACCCTTTCAGCACTCTTGACTGAATCAAGGCGGTCAGGTTTTCTTGGCAGAGGGAGCCGACGTATCCGGGAAGAACCACCGACCTACGGCAGGAAAAGATTTCATTGTACTATTCAGACACATTTGAAAAAGTTGATGAACACAATATATTCAATTTTGAACAGGTTACAAATTTGAAATGTTTTAAAATTTGTTAAAAGTTTTGATACTATATGTTTGGAAATTAGCGATGAGTATTCACAGCTATATTCATGATAAACAATCACTCAATCATTCAATGAAAGCTATGAAGTACTTATTTTTTATACGCCCGTCGAAATGAGACGTTTTATGGTATGGCACTGTCCATCCGTCCGTTTGTCAACACCTCGTACGGTAACTCAAATTTGCTTTTACCAATTCAAATGTACTCTTAACATAAAATTAATATTGACTAAGCTCCCTTTCAAATTTGAAAATGTGTGGCTTTGTCGTTTTAGAGTAAAGTAACTTTAACCGTTTGAATTAATGAAATTTTTCACTTATTGTAGACTACCTCCAGTATGCCTGAATAGATTTACTTAAAATATCTGTATTATTGTTGGTATTAATATAAGAATGCTCCCTTTCGATTGTTTTAATTTTCTGTTATGTCGTTCAAGAGTTACGGTGCTTTAAATTGCCAGACGAAAGTAATTTTGTCTCATCGCGTACCGTTACTTGAGTTTGCTTGGGTTGATTTACTGGAAACTTTACATAATTTTTTGGAATTGGGGAACATAACATACCGTTTCATTTTAAAACAAGAGGCTGTCAGAGTGACAGCAAACCGGATTTTCCTGCAGAGGTCGAACCCTGAACAGTTGAGCAAGTATGGACACAACATTTAAGCTTAAAACAGCTCAGATCTGGATTGTGATTGAATATTTGACACAGCATAGGTTTGTGACACAAAATGAATGTGGTCAAAGAACTGAAAAATTTGAAATTGGATATTTACCTATTACGATCCAATATCCAAAATCTAAGTACATTGTTAGAATCAGCATATCAAAGAACCCCAAGAATTCAATTTTTGATGAAATCAAACAAAAGTTTAATTTAGGACCCTTTGGACCTCAATGTGGACCAATTTGATAAAGGAGCCCAAAATCCAAAATCTCTTAATACATGGTTAGATTCAGCATTACAAAGAACCCCATAAATTCAATTTTTGTTGAAATCAAACAAAGTTTAATTTTGGACCCTGATTTGGACTAACTTGAAAACTGGGCCCAAAAATTCAAAATTTAAATACAGGTTTAGATTCAGCATTTGCAAAAAACCCTATATATATTCAATTTATGTTGAAATTAAACACAGTTTAATTTTGGAACCCGATTTGGACCAATTTGAAAACTGGGTCCAAAAGCAAAAATAAATCTGTCACTCCAATTATAATTTTGTTAGTTGATAATTACCACATGTTTGTTATCTTGATAAAAGGTGGAAATTATTGTATGAATAAATTAATTGTAAATACATTGTCCTAATCCAAATACATGTACAAATGTGTTTATTTAGTTAATTGTAAACATCTATTATACAAATTGTGTGTAGTTTTATAGGAAGAATAAAAATAGATTATTATCTAATGCGTTGATATTTGCAAATCTGGACCCCCAAACAGGATCAAGTAAAAATTAAACATTAACACACACAACAAAAAGAAAATATCACATACCAACTATGACATCTACCTTCAAAACAGACAACCTTAAAAAAAATAGAATTAAAGAAATTTTTGACAACTCCTGACTAAAATCAATTGAACCGATACAATCAATGAAAGACTTATAATTTAAACCATTTCTGTTCAAAGGGAAATAACTCAAAATCATATAATAAGAATCACTTTTGCTACTGAAAGGTCTACAACTCATCAACGAGAACAGCTAAAGTCGTGAAAATTGAACTTGACCTTCATTTAGTCACAGGAAACAACATATTTAAATTTGAAAAGATTTCGTCAAAGCGTTTTCATGTTAATAAACGGACACTGTTTGGCAGCCGTCCGCCCGCCCGTTCGCCCGCCCGTCAGCCGTACATCCCCAAATCAATAACCGATTTTTCTTTTAAAAATCCGGTAAAAATCTGATATGCCATTCCAGAGATATGGGACTTTAACCGTTAGATAAATAAAATGTATTTGTTTAAGTGTCATGCGCAAGCTTCTAGTTTTACGCTTGGATCAAATTACTACAAACTTAATAATGTTGTTTGAATTGGTTAATGTAGACTCGCTTCTGATTTTGAAAATTTTCTAGTTTGTCATTTCAGTGTTATGGAACTTTTAACAGTCATATTTAACAAAATTTTAATAAGCCTATGGGTTTATCCTCATAATGCATGTTTTTCTATAGACCCATTAAATTTGCTTGTGATTAAATGCAACTGATCTCACATCGATGTAATTTATGCGATTCGCTTAGGATGAGAATGTTAGCAGTTGTCATAGTTTCAGATTACTTATAAAGGGACATAACACAGCTACTAATCAATATTAAAATAAAACACGCCCACTAACCCCATATCAAATATACAGGGTCTCCACGTGTTTGCTTTTAACCAATGATATTCCTAGAAATGTATAGGAGGTAAGATTATTAATATTATACCAGTTAGCTCATTGTTAAATTAAAAGTAATATATACACGATCATTTCATTCGTATAAGTAGCAACTCCTTTCATGCAAAGTGAAAACCGACCAATGAGTATTGAGTAACATGCACAACGATTAATGAAAGATTCATTGGATATAACTATATCAAAGAAGCTATGAGAATACGCCATTTGTTCTGTAAACAAGGATGTGTGAGGAATACGTATAAGGACATGTGAATGAAAGGAAATGTGGGATATACATGTACGTCATATCATAGTTCACGGTGTTGCATTCATTAACGATTTATTTAATATAAAGTTTACCGATTTGAAAAAAAAAAATAAAATAAAATCGTAGTAAATGAGAAGCCCTTTAACTTTGAAATTTTCTGATTAATTTACTTTCTGTAGATGTTTTTTTTTTTTTTTTTGTAAACTTTTTTTAGAATTTCAAAATGACTGTTATAGTTTTAAGCTCAACCTTTTACAATAAAATTTTTGCGTATTAATATAGAATTGCGTTTAATTATTGTTAGAGTTCGATTTCCGTTAAAACTGAATTATCTACTATTCCAATAAAGGGAAGCTATTGAACTAATCGTTCCAGATGGTAAAGTTGTAAAGATTACCATGATTACCATGGACATGTTCCATTTGTCATAAAAATCTCACCCTTTTTTCCTCGATTGTGAATGTATTACTGGAAAATCCCCCTTTTTTAATGAATAAAACCCCATAACTTGGAAATGTATAATCTAAAATTTATAAAAATTGAAAGGGAGCTTATGTCAATGGATATAAACAATTCACCAAAGTTTCATGCAAATAGTTAGAAGCATTTCTGAGATATTGTCCGACATGTTGACACGGACGGACAACGGTATACCATAATACGTCCCGTAAACGGGCGTATAAAAATCGAAATAAGTTGAAATAAAAACAAACTTCCATTTAGTGTTATCATTCCCCTCCTTGAATAGAAAACGATGAGTACAGCAGGCTATAGGAGCTTGATGTAAAATTAATTTAAAATGTTGCTATGCGAATAAATTCCTGGAGTACCAACTTCAATTTATTTTTCTACTGGCTATATACCTCTCTGGAACATGCTAATTATCCGTATATATATATATGCAGCTAGATCAGAGAAAGCCAGGGAAAAAATTTCAAAAGAATCGATTGATAGGCAGCAAAGATTAACACTTTTGAAATTAAATTACTAAGCAAATTCAAACGAACCTTATCCCGATGTAAACATTGAATGTGAGTAGATTGAGAAGACTGCAAATACAAGTACAAAAATCAAGACGACCTTTTCTTTACGTTGTATAAAAAATAGTAGAAAGATACCTAATTTATAAGAATAGTTATCTTTAATTTTTTAACCTGCACAGACAGACTTTTAAATTGCTGTATTCACGAAAAGACAATATTTCTAAATTGAATGTTCATGTGACAAGAGCAGACCGGTATACTCGAAAACATAGATGTGAAAAATAAGTATATTTTGGGAAATTGTAACATGCTAAGGACTTTGTGGAACACTCCAAATATTGGTGAACAGAAAGATCTTTAGATTTTGTATGTACAGGATTTTTTTTTCATTTTTTTTTTTTTTATCAATATACAGCAAAGATTAACATTTTTTAGATTTCAGTTTCATAAGCTTCTAATGCAATTATCTCGATATATACTGAACATAAAACATCATGTATTTGCATGTATATTTCTAATAACACAGTTTAACAAATAATTTCTTTAAAATTATTATTTTGAAATAATTTTTGATCAGTTTCGTCACCGGCATTGTTTTATTATTGATTTTCTCGACTCTATTATAGAGTGAATTTTCATTTGTTCTCGTTCACTAGATTTCCCACTGCGAACAGCCAATAATAATATTAAAGTTATACACATTCTATACAATAAGGCATATAGTCTTACAGTTTTGAGGGTTACCAGTATTGCATTTGAATATAAGATTAACTCTTTTTCGAGAAGTTTATTTTATATAATGATTTAAGGCCATCTTTCATACGATATACCGGTAGTTTTTCATTTGTTTTAATATCGAACTTGATGATTTAAGCCCTTTTTAACTGGTTTCAATAGTTTGTTCTTAGGTTGTACTGTTACACAACTTTCCCATGTAAAGGAAGGGATTTGGCACAAGTAAACATGTTTAACCCCTCCATATTATGTATTTGCCTGTCCCAAGTCAGGAGCCTGTAATTCAGTGGTTGTCGTCTATTGCTGTATGTCATATTCGTTTTGTACATGAATTAGGTCATTAGTTTTCTCGTTTGAATTGTTAAACACTTGTCATGTCGGGGTCTGTTTTAGCTTACTATGCGGTATGGATTTTGCTCATTGTTGAAGATCAAACGGTGACCTAGGCTATAGTTGTTAACTTCTACGTCATTTGGTCTTTGGTGGAGAGTTGTCTCATTGGCAATCATACCACATCTTCTTATTTTTATCAAGTCATAGGCACTTAATACCACCTCCCATCATATACTATTTTCAACGCTTTTGTCAACATAAATATGTCACGAGCTGTAAAATAAGGTAGGTTCCATAAGAATACCAGTTTCTTAAAAGGATTTAAAGAAATAAAATGCATTTATCTATACTAGGGACAGTCAGTTGGTATAAATCGATTGACGTGAATTTATGCGATGTATAGTTACTCCATAAATAAGTAAACAGAAAATACCGGGGTGGTACCATTACAACGTTAGAAGTTGCATTTGAAAAAAAGTTTATGCATTTACCATAAATGTAGCTGCGGTCAACCCCCTCCCCCCCAAAATAGATATAAAAATCTGCCTCTGACTTCATAAGTTGAAGTTCAGTAAAAATAATATTTGAATTGAAAGTAAATCAATCATTTACAAATTTATAACTGCTTTCAGATGGTTCCTTCAATTTCCTCGATATTCAATTGAATAAATATTTGTGAAGAAGAGATAAACACTTTACCTTGGCTTCTTTTTGCTGGCACTGAACTTTACATCCTTTATAATTTCTGAAGGAAGTTTTACGTTGTCGTTTGAAGTGAATAATATTTGAATCTATTTATAAATCCACATAATTTATATGAAATTGATACAAACAATTCTCTGCTCTATAGATTTTCATAAATGGAGTTTAAAATTCATCATAATAAATGTACCGTAACTGTAACGCTTCGCGTGGTATGTGGTATAGAGACATGCATCATACAGTCGCAGAAAACAAGCCCTTAGAAACGACGGTTGTTGCTACTTTCTAAAGACAACACTGACAATGAGACTGATATTAAAACCCGTCATTCTGAAGTTGCGTTTTTCGCGGAAAATGAAATTGGCGGCAATTTAGAAATTTCCTGTTTTCTGTTTCTTACTTGTCGTTGTAGTCAGAAATTGATGTCTTTTTAAAATCATATGTCTTATTATAATAGAAAATAAAATTCAAATTGGCCGTCCTAAAACAAATACGTTGAAAATTATGCGAATTGTCTGTTCGTTTTTTCTACTCTTTTCACAGATAAACTTACATTATATAAATTCTACAGAAGTATAAAAAAAAATAAATACGTATCTCAAAGTAAAACAACCGTATTTAAATTAAAGATCTGTCACCCCTTATGAAACCCCATTTAAACTAAATTCCGAAAGAAAAACATTTTTTAACATTGTAGTTTTTTTTTCCATCTCACACATCGATGTCAACATGCATGTGAACCGAAGGTACACAACATTTAGTGTTCAAAATACACATTTGTTTGAAAAGCAATGGAAAATTCAGCTGTGAATTTGACAGGATAAATTATTCTCTTTCAGTTAAATGTTTGACGTTAGCTGAAACAAAAGGTAAGGTAATTTTATACTGTCTGTGAGCAAGCTAAAAGCAAGATGAATTGAAAAAATCATTCAGACACTCGTGATGTAAATAATTTATTTTTTGTGATGAAGGACTCCTGTAAAAGTTGAAAGTTAAAACAAATATTTCATGTACAATGGAAGCATTAAAGTCTTGTCCTCCTTTGAACTTAAAGCAATCTGTATCAGACTTGCATTTTACTCACTCTTACTGAATGCATAATCACATAAAGTGTGACTTATTTCTGTTAAAAAAAAAATTATTGACTTATCGCACAAAAACTGCACTGTTCAAAATGGGCATGGTTATTATTTTTTTTAAAGGGGAGGGAAGGAAAAGGGGTACATCTGATTTGAAAAAAAAATATTATTCATAGTAATTTGATTGACTTTATTAAATACCATACATATACAATAGAATTGCAAAATTTAATGTAGAATGATTTAAAACAATATTCGCGCTGACTTTGAATTTGTCCCGGTTTACTTTTTAATCAAATGCGGGACAGGCACGAGAAATTAAGAGTTTAACCGACACGAAACACGGAAAATAAATAAGGAGAAACACGAAGCACGCACATCGAACCAAACACGACAAAACGAGAAATAAAACGTCAAAACACGAAAACACGTGAAATAAAAAGGCCGAAAACGTTGCACGAAAATAACTCTTTACCACCCTCTTTTAAAATAGAAGAAAAAGCTAAGAGAACAAATCTTTCTGAATATAATTTATTCACATGTTCATGATTTACCATTTAAATTATTATCCATTAGTTTATGCGTCAGTTCTTTTTTGACAATTTAGGTCCATTAAAATTTTAGTAGAACCTGTATAGTCAATAAGACAATATGCATCACTAGTTATTTAATTTAATTAATAAACATACACTCAAAAGCAAGCAACTTTCCTTTTATTTTAAATTATGAATTATTTATATTGAGATAGCTTTGATTATCATTTCTTTTAAATATATAAAACATAAATTGCAAGGGAATTCATCTTTAGATTTGACATTTAAACCTGTCTAGATCCAGTATTTATGCACATTTTGGCTAGCCCTGGCCTTTGTGCAGTAGAAATTTATCTATGTGTTAGTATTATTTGGTTACCGCAGTAAATTAAACATATATACCAAGATATTAAAGGAACTCATGGAACAATATCTTTTATCATACTTCACGTCAAAATGCCAGATTTTGGTTGGATAATACGAGGGAGATAATTTACTATATCCCATGGCTCAGCGGGAGACAATTTTTTGAATGCCACCCTCTCGTGCAGACCAATCAAAAATCTCAGCTATGTGTTATTAATATAATGATCCAGAGTAACTGCAAAGCCTTATTTCAGTTCAGGAACTATAATATTTTGAAAATGATAAAATGTATTTACCTATCAAAATGTTTTACATAATTATATCTGTAGTATAAAAATATAATCAATTGTAATTAGTAAAAAAGTAATTATATATCTTAATTATGTTCACTCGAAAATAATGTTCAACATATGGTGCTAGAATAATAATTGTTCTAATTTGTTTGAAGTGTCAACAACTCGTAAATTACTATCGCAACCGCTTCGTCAGATCGAAGTGCCATATTTGTGCACAAACTTGATACAGGCCAGTTTTTAAAAAGTATCATCACATAATGTTAATTCAGCATAGGTTGCCCACAGATTAAGAAAGAAATTTCAACTTTTTTGTTGAAAAAATTGACTCGACGGGTGACGAGCTCGGGTTTGAAGGCTTCGTATTCTAATTCAGTACGTTTTATCAAAACAATTTTTATGATAGAACTTCTAAAAAGCATACGCAGTTGTCATTTATAACGTACAGCATGCTTTGGTTTCATTTGATATGACTTTTTGAATGAAACCGACTTGTTTCAGTTGAACAAAAAATGACAAAAAAATGCCCAAAATATGACATGACTTCCATTGTTGTCTTTAGAAATGGGGTCAAACCGGGGGATATTAGTAAATATGTATTAATTTTGTTGTTGAGTTGCTGTCTCATTGACGTGCACTTATTCAAAAAATATTATATTAAGAAGAAGAAAGCATTCCAACGAGTCGAAATAAAGTAATAAATTCTGAATATATATTTTAGGTATTCTTTAAAAATTAAATGCTCCGCAGGGCGCAGCTTGATACGACCGCAGAGGTCGAACCCTGAACAGTTGGGGTAAGTATGGCCACAACATTCAAGCTTGATACAGCTATGAATTTGGATTGTGATTAAATATTTGACACAGCATAGGTTTCTGACACAGAATGAATGTGGTCTAAGAACTTAAAAATTTTAAATTGGACATTCACCTATTATGGTCCAATATCCAAAATCTAAATACATGGTTAGATTCAGCATATCAAAGAACCCCAAGAATTCAATTTTTGATAAAATCAAACATTTTAATTTTGGACCCTTTTGACCTCAATGTGGACAAAGTTGATAATGGGCCCAAAAATCAAAAATCTAAAAACATGGTTAGATACAGCATATCAAAGAACCCCATATATTCAAGTTTTGTTGAAATCAAACAAAGTTTAATTTTGGACCCCGATTTGGACCAACTTGAAAACTGGGCCCATAATCAAAAATCTAAATACATGTTTAGATTCAGCATATCAAAGAACCCTAAGAATTAAATTTTTGTTAAAATCAAAATAAGTTTAATTTTGGACCCTTTGGACCTTAATGTAGACCAATTTGAAAACCGAACCAAAAATTAAGAATCTAAATACACGGTTAGATTGGGCATATCAAAGAACCCCAATAATTCAATTTTTGATGAAATCAAACAAAGTTTAATTTTGGACCCTTTAGACCTCAATGTGGACCAATTTAAAAATGGGGCCCAAAATCAAAAAACTTAATACACGGTTAGATTCAGCATATTAAAGAACCCCAAGAATTCAAGAATAAAACCCCATTGAAATGGGTCAAGAAATAAGCAATTTATACGAAGTATCTTCTTTTGCACAATACTGTGCAATTGAATATTTGCGCAATACTGTACAATTGACAATTTCTTGCTATTGCGCAATATTGTGCTATTGGATATTTCTTGCTATTGCGCAATACTGTGCAATTGAAGATTTCTTGCTATTGCGCAATACTGTGCAATTGAAGATTTCTTGCTATTGTGCAATACTGTGCAATTGAAAATTTCTTGCTATTGCACAATACTTATTATATAATAATTTACACATCCTGTTTGGTGTGTATCTCCTACCATATCATTATTATTTGCTTTTAAATATAAATCAGAAATAACCAACTTAAAATGGAAAATTTTGAAAGAAAAAAATGAAAAAAAATCCCCCCCAAAGTTTTTGAACCCCCTTATGATTCATCACCCCATACTCAATCCCAGCCTTCCCTTTGTGGTATGGTACCTTGCAGTACAATTTCAGAGAGATCCATACACTTGAACACAAGTTATTGTCTGGAAACTAGAAAAAGAACCCCATATATTCAATTTTTGATGAAATCAAATAAAGTTCAATTTTGGACCCTCTAAACCTCAATGTGGACCAATTTGATAACCGGGCCCGAATATCAAAAATCTAAATACATGGTTAGATTCAGCATATCGAAGAACCCCATATATTCAATTTTTGTTGAAATCAAACAAAGTTTAATTTTGGACCCCGATTTGGACCAACTTGAAAACTGGGCCCATAATCAAAAAACTAAGTACATGTTTAGATTCAGCATATCAAAGAACCCCAAGAATTCAATTTTTGTTAAAATCAAACTAAGTTTAATTTTGGACCCTTTGGACCTTAATGTAGACCAATTTGAAAACGGGACCAAAAATTAAGAATCTAAATACACGGTTAGATTCGGCATATCAAAGAACCCCTATAGTTCAATTTTCTATGAAATCAAACAAAGTTTAATTTTGGACCCTTTTAGCCCCTAATTCCTAAACTGTTGGGACCAAAACTCCTTTTGCCCCAAATTCCTAAACGTTTAGGGCAATTACCCCCAAACTCAAACCCAGCTTTCCCTTTGTGACATGGAACCTTGTGGAACAATTTCATCAAGATCCATACACTTAAACACAAGTTATTGTCCTGAAACTAGAAAATGCTTGTTTTTGCCCTTTTGGCCCCTCATTCCTAAAATTTTGAGGCAATTACCCCCAAAATCAATCCCAGCCTTCCCTTTGTGGTATGGTACCTTGCAGTACAATTTCAGAGAGATCCATACACTTGAACACAAGTAATTGTCTGGAAACTAGAAAAATACTTATATTTGGCCCCTTTTTGGCCCCTTATTCCTAAACGTTTTGGGCAATTACCCCCAAACTCAATTCCAGCTTTTCCTTTGTGATATGGAACCTTGTAGTACAATTTCAGAAAGATCCATACACTTACACACAAGTTATTGTCATGAAATTAGAAAAATGCTTGTTTTTTGCCCCTTTTTTTGCCCCTAATTCCTAAAATTTTGAGGCAATTACCCCCAAAATCAATCCCAGTATTCCCTTTGTGATATGGAACCTTGTGGTACAATGTCAGAGAGATCCATACACTAACACACAAGTTATGTCTGGAAGTTACCAAAATGCTTATTTTTGGCCCCTTTTTGGCCCCTAATTCCTTAACTGTTGGTACCATAACCCCCAAAATCAATCCCAACCTTCCTTTTGTGGTATTGAACCTTATGGTAAAATTTCATAGAGATCCATTCACTTAAACTAAAGTTAGAGTGCGAAAACCAATGTGTCTTCGGACGACGACGACGACGCCGGACGACGACGACGACGACGACGACGACGACGACGACGACGACGACGACGCCAACGTCATACCAATATACGACCGCAAAATTTTTTTGCGGTCGTATAAAAAATGAGTATGCACCTATATACGTCACATCTTAAATATCAAATACACTTTGGTTTGCTCGGCATGGTTTTTTGTATATCTGTCAATACTTCATCGTAGAAAAATAACAGTAAAAAATTTATAATCATTTTAACACGATCATTCACTTACAAAAGCAATAAATTTTCAATCTTTTATCATTAATGCATGATGACTGGTTTCCATAACGATTAGTCCGGCTGACATGTCCCAATACTGAAAATTCAATTGCATTCGTTTCCTCTACAGTTGCCTCAAACATAGCAGCACTTGGCAAAACGTCAAAAAGAATCAAAAAACGTTTGTTTGTGTCCTCTTTTGGTTTGATGAAATTATGCATAAATTTCTTATCGTCGTATTGTTCATTATGTCTTAATTGGGAGTGAATTAGTTTTGCTTCGATGATCCTATTTAATGTCAATGTTACGCACTTTTCCCTTAAATGATATAAATCACGGTTTATTTTTGTAACAACAAAGGCGGCTACACGTTCAATCCCGATATTGTTTACTGAAATATTTTCAGAAGTGTAGCATGCGCAGTTATGTTCATGAATCCCAGCATCGGCACATGACCGCTGTTTTGGAATGTTCCTGAAAAGGCTAATTCCTCTTGACAACGGATACTGTACAACGTTTGTACTATGAGAATATTCGTTTTTAAAAATATCTACAACAGTTTCATAAAAGTCAAAGGAGAAGTTAATCTTTCAACATTTTTCGTAAGTTATATTCAGCTTGTGGAAATTTGTCTTTGAGGTTCTGAGGAAGAACAACTGAAAAGAATGGCATTCTCTCTTCAATACGTCCTATTGGTGTGTTTCGGATTTTATCTACTCTTGAACCGTGATCACTTAGAAAAAATAATACTGACTTTTCTAAATAACCACCTTCTTTAAGAAATACTAAAAAATCAAGCAAATCATCGTCTGCTAACTTTATAAAATTTACGTAGTCATGACTAATTTCGTTTAACCAAGAAAGACCGAACTTTAACTTGTTGCGATAAGATTTTAAAAATCGTTTAAAATAGTCCAGCTGTAAAACATGTTTTGGCTTATCACTATAGCACAATGTTGATGTTTTACCAACTTTGATATTTTGGTTTTCGAGAAATAACAATGCCTCATTTATCGTTGATTGATACTTTCGCATTTTGTTTATACCCAAATAGAAAGGACGGAAATAATGGTCTGTTGGCGATTGGTTGAATCCTGGAACAGCATAGTTGAACGTTGACAGTCTAGGCCAATCTTCAGCATACATAGTAACAGCACCATCTTTTGAGAAGTTATTCCAGATAAACGGATGTTTATCGAAAAACACATTCGGATCTACCGGAAAATCTTTGCTGTATCCTATACGACCAGCCAAAAAAGCCACCATATTTGGGAATGTGTTTTCTCCAACTTTTGCATATCCCTTTAAAATGTATCCCTGTAAAGTATCTTGGAGATATCTTAGTGTTTTTGGAAGTTCGCGAATAGCTGCCAAGCGCGACATACCATCTATTCCAAGTATCAAAACACTGAAGCGATTTTCATCAGATGTGAAATTTTTTCTGGATTTATGAATATGGTAGTGTAGACGCTCATACAATAAATTGCCGCTGTAATCGTAGCACTGAACTTTGATAAAGTCTGAGGTCAACTTTGAACTTTTAGAGAACCAAACTGGTAATCTAAATAATACCTCGTTATCGTTTTCAGTTTCTCGAATTATATTCTGACAACTACAGTTAACAACTTCTAAATTAGTTCGACTATAATTAATGTGTACAGTATCGTTGTCATCGATATAAACTAGTTCAGTATTTTAGTACACACTATAGGATCTGGTTGCCAAAAATGCTAGAATATCTTTATCGAACGGATTTATCTGTGGAATCATACACTGAGCATGTGTATTAGCATGCGTATAAACAAAATGACCAGGTGCTTGAAAGAAAACAAGATAACAAAATAACTGATTCCTACTATCATGATGCCTGCAAACATGCGTTTTAAAATTCCGGCTTTCCAAAGCCTGCTTCTCTGTTTCTCTCCAACCATGGTAATTGTTAACTACGTCATGCATATTCTACCAGTAATATTGATATAAAGCTATATATTTCATGCAAAACCCATCCAATGAACCATTGTTAGTAATCATCGAAGAAAAATCACCTTTGGAGTGTAGATCTCTTATACCCTTTGCACCTAAAAAGATAAAATATTGTGATAAATACCAAAAAAAAAAAAAAAAAATCTATTGTTGCACAATTTTTTTGTGTTAATAGTTTATCTAGATCTAAACGGATGCCTCGTTTTTTTCTCCATTTTTTATATGATGAATTGAAAAATTAATACATGAATAGCTATACAGTATTACGCCAAGCTAGAGCTAACATCACAACGAAAAAAAAAAATTGCGATTTACATATCACCAATATTCTATTCTTTTAGAACAGATGAACTGTAAATAACATAAGCTTGGGAGCTACAATTATACACAATATAAGGATTCGAGAATTTAGAGGCCATGTCAATATGAATAAGCATTGACCTTCATGCTATACCAACCTTGAATGTGCTAAAATTTATATACAGTTTAATTGATTGATTGATTGATTGCTGGTGGTTAACGCCACTTTCAGCAGGCTAGGCTACATCGCAGTGGCTAGTTTTTAATTGTGGAGAAAGCCGGAATCCCCGGAGAGAACCAGAGACCTTCGTCAGGAAAATTGGCATTCCTAGACAATCAACATAGGAGTCGAACGCACCTGCCATGAGCTGGGTTAGAACTCACAACCACAGTGTTGACAGGCTAGTGGTCGCTGTAGATGAACTTCTTAGACAACTCGGCCACCGAGGCCCCTAGATTCAGTTTAGATGCCCTTAAATACTTTTTTATGTGATACAGCATAAGTTTAAAAGAAAAAAATTCTTTTCAATCACGTCATTACATCTTGTATCTAAGCAAATTGTCCTTAGTTACGAGTAAAAAGATCGTACCAAATACAAACACATTTTAGACAACCTAGAGCAAAAGTGTGGCTATGAATTTTTTTTTTTTCGTTACAAATACAAAGTAAGTTACCTTTTCAAATAATATAAAACATTTTTATCAGGGATGATGTTATTGCAATATGTTGCTATGGCAACGGAAAATGAAAAGGAATTTGAATTGGAAAACACTTAAGAATAAGACCTATTTTGTTTGTCAAAAGTATAAGAAAATTCAACAGTGATATAATGTATGTTGTATTCCTAATATTAAAGTTCTATATGGTTAATTAAAAAAATCTCTTTAGTGATGATTGCCGGGTTGTTTGCTTTACGTCCAGCTGCGGGTGTTGAATTCTTTTATTTTTTTTATAAATTTTTTCAGTTTCTGTCATTCAGTCCAAAGAAACAGTTTATCTCCCTTGAGTGGGCTTGATAGATTTAAAAAAAAATATGAAACGAAACTGTAAATGGACAGGTATTATACGTAACTTTCACCTTGACAATAAATCACAGAGCTGATAGCTCTAAAGTGGATGAAAATGAAAGGATAACTTAAATTATAATGAAAGCAGACCACACCAATCAAGCCTGCTATGTGCCATTGTTGTTTTCGACGTTTTTTTTCCAAAATAATATACTTACTCATGTCTCCACCAAAACAGATTGAACTAAACATAAAATCTAATACTGTTGATTCAAATTAAATCTTCTATAATTCCATACATTGTATCTAAACATGTTAAACTTGAGGGAAGCAAATATACCAGGAATTGAATGATGAAAATTCACTTAAAAGTATTCTGTTGAAATTGGTTATTCACATTTAGGTATTCCGGCTTCCTTTGTCTATAAAAATTGGCCACTATGATTTTAGTGAGGTGCTGAAAGCGGGGTTTTTGTTTCATTATAAACATATTAGTGCTAAATATATCCAATTTGAAAGCTGTTCAAAATCCTTCATTAACTGTTTTGTCATGTTTGTTCTTATGTTGTGCTGTCACACAATTGTCCCTAGTCTGGGATTGGGTTTTGAGCACTTGTTAACATTTTAAACCTAGTCATATTTTCTGTATTTGCTTATCCCAAGTAAGGAACCTGTTATGATTTTATTAAAAATTAATTTCCTTGTGTCAGACAATTAGACTTACATTGTGACAACATATGTCAAACATTTCAAATTTTTATCGTCTATTGATCTGGACTGAGTATTTTGAAATAATTTTTGATCAGTTTCGTCACCGGCATTGTTTTATTATTGATTTTCTCGACTCTATTATAGAGTGAATTTTCATTTGTTCTCGTTCACTAGATTTCCCACTGCGAACAGCCAATAATAATATTAAAGTTATACACATTCTATACAATAAGGCATATAGTCTTACAGTTTTGAGGGTTACCAGTATTGCATTTGAATATAAGATTAACTCTTTTTCGAGAAGTTTATTTTATATAATGATTTAAGGCCATCTTTCATACGATATACCGGTAGTTTTTCATTTGTTTTAATATCGAACTTGATGATGTAAGCCCTCTTCAACTGGTTTCAATAGTTTGTTCTTAGGTTGTACTGTTACACAACTTTCCCATGTAAAGGAAGGGATTTGGCACAAGTAAACATGTTTAACCCCTCCATATTATGTATTTGCCTGTCCCAAGTCAGGAGCCTGTAATTCAGTGGTTGTCGTCTGTTGCTGTATGTCATATTTGTTTTGTACATGAATTAGGTCATTAGTTTTCTCGTTTGAATTGTTAAACACTTGTCATTTCGGGGTCTGTTTTAGCTTACTATGCGGTATGGATTTTGCTCATTGTTGAAGATCAAACGGTGACCTAGGCTATAGTTGTTAACTTCTACGTCATTTGGTCTTTGGTGGAGAGTTGTCTCATTGGCAATCATACCACATCTTCTTATTTTTATCAAGTCATAGGCACTTAATACCACCTCCCATCATATACTATTTTCAACGCTTTTGTCAACATAAATATGTCACGAGCTGTAAAATAAGGTAGGTTCCATAAGAATACCAGTTTCTTAAAAGGATTTAAAGAAATAAAATGCATTTATCTATACTAGGAACAGTCAGTTGGTATAAATCGATTGACGTGAATTTATGCGATGTATAGTTACTCCATAAATAAGTAAACAGAAAATACCGGGGTGGTACCATTACAACGTTAGGAGTTGCATTTGAAAAAAAGTTTATGCATTTACCATAAATGTAGCTGCGGTCAACCCCCTTTTTTCAACCCCACCCCCCAAAAGAAATGAAATAGATATAAAAATCTGCCTCTGACTTCATAAGTTGAAGCTCGGTAAAAATAATATATGAATTGAAAGTAAATCAATCATTTAAAAATTTATAACTGCTTTCAGATGGTTCCTTCAATTTCCTCGATATTCAATTGAATAAATATTTGTGAAGAAGAGATAAACACTTTACCTTGGCTTCTTTTTGCTGGCACTGAACTTTACATCCTTTATAATTTCTGAAGGAAGTTTTACGTTGTCGTTTGAAGTGAATAATATTTGAATCTATTTATAAATCCACATAATTTATATGAAATTGATACAAACAATTCTCTGCTCTATAGATTTTCATAAATGGAGTTTAAAATTCATCATAATAAATGTACCGTAACTGTAACGCTTCGCGTGCTATGTGGTATAGAGACATGCATCATACAGTCGCGGAAAACAAGCTCTTAGAAACGACGGTTGTTGCTACTTTCTAAAGACAACACTGACAATGAGACTGATATTAAAACCCGTCATTCTGAAGTTGCGTTTTTTCGCGAAAAATGAAATTGGCGGCAATTTAGAAATTTCCTGTTTTCTGTTTCTTACTTCCCGTTGGAGTCAGAAATTGATGTCTTTTTAAAATCATATGTCTTATTATAATAGAAAATAAAATTCAAATTGGCCGTCCTAAAACAAATACGTTGAAAATTATGCGAATTGTCTGTTCGTTTTTTCTACTCTTTTCACAGATAAACTTACATTATATAAATTCTACAGAAGTATAAAAAAAAAAATAAATACGTATCTCAAAGTAAAACAACCGTATTTAAATTAAAGATCTGTCACCCCTTATGAAACCCCGTTTAAACTAAATTCCGAAAGAAAAACATTTTTTAACATTGTAGTTTTTTTTTCCATCTCACACATCGATGTCAACATGCATGTGAACCGAAGGTACACAACATTTAGTGTTCAAAATACACATTTGTTTGAAAAAGCAATGGAAAATTCAGCTGTGAATTTGACAGGATAAATTATTCTCTTTCAGTTAAATGTTTGACGTTAGCTGAAACAAAAAGGTAAGGTAATTTTATACTGTCTGTGAGCAAGCTAAAAGCAAGATGAATTGAAAAAATCATTCAGACACTCGTGATGTAAATAATTTATTTTTTGTGATGAAGGACTCCTGTAAAAGTTGAAAGTTAAAACAAATATTTCATGTACAATGGAAGCATTAAAGTCTTGTCCTCCTTTGAACTTAAAGCAATCTGTATCAGACTTGCATTTTACTCACTCTTACTGAATGCATAATCACATAAAGTGTGACTTATTTCTGTTAAAAAAATAATAATTGACTTATCGCACAAAAACTGCACTGTTCAAAATGGGCATGGTTATTATTTTTCTTTAAAAGGGGCGGGGGTAAAGGGGTGCATCTGATTTGAAAAAAAATATTATTCATAGTAATTTGATTGACTTTATTAAATACCATACATATACAATAGAATTGCAAATGTAGAATGATTTAAAACAATATCCGCGCTGACTTTGAATTTCTCCCGGTTTACTTTTTAATCAAATGCGGGATAGGCACGAGAAATTAAGAGTACCGACACGAAACACGGAAAATAAATAAGGAGAAACACGAAGCACGCACATCGAACCAAACACGAGAAAACGAGAAATAAAACGTCAAAACACGAAAACACGTGAAATAAAAAGGCCGAAAACGTTGCACGAAAATAACTCTTTACCACCCTCTTTTAAAATAGAAGAAAAAGCTAAGAGAACAAATCTTTCTGAATATAATTTATTCACAAGTTCATAATTTACCATTTAAATTATTATCCATTAGTTTATGCTTCAGTTCTTTTTTGACAATTTAGGTCCTTTTAAATTTTAGTAGAACCTGTATAGTCAATAAGACAATATGCATCACTAGTTATTTAGTTTAATTAATAAACATACCCTCAAAAGCAAACAACTTTCCTTTTATTTTAAATTATGAATTATTTATATTGAGATAGCTTTGATTATCATTTCTTTTAAATATATAAAACATAAATTGCAAGGGAATTCATCTTTAGATTTGACATTTAAACTTGTCTAGATCCAGTATTTATGCACATTTTGGCTAGCCCTGGCCTTTGTGCAGTAGAAATTTATCTATGTGTTAGTATTATTTGGTTACCGCAGTAAATTAAACCTATATACCAAGATATTAAAGGAACTCATGGAACAATATCTTTTATCATACTTCACGTCAAAATGCCAGATTTTGGTTGGATAATACGAGGGAGATAATTTACTCTATCCCATGGCTCAGCGGGAGACAATTTTTTGAATGTCACCCTCTCGTACAGACCTATCAAAAATCTCAGCTATGTGTTATTAATATAATGATCCAGAGTAACTGCAAAGCCTTATTTCAGTCCAGGAACTATAATATTTTGAAAATGATAAAATGTATTTACCTATCAAAATGTTTTACATATATCTGTAGTATAAAAATATAATCAATTGTATTTAGTAAAAAGGTAATTATATATCTTAATTATGTTCACTCGAAAATAATGTTCAACATATGGTGCTAGAATAATAATTGTTCTAATTTGTTTAAGTGTCAACAACTCGTAAATTACTATCGCAACCGCTTCGTCACATCGAAGTGGCATATTTGTCCACAAGCTTGATACAGGCCAGTTTTTAAAAAGTATCATCACATAATTTTAATTCAGCATAGGTTGTCCACAGATTAAGAAAGAAATTTCAACTTTTTTGTTGAAAAAATTTAACTCGACGGGTGACGAGCTCGGGTTTGAACGCTTCGTATTCTAATTCAGTACGTTTTATCAAAACAATTTTTATGATAGAACTTCTAAAAAGCATACGCAGTTGTCATTTATAACGTACAGCATGCTTTGGTTTCATTTGATATGACTTTTTGAATGAAACCGACTTGTTTCAGTTGAACAAAAAATGCCCAAAATATGACATGACTTCCATTGTTGTCTTTAGAAATGGGGTCAAACCGGGGGATATTAGTAAATATGATTTAATTTTGTTGTTGAGTTGCTGTCTCATTGACGTGCACTTATTCAAAAAATATTATTTTAAGAAGAAGAAAGCATTCCAACGAGTCGAAATAAAGTAATAAATTCTGAATATATATTTTAGGTATTCTTTAAAAAAAAAAATGAGTATGCACCTAAATACGTCACATCTTAAATATCAAATACACTTTGGTTTGCTCGGCATGGTTTTTTGTATATCTGTCAATACTTCATCGTAGAAAAATTACAGTAAAAATTTATAATCATTTTAACACGATCATTCACTTACAAAAGCAATAAATTTTCAATCTTTTATCATTAATGCATGATGACTGGTTTCCATAACGATTAGTCCGGCTGACATGTCCCAATACTGAAAATTCAATTGCATTCGTTTCCTCTACAGTTGCCTCAAACATAGCAGCACTTGGCAAAACGTCAAAAAGAATCAAAAAACGTTTGTTTGTGTCCTCTTTTGGTTTGATGAAATTATGCATAAATTTCTTGTCGTCGTATTGTTCATTATGTCTTAATTGGGAGTGAATTAGTTTTGCTTCGATGATCCTATTTAATGTCAATGTTACGCACTTTTCCCTTAAATGATATAAATCACGGTTTATTTTTGTGACAACAAAGGCGGCTACACGTTCAATCCCGGTATTGTTTACTGAAATATTTTCAGAAGTGTAGCATGCGCAGTTATGTTCATGAATCCCAGCATCGGCACATGACCGCTGTTTTGGAATGTTCCTGAAAAGGCTAATTCCTCTTGACAACGGATATTGTACAACGTTTGTACTATGAGAATATTCGTTTTTAAAAATATCTACAACAGTTTCATAAAAGTCAAAAGGAGAAGTTAATCTTCCAACATTTTTTCGTAAGTTATATTCAGCTTGTGGAAATTTGTCTTTGAGGTTCTGAGGAAGAACAACTGAAAAGAATGGCATTCTCTCTTCAATACGTCCTATTGGTGTGTTTCGGATTTTATCTACTCTTGAACCGTGATCACTTACAAAAAATAATACTGACTTTTCTAAATAACCACCTTCTTTAAGAAATACTAAAAAATCAAGCAAATCATCGTCTGCTAACTTTATAAAATTTACGTAGTCATGACTAATTTCGTTTAACCAAGAAAGACCGAACTTTAACTTGTTGCGATAAGATTTTAAAAATCGTTTAAAATAGTCCAGCTGTAAAACATGTTTTGGCTTATCACTATAGCACAATGTTGATGTTTCACCAACTTTGATATTTTGGTTTTCGAGAAATAACAATGCCTCATTTATCGTTGATTGATACTTTCGCATTTTGTTTATACCCAAATAGAAAGGACGGAAATAATGGTCTGTTGGCGATTGGTTGAATCCTGGAACAGCATAGTTGAACGTTGACAGTCTAGGCCAATCTTCAGCATACATAGTAACAGCACCATCTTTTGAGAAGTTATTCCAGATAAACGGATGTTTATCGAAAAACACATTCGGATCTACCGGAAAATCTTTGCTGTATCCTATACGACCAGCCAAAAAAGCCACCATATTTGGGAATGTGTTTTCTCCAACTTTTGCATATCCCTTTAAAATGTATCCCTGTAAAGTATCTTGGAGATATCTTAGTGTTTTGGAAGTTCGCGAATAGCTGCCAAGCGCGACATACCATCTATTCCAAGTATCAAAACACTGAAGCGATTTTCATCAGATGTGAAATTTTTTCTGGATTTATGAATATGGTAGTGTAGACGCTCATACAATAAATTGCCGCTGTAATCGTAGCACTGAACTTTGATAAAGTCTGAGGTCAACTTTGAACTTTTAGAGAACCAAACTGGTAATCTAAATAATACCTCGTTATCGTTTTCAGTTTCTCGAATTATATTCTGACAACTACAGTTAACAACTTCTAAATTAGTTCGACTATAATTAATGTGTACAGTATCGTTGTCATCGATATAAACTAGTTCAGTATTTTTAGTACACACTATAGGATCTGGTTGCCAAAAAAATGCTAGAATATCTTTATCGAACGGATTTATCTGTGGAATCATACACTGAGCATGTGTATTAGCATGCGTATAAACAAAATGACCAGGTGCTTGAAAGAAAACAAGATAACAAAAATAACTGATTCCTACTATCATGATGCCTGCAAACATGCGTTTTAAAATTCCGGCTTTCCAAAGCCTGCTTCTCTGTTTCTCTCCAACCATGGTAATTGTTAACTACGTCATGCATATTCTACCAGTAATATTGATATAAAGCTATATATTTCATGCAAAACCCATCCAATGAACCATTGTTAGTAATCATCGAAGAAAAATCACCTTTGGAGTGTAGATCTCTTATACCCTTTGCACCTAAAAAGATAAAATATTGTGATAAATACCAAAAAAAAAAAAAAAAATCTATTGTTGCACAATTTTTTTGTGTTAATAGTTTATCTAGATCTAAACGGATGCCTCGTTTTTTTCTCCATTTTTATATGATGAATTGAAAATTAATACATGAATAGCTATACAGTATTACGCCAAGCTAGAGCTAACATCACAACGAAAAAAAAAAATTGCGATTTACATATCACCAATATTCTATTCTTTTAGAACAGATGAACTGTAAATAACATAAGCTTGGGAGCTACAATTATACACAATATAAGGATTCGAGAATTTAGAGGCCATGTCAATATGAATAAGCATTGACCTTCATGCTATACCAACCTTGAATGTGCTAAAATTTATATACAGTTTAATTGATTGATTGATTGATTGCTGGTGGTTAACGTCACTTTCAGCAGGCTAGGCTACATCGCAGTGGCTAGTTTTTAATTGTGGAGAAAGCCGGAATCCCCGGAGAGAACCAGAGACCTTCGTCAGGAAAATTGGCATTCCTAGACAATCAACATAGGAGTCGAACGCACCTGCCATGAGCTGGGTTAGAACTCACAACCACAGTGTTGACAGGCTAGTAGTCGCTGTAGATGAACTTCTTAGACAACTCGGCCACCGAGGCCCCTAGATTCAGTTTAGATGCCCTTAAATACTTTTTTTATGTGATACAGCATAAGTTTAAAAGAAAAAAATTCTTTTCAATCACGTCATTACATCTTGTATCTAAGCAAATTGTCCTTAGTTACGAGTAAAAAGATCGTACCAAATACAAACACATTTTAGACAACCTAGAGCAAAAGTGTGGCTATGAATTTTTTTTTTTTCGTTACAAATACAAAGTAAGTAACCTTTTCAAATAATATAAAACATTTTTATCAGGGATGATGTTATTGCAATATGTTGCTATGGCAACGGAAAATGAAAAGGAATTTGAATTGGAAAACACTTAAGAATAAGACCTATTTTGTTTGTCAAAAGTATAAGAAAATTCAACAGTGATATAATGTATGTTGTATTCCTAATATTAAAGTTCTATATGGTTAATTAAAAAAATCTCTTTAGTGATGATTGCCGGGTTGTTTGCTTTACGTCCAGCTGCGGGTGTTGAATTCTTTTATTTTTTTATAAATTTTTCAGTTCCTGTCATTCAGTCCAAAGAAACAGTTTATCTCCCTTGAGTGGGCTTTACAGATTTAAAAAAATATGAAACGAAACTGTAAACATTGGTAAATGGACAGGTATTATACGTAACTTTCACCTTGACAATAAATCACAGAGCTGATAGCTCTAAAGTGGATGAAAATGAAAGGATAACTTAAATTATAATATGTATAATGAAAGCAGACCACATCAATCAAGCCTGCTATGTGCCATTGTTGTTTTCGACGTTTTTTTTCCAAAATAATATACTTACTCATGTCTCCACCAAAACAGATTGAACTAAACATAAAATCTAATACTGTTGATTCAAATTAAATCTTCTATAATTCCATACATTGCATCTAAACATGTTAAATTTGAGGGAAGCAAATATACCAGGAATTGAATGATGAAAATTCACTTAAAAGTATTCTGTTGAAGGTGGTTATTCACATTTAGGTATTCCGGCTTCCTTTGTCAATAAAAATTGGCCACTATGATTTTAGTGAGGTGCTGAAAGCGGGGTTTTTGTTTCATTATAAACATATTAGTGCTAAATATATCCAATTTGAAAGCGGTTCAAAATCCTTCATTAACTGTTTTGTCATGTTTGTTCTTATGTTGTGCTGTCACACAATTGTCCCTGGTCTGGGATTGGGTTTTGAGCACTTGTTAACATTAAACCTAGTCATATTTTCTGTATTTGCTTATCCCAAGTAAGGAACCTGTTATGATTTTATTAAAAATTAATTTCCTTGTGTCAGACAATTAGACTGACATTGTGACAATATATGTCAAACATTTCAAATTTTTATCGTCTATTGATCTGGACTGAGTATGTTCCAGGTCGTAGGTAACGTGTGTAACGTGAGAGCCAGTTCTTCTCTACAAACTGTACTGAAACTGATTATTTTAAAAGGGGATTTATTTCAGGGACTGTCCTAGACTCTTAATTCCTAAAGGAAATTGCTGGTTCCCTAGGACTGAAGAAATTCCACTTCTATACATAAAATTCATATGCTCTATACTAAAAAGTATTAAAAGAAAGTCCGCATCCCCTTTTCGCCGCGAGAATTCAGGAAAAAAATCTTTCTGTAACTGGTTCGCAAACGAATACATGACAACTCGGACCAAAACAACTCGAACCAATCTTAAGACAACTCGGACCACTCTTGAAGACAACTTGGACCAGTTTAAAAGACAATTAGGACAATTACATTTAGGACCACTTATAAAGGCAACACAGAAATGTTTGAAAGATGGTCGTAATGGAGGTACCTTCACGACGAAAAACGTTACAATCTTAAAATCATGATTAGATTCAGCATATCAAAGAACCTATATACTCAATTTTTGGACCCCAATTTGGACAGATTCAGCATATCCAAGTACATCAAGAGTTAATTAATTTATTCATTAATGGACAATATGAGGTATATTTTAAAGGGGTTCGCTTCATCAAAAATATATACATCAAGAAGTAAATTAATTTATTTATTAATGGACAATATGAGGTATATTTTTAAAGGGGTTCGCTTCATCAAAAATATATACATATATAGCATTCTGATAAGTAATTTATACAGAATAACAAACAAACAATCACGCAGTTCTTCAAAAAATTTACATACAAAAATGAAAATAAATGGGGAATGTGTCCATGGGACACAGATGATGCCCCCGCTTGCATATAACGTTATGAAGGGACATAACTCAAGAACAGTAGTAGTGACGCTACCCAAATTCGTACTTGATCTGAGTTTTGTGGTATTAAGCATTGTGTATATAAGTTCATAACATTTGGTTGAGGCAAACTTAAGTTTGACAACGGAAACCAATTTCGGGACGGACGGACGTACAGACGAACAAGGGTAAAATTGTATGCCCCTCCGCTATAAAAAATTTCCAAAATATCATTCCCCATTAGTACAGTTCTACAGTTATCCCCAAGATATCGCATCAAAATGATGATGGAATTCAAAAATCAGCTTTTCAATGGCTGGCCACACCACTTAGAAAACACAAAATTTTCAAATTTTCAAATAAATATAAATGTGTTAGTTGATGAATACTACATGTTTTCTTTTCTTGATAATAGGTGGTAATTACTGCACGAATGAATTCATAGTAAATACACACCACTTATCCATATTCATAAATGTGAATCAATTACAAATGTAAATATGTAATACAAATTATGTCTTTTTTTCTAAAGGAAGAAATTTTTTTTTTTTTAAATATTCAAAGAGGGCTACACAGTTAGCTGTAAAACTTTTCTTCCCTGGGGCCTTCATAAAATACACTGAAATATATCAAAGAATTACAAAATAATAAAACAAATACACACATTAGCTAATGTATAGGGAATTAATATATCACAAGTTTCCTTTATTCATTTTAATATTTAAGTTCCATAATAAGTTATATTAAACTGTTGACACAGAGATATGTCTCGCCTATCGGCATAAAATTCAGAAAAAGACAATCTAATGGACAGCATCATTGCTAATTAATTCAAAGTCGCTGGACCAGCTATTTGGTAGGGCAATGAAATGGTTGACAAACTGAGATGTATAGACAGCTATGTAACTTTATAGAAAATATTGTCAATTGTAAGTAGTTCCTATCAAACTAACTTAATCAGAAAACTTAACATTGAAAATTACAAAAGTAATCAGAAGTCATAATTCATTTAAAAGTGAGCTTATGCAAAATATAAAAATATACAACGGCTATCCAGTTATTGTGCGACCTTATTACACCCGTAAATTAATTTTAATTCTTTTTTTTTACATTTCTGTGTCTAAAACTATCACTCCCGTTTATCGGCAGCAGTCCTTTTGCGCCAATTACTGTTTTTCAGGGGTATCATTTGCGCCAAATTTTGTTTTTCAAATGTATCAACCGCGTCATATTCGGAACTCATTTGCACCAATTTACCTGTAAACATATCTATCATAAATATTAATGATTAATATGTATTCTTATTTTTGGCTTAAAAAGTATCATATGTGCGGAAATTTCACAATGAAGATGAACATCTGGAGAGATGTGACTTGAAAAGCATTCACACAGTCAATGTACAGAGAGAGGAAACTTATTGCTTTGCTGAATATTTAATACAAGATACATGTATGTCAAAAAGAGAAGAAAATAGAAGCTTTTGCTGATTATGTTTTAGCCACATATGTTGATGACACAGTGCTTTGTTCCCACCATCCGTATGGGCTGCAACTCTATCTAACGCAAGACGTACCAGTCATGGAGCAGAAGCATTCCACAGGATTTATTATGAACTGCATTTCATCCATCAGTGTTTTGTCTTTTTGGACAATAAAGTGAATATACAAGCTACTACATACATTAAATTGGGAAGTACCCATGCAGCAGCAGTAAGAAGAAAGTATGTTTCAGAAAAAGAAACAGTTGCAGTGTAAACTGCCGGTTCCAAGTCCCAATAAAGGAGGAGGGAAGTAATTTTTCTTCTAATTGGCGCAATCGTATGTTTTATTTTTGGCGCAAATGATACCATGTAATTTTAAAACAGGTGGCGCAAACGTAGCATTGGAGAAAAAAAGTTGAGGCGCAAAAGGATCATTCATACGAAATGTTGTTCACACCTGGAACGGTGAACCGTGACGGCTAGAATTCACTGAATGAAGATCAAAAGATTAGAATTACATAATGCTAATCTTTTAATTACCTTGAGTTTAACCACGCTTTCAACATTCACTAAGTGTCACATAACAATACACAGTACAAGCAGAAAATGTTTGCTGGACTGAAGCAAAAAGGTCAGAATACAAACATGTATTTTTAATACACTATCGATCATGTCAGTTTCATATTTTTGTTTAAAGTATTTGTAGAAAAAAAATCATAAAAATGTTCTATTGTATGATTTACTTTTAATACTAAAATTCGTATAAAAAATCAACACATAAATCCTACAATCTAATTTTAAAAGTTGCATGGCTATCACTTATTTTTAGTTGGTTAATAGCTACACCAAAAGTCGTCGATGCGCTTTAAATCGCGTTATTAGATGGTTAACGAACAAGACTTAAATGAGATTAATTTCACTCCCGGCATGCAAAAAGACTTAAACTACGTCACATAAGTCAGGAAGTTTGAAGAAATAAAATTAATAATTCCCAATTTTCTTCTTTATTAGTTTTCATATCAAAATAAAACTTGGTGAATATGTTTTTTATGGTATTATGAACATAATAAGATGATAAGTGAAAAATCGCGAATTTTCCCTTTAATTGATTGAAAGTCACTGGACCATGACCTAGGGGGTAGGGCCTTGAAATAGTCGTCAAACTGATATGTACTGATAGTAATGCAACTTTATAGAAAATATCATTGATCTATCGCAACTAGTTCATATCAAACTAACTTAAAAAGAAAACTTATCACTGAAAATTGTTTATTAATTGAAAGTCACTGAACCATGGCCTAGGGGGCAGGGCCTCAAAATAGTCGTCAAACTGATATGTACTGATAGCAATGCAACTTCACACAAAATATCATTGATCTATCGTCAGTAGTTCCTATCAATCTAACTTAAGCAGAAACTTAACATTTAAAATTGCTAATTAATTCAAAGTCACTAGACCATGGCCTAGGGGGCAGGGCCTCAAAATAGTCTTCAACTGATATGTACTGATAGTAATGCAACTTCATACAAAATATCATTGATCTATCACAAGTAGTTCCTATCAATCTAACTTAAGCAGAAAACTTAACATTTAAAATTGTTAATTAATTCAGTCACTGGACCATGGCCTCAAAATTGTCGTTAAACTGATCTGTACTGATAGTAATGCATCTTCATACAAAATATCAATTATCTGTCACAAGTAGTTCCTATCAAACTAACTTAAGCAGAAAACTTAACAATTGCTGACGCCGTCGCCGGAAAAGCAATCCCTAAGTCTCACTTTCCGCGACTTTTGTCGCAGGCGAAACAAAAATGTTAAAAAAATCAAAAATTTCAATTGACTTCATTGTTCCTGTTCTGGAGTGGTAATATCAGAAACTGGACATAATCATCTCTCCATGTTAACATGGTTAACAGACTCAGTTTTTTGTTTTTTTTTTTGTTTTAAACATCTGATTGTTAAGTAATATCATATGTCCCTTTATCAACATGAGATGACAGATATACAGCTCTACTTAACCATTTTATAATCTAATAATGAACAGTAAATTTCAAACTATATTTCTATATCTATTTTTAACTATGACTCTACTTACAATTTCTATTAATTGTGCAATACAGCTCTGATTAAATATTTTACATAGCATAGTTTCTGACACAGAAAGAATGTGGTCTAAGTACTTAATTAATTTTAAATTGGATATTTGCAAATCATGGTCCAATATACAAAATCTAAATACATGGTTGGAATCAGCATATCAAAGAACCCGAAGAAATTGATTTTTGATGAAATCAAACAAAGTTTAGTTTTGGGCCCTGTGGACCAATTTGATAACGGGACCCACAATCTAAAATCTAACTACACGCTTAGATTCAGCATTTCAAAGAACCCCATATATTCAATTTTTGTTGAAATCAAACAAAGTTTAATTTTGGACCCCGATTTGGACCAACTTAAAAACTGAGCCCTAAATCAAAAATCTAAATACACTGTGAGATTGGGCACATATCAAAGAACACCAACAATTCAATTTTTGATGAAATCAAACAAAGTTTAGTTTTGGAACCAGATTTGGACCAACTGTAACCGGGTGGAACGGCGTTCCGGCTAAATGGAAATCAAGAAGGAATATTTCGCTCCTTAAACTTTTATTTTAGCAGTCCGGCAAGACCGAACAACAAACTCCAAACTAAATGTAATGTAACATACAAACAATAACAATATATATAAGAACAAGCAATTAAAGGATTAAGAAGATTAACAGATGCCAAATAGAAATAACAATAGATTAAAAGAGTAATTAGTGTCCGACACGTATTTGTAAGTTATTGTCCAAACTGTCACAGAGAATAAATAATTAAATAAATAGAGTAAATGCATTTAAGACCTTTGTCCAAGATTATGACACATTAATCCGTGTAAAACACTTATGTCTAAATTTACAACAAAGTCCAGAATAATAAAATAAATGCAAAACTTAAATATACATTAAAACAATTGAATTAACCAGAGACATGTGTATATATGTCTCTGAATTAACCAAATGTTGTTTAAAAACTATTTTCACACTGCACAGTCCAAATAGTCCGGTCATACAACTTAAAAATCTAGATACACGCTTCGATTCAGCATATCAAAGATCCCCAAGAACTCATTTTTTTTTAATCAAACAAATTTAATTTTTGACCCTTTGGACCTAAATGTGGACCAATTTGAAAACAGGCCCCAAAATTAAAAATCTAAATACAGGGTTAGATTCAGTATATCAAAGAACACCAATAATTCAATTTTTGATGAAATCAAACAAATTTTAATGTTGGACCCTTTAGACCATAATATGGACCAATTCAAAAACAGGGCCCAAAATCCGAATTCCGGTTAGATTCAGCACATTAACAGGGTTTTCATTAAGAGCCGGCACCCGGCGGAATGTCGCCGTTTCAAAAGACGGAAATCGCCGGTTCAAATGCTTAAACAAAAAATATTTTTGAAGAGAATAAAATAAAAACAAAGTTTTATTAACCTTTTGTCCCATGGAGTTTTTAGTTTCATAGATTTTTCAAAAACGATGGCTTTTTATAACCGACTGGACCATTTTGTCTGACTGAAAGTAAACTTAAAATCGGCGTCAGTAAGACGTTTGCCTGCATTCAAATACGATCTTCAATCAATCGCTTGAATGATCAAGATTGTCAATGGTAAAATCAAGAGAGATATTGAAATAAAAACGAATGTTATCAATGGATAACTCATGAGAAAACTAAAAAGTTTTAGGAGGCAATTTTTTAAATTGAATGTCAATAAATTAAATGAACCTGAATGAAATGAAAGACCAAAAGTAAATGATTTCTTTACCAGCAAAAAGACAAATTCATTGGAACCATTTACAGGTAAAACTTTTTATTTGAAGTTATTAAATTTCAAAGAAGCCTTAGAAGGTCTGTACAGTCTCATGTTTAAATAAATGAGGCCTGCCCAAGTTGCCTTCTATGCCCTTTTAATAATGTAACAAATATTTCATTAATTATTACCACCCGTTAACTCTTGGGGAGGGAAGGGGGGTTGAAAATAGTGCCTAGGCTAGGAAGGGTGCTGCCCATTTTTTTTTTTTTTTTTTGACCTTTTCTCTTCAGTTTGTAGTATATAGTTCACGGTTTATCACTGCCCATTTGTTGTGGATGGGGCCATCAAAGAAGCCTAGGATAGGAGGAAGGCTTCCCATTTTTTATTTATAGTTGGACCTTTCCCCTCAAGTTTTACTGAAAAAGCAGGTAGGAGGGTAAATGCCAAGGCTAGGGAAAAAGCTCTATTTTTTTCAGTTATAATTTTTCCCTTGCTGATCATTAGCCTACTCGTTGAAAAAAGTACCAATGTTAGGATGGGTCCTGCCTCAGTTTGAATTTTTTTTACATTAACCTATCTTGAATGGAAGCCTTTGTTAAAGGTGCTGGCTAAGAAGGGGTGGACATTTTCCCATTTCAGCATATATGTCCTTTCCCAGGTTTGCATGTTTTTATTGAAATATAGAACACATGAAAATAATATTTCTTTTCTGGATCAAAACTGAAATTGTCAGATTTTGCAGATGACATATATACATGTAGGTCTTTACATAAATATGAAGATGTGGTATGAGTGCCAATGAGACAACTCTCCATCCAAGTCACAATTTGTAAAAGTAAACCATTATAGGTCAAAGTAAGGCCTTCAACACGGAGTATTGGTATTAATAGTTTATGCTGACCCTCCGTTGCTTTCTTACTTTTTGCTAAATCTGGCAATACAATAACAATTAAGATTATTTTTGATATATTTTTATTTGTCTTATTTTAATACGCAATATCACAAGATTGACCTTACAAGCTAAAAAAAGATAACATTCCTATGAAACCCCATTTTTTCTGCACTTGTAAATAGTTTGAAAATGCCTTACAGTGCACCATTTTCAATGTAAGGTCAAAAAATTTTTCGGGGGAACCCCATGACCCCCCCTTTTTGGTCAGCCACTTCAAAGTAGTAAACAGCCTGTTCATTGAAAAGTTATTGAAAGCCCTGCATTAAAGAACCCAAAGACTTTGAATTAAACCCAATTGAAATTGGTCAAGAAATAAGCAATGTATACAAAGTATTACAAAAGTATTGTTTTTGGCCCCTTACTTCCTACACCGTTCGGGTCATAACCCCCAAAATAAATCCCAACCTTCTTTTTACGGTATAAAACCTTATGGTACAATTAAATAGCAATCCATAGACTTATACTCAAGTTATTGTCCAGAAACCAGAAAATCCTAGTTTTTTTTTTTGCCCCTTTTCGGCCCCTAATTCCTAAAACCGATTTGCGCCATGGCCCCAAAAATCAATCCCAGCCTTCCTTTTGAGGTATGGAACCTTGTGGTAACATTTCATAGAGATCCATACACTTATACACAAGTTATTGTCCTGAAACATGAAAAATGCGCGTTTTTAGCGACTTTTTGGCCCCTAATTACTGAACAGCTACGACAACAACCCCCAAAATCAATCCCAACCTAACCTTCCTATTGTGGTATAAAACCTGGTGCTACAATTTCATAGAGATCCATATGATATACTTATACTCAATTAAGTTATTGTCTTGAAACCAAAATGTCTTCGGACGACGACGCAGACATCGCCATAACATAATACGAACGCAAAAATTTTGCGGTCGTATAAAAAGAGTCACACCCTCACTTGAGTATATTAAATCTATATTAAAACCTGCCATACAAAGATGAAACTACATACACAGATATGAATGAAGGTGTTGGATGCTACTGTCAACGAGACATGAATCCAACCAAACTTATAAAAAGCATTCCAATTGCTGAAATGTCTCGCCTGCTTTACTGATCACGATTTAATCAGTTTGAAAATTTATTAGAAAACTGTTTAAATACATGGACACTTTGGAATAATTCCATACATTAAATATAGTTTACTTATTGCTTAGTAGGATCTACCATCATGACCATGAAATATGAGCATGATGAGCGTTGATCAAGAACAAACATGCAGGGGCGGGTCCAGCCATTTAAAAAAGGGGGTTCCCAACCCAGGATAAAGGGGGGGTTCCAACTATATGTCCCCATTCAAATGCATTGATCGTCCAAAAAGAGGGGTTCCAACCCCGAACCCCCTTTCTGGATCCGCCACTGAACATGGAAATGTAAACAGAGATAAGACTGAAAGAGGTGTTGGGATACGTCAATGAGACAGCATTGAACGAAACTTTCTAATTGACTTTTATGTTCTTATGTTATGTGTACATATACATCACTATCCCAGGCCTCCCATGCTGGGGAGGATTGAGGACAACCGTGTGAAAAGCATTATATTTGTCCTTCCTACAAATATCAAATGATCATGTTGATGATTCAAACTTTGAAAATAAACATTATAATCCCATTCACATGCACGTGATTTCACGAATATAACTATCCGATTGTGTACTTTATGTTCTTCAAATAATGACATTTTCTTTTTGATTGGAACTCATTTGGTGAAGACAAAAAGAATAGCTGATTAATTTATCGTCTAAAAAGTCAATATCAATTTCAGCAATCTAAACAGAAAAACCAGGTAATTTGGTTATCTAATGTATACAACTATGATGTTCTTAACAAGTAACTTACCAATACAACATACGGGATTTGATAGTCTAAGGGAGGTAATCAAAAACCTAAAGTCGAAGAATGACAGACAACCCCGTCGCCAGAAGACGAACAAACATGCAGTTTACAAAATACTACACGGGAAACTAAAGATTAAGCACCCCGAATCCCACTTGAAATGAGGATTCAAAAGGGGAAGCAGTTTCTGCTCTATTTGTGGCACGTGTAATGTTCCATTTGGTAATTTAGTAAAATTGAACGTCAAATACAAATAAAAAATAAAAAAAACATTTTTATTTTATTTTAAAACGTTTTTTTTTTTTGTATACTGAAGACATTGCCGCATGGTGTCAACTGCACTAATCTAAGACATCTAACGTTACATACACCTCTTACATTTTTATGTTTTCACACGGTTGGGGTACATAATATAATATTCAAGCATGCAAGTAAGTCCTCATGGTATCGTCCCTAGTGTCCACTGCATTGAAGATACCATTGATGATAAGCTACTCGTTACTGACGCGTGAAGTATTGCAACCATGCTTAATTGCTTGCGTCGACAATTTTATATATATCCCATAAATATGTTATATTTTATAACTTCAGTTTTAAACATGTTTATGTATAACTAGTTTTATTCATTGAAAATGTTATCATGCAACGACAAATAATTATATATATAACGATTCCATATCATAAAAGAGCCGGAAGAAGATTTTCCGTGCATGTCAAAAGTTTTTTCGATTGACAAATTGCCCCACTCCAATTCCCGTTTTGCCTCCTTGTCATGCCATTGTATTCAAATAACCGTAAGATAACACCCAGGCAAAGTATTCGTGTTACTTTACGACATTTCGCCTGACCAAAGAGTGCACTATATCTGATTAAAGTTGTGCGACATAACAATGATAGCTAACCTTTCTCTTTTTTACAGCATCGATCGCAACAAGGAGATTCCATGTGATCACATGATGTACAATGTTATCATACATGACAGATGACGATCCTTTATACAATATTCATGTCAGATTTTTAGTGTATTGTGAACACGAAGTTAATAATCCTATGTGTTTTGTAATAAGCGAATCTTAAATATACCTTTTATACCGTACATTTGATAGTTAAACAAATACTAATTGATCGAAAATGATCCAGAAAATGTTGTAAACCTTATTTCCGTAGGTTATAAGTTGCATTAATTTTTTTTTTTTTTATCATATGAATGAAACTATATTTGGTGAGGGTCTTGATGTGGTTTACAGAATAGAGAATAAAGGACAAAAAATAAAGAATAGAATAAAAATAGGCAAAAACTATAGGATAGAGAATAATTCGGTGTCAAATATAATAAAATAGAGAATTATAGACAAAAAGAATAGAGAAAATGGTCTAAAATATTAAAGAATAAAGAAATACGGGACCCCATCTAGACTATCTTTTATGGTGTCAATTATCATTTCTGTCGGCCGTTTTGATGCCTAAAAATATTGATTCAAGACAGCTTTTAAATATTATCAAATTCTGTTTTGTCCTGAAAGCATAGCATTGATTCAAATAAGCATAAAAGTACATTATAACACTATTGTTGTTCCAGTTTTCTATTGTAAGACAAGGAAATTCTGTAGTGTTGAGCCTTGGGGGGAAACTTACATATCAAAATAACAAGAAAAAGATCCCCCTTTTTAACCTAGTAGACGTAAATAGCCTTTTTTATGCCCCACCTACGATAGTAGAAGAGCATTATGTTTTTTCGGTCTGTGCGTACGTTCGTTCGTCCGTCCGTTCGTCTGTCCCGCTTCAGGTTAAAGTTTTTGGTCGTTAGTTTTTGATGAAGTTGAAGTCCAATCAACTTGAAACTTAGAACACATGTTCCCTATGATATGATCTTTCTAATTCTAATGCCAAATTAGTTTTTTGACCCCAGATTCACGGTCCACTGAACATAGAAAATGATAGTGCGAGTGGGGCATCCGTGTTCTATGGACACATTCTTGTTTATACATGGAACTAGACAGTAAATCTTTTTATATTGTGGTAGCTAAGGTAAAGTGCGAAAGAAATATTGGTATGCATGCTAAGAAATTAATAGAACCAATCTGATCAATACAGATCTGTGGTAGGTAACAGGTCCTCTTTCAGAGCTTCATATTTGTGGTGTATGTGGTTGACTTTTTTTGAAAACATTGAATTTAAATATCTTTATCTTTATCTTTATAAACAAAAACAAGGGAAGGTTGGCCCTTATTTGGAATAAAATATTATTCTTATTCCTATCGAGTAATAACAAGATTTTAAACTTGTCATGTATATGTTGACCTTGGGGGCATTATTTTCTATTTCTATTTATTTCTGATATTTTTTTTTTACTTATTTTTTATCTTTTATTTTTTATTTACTATTTTTTTGTTTTTACTATTAGATGTGCCACTTCGCCTTCATAAAAGAAGAAGAAAATATCTGTGTCATCAGTTTAAAATCGTTAAAAATTGAACAGGAATGTCAAGGACGTATAACTAACATATCTAATTATATCTAATATACGTCCTTTGAAATGTGAAGTCATATGTTTTAGGACTATTATATACATGTACATCCGGTGCATAACACATTCATGTTAATGAGATAGGCTATTAAATGGCGACAGCTGGTGAACTTTTGGACTTGTGGACTTTAATTTCACTTTAAATAAAATTTGTCTCCCAAGGAAAGGAATTTAATATAGATAATGTTATACCAGATATCACAATTAAAACCTCCTCCCGGGAAATCAGTTAAAGCAAACACGGGAATTAAGCTGGAATAATACATAACATTAGTAATGAAAATATACCAACAACTACACTGATCTGATAACCCAAATATACATGTAATCTGATTTAATGCAGTTTATTATGTATATAGTAACAACTCAATAAAATTTGGAAATACACAAGAGACAGTCCCACATCACAATGATTGACAAATGAATATTTATATTAATAGGAATATTGTCAATATTATTACAAATATCTAAATATCTGATCAATAAATTCATACTGCAAGTGACGTTTGAAGCATTAACTAAAAAAAGCCCTTTATGTGCCTCTTATTATTTCAAAAACGAAAGAAGCAAGAAATGTATAACGAGAACATAAACATAGATATCTGTAATAAGGTCCTAACTACATTAATTGCGATTCGGTTTCCTTTTTACTATACTTTTTCAGTGAGAGCAAACATTCTCAGCCTCAGTAAAAAAACTTGGAAAATCCATAAAATATAAAACAAACAAAAAATAAATACATGATACTCGCCTACTTCTTGACGAACATAAATGTCAAAGGTCAGTAAACACCTTGTTTTCATTCATGATAAATGATTTGAACATACAAGATAACAACTACAACTACAATTCCGATGTGTAACGAATATATTACAACTTTAGATAAATGTGTATGGTTAAATCACGATGATAAAATAAAATTGTGTATTCTGCTGATTACTAGTCAATCAATATTAATGTGTATAAGTGCCAGTTGTAAAAAAATCACTACAAAACAAAAACTTACTGTACTCTTTTCTCTAGAACACACCAACACCAATATTTGTTGTTTATCCAGGCCACCTTAGGAATCTTATCTGAAATTTCAGAGGCCAAGTAAAGGGAAATTACAGTACATGATGTTATAAGTTGATTATTGACTTCAGCTAGGCATGTCTAGTCAAGGGAGTTAATGATTTATATGTTTTAAGAAATAGCCTAGCTGATAAGAAGAACTAGTCGATGTAACAAAGTTGTGACTATTCTATATTTTCTTATAGTATTTGTTATGATATATTTTATAACAATTGCATTATATATTTTTTTTTTTTTGTACTTGCACTTCCAAATTTGCAAAAGTATCACCTCCTCCTAAACATTTAAATATAGTCTTTTAGAATATGAATGTTGTTTAAATTTAAATATTGTATGTTTGTCTTGGTAACAATCCCATATTTGGATTTTACACCAATAAAATGATTTGATTTGATTTGATTTGTCTATAAGATCATTCACAACTGAAATGGGCGCCTCATTTATAACAAAACATTTATGAAAAACACATATGACAAGGCTTTCTTAACCTTTATGAATGCATGCTTTTAAGTGTTGATATTATTATGAAAGTAATACAATTCCTTCTACCTGTAGGTTACATACAACTATAAAATTAAAATTGATAGATGTACTGGGGAACCATTAAATTCTCACTGTGAATGCCCAGCAGGAAAAGGACCACATGGTACATGCAAACATGTTGCTGCTGTCATGATGATGCTGATGCACTTTATTCAAACAGGAGACGTACAGGTGGAAAAGTGCTGCACAGAAAACCTCCAGACTTTTCACAAACCTAAAGCTTTCTACAATGGTATTGTAAAGTAGTTCAAAATTCTAGAAAAACCAAGTCAACCAACAAATCATGCATTTTAGATTAACTGATAAAGAGAAGTGCTTAAAATACTATTTCCAACAGTGGGTATATGTTATCTGTTGTCATTTGTCCACAATTAACTTTTTTCACTCGCCCGGCCATAAGGGCCAGTGTGAGTTGTTCTCTGTCATAGTTTGATTAACTTTCAAAAACATTTTCTCTGTAGCTGCTTAGTAAATTGAAACCAAACATGATTACATACTTGAGTACTACGCAGAAAATGATTAAGAAATGAACAAGAGTGCACACGCTGAAATGTCTCGCCTTCTTTACTAACCATTGATTTTATGTTGATAGTCCTAAATATAAAGCTTTACTTCAAGTAACACATAAACTTAACATGATCCAAGAAAATGAGGTCAAGGTCAGATAAACCAAAAGAGAAATACATGCACACCTTACAATCATTCAATAAACCAAACATAGTTGACCTATTGCTTATAGTCTCTAAGAAACAGTCTTAACCAAGAAAACTTAACATTGACCAATGAACCATGAAAATGAGGTCAAGGTCAGATGAACCATGCAAGACAGACATGTACACCTTACAATCAATTTATGCATTAAATATAGTTGACCTATTGCTTATAGTATCTAAGAAACAAACTTAACCATGAAAACTTAACATTGACCAATGAACCATGAAAATGAGGTCAAGGTCAGATGATACCTGCCAGACAGACATATACACCTTACAATCCTTCCATACAACAAATATAGTTGGTCTATTGCTTATAGTTGAAGAAAAACAGACCAAAACACAAAAACTTAACACTGAGAAATGAACCGTGAAAATGAGGTCAATGTCAAATAAAACCTGCGAGACTGACATGTACATCATAAAATATTTCCATACACCAAATATAGTTGACCTATTGCATATAATATTAGAAAAAAAGACCAAAACTCAAAAACTTAACTTTGACCACTGAACCATGATTATGAGGTCAAGGTCAGATGACACCTACCAGTTGGACGTGTACACCTTACAATCATTCCATATACCAAATATAGTAGACCTACTGCTTATAGTATCTGAGATATGGACTTGACCACCAAAACTTAACCTTGTTCACTGATCCATGAAACGAGGTCGAGGTCAAGTGAAAACTGTCTGACAGGCATGAGGACCTTGCAAGGTACGCACATACTAAATATAGTTATCCTATTACTCATAATAAGAAAGAAATTAACATTACAAAAAATGTTGACTTTTTTTTCAAGTAGTGACTGATCCATGAAAATGAGGTCAAGGACAATGGATATATGACAGACGGAAACTTCGTAACATAAGGCATCTATATACAAAGTATGAAGCATCCAGGTCTTCTAGCTTCTAAAATGTAAAGCTTTGAAGAAGTTAGCTAACGCCGCCGGATCACTATCCCTATGTCGAGCTTTCTGCGACAAAAGTCGCAGGCTCGACTAAAACTTTGCAATGCCCCATTTTTCCAAATTGGAAAAAAACTGGATACAAAATAATTTTATAAGACCAAGGTCACATGGCACAGTCAGTATAATTGCAATACATCGACAAATCCTGCAAAATAATGTCAAAACGGAACCTATCTTTTTTTATTCAAAAGCAACAAATGTGTTTTCCAGGATCACCAATAAAGACACAAAGTATTCCATCTAAAAGGAAACATTTAGATAGTATCATGGATGATCCACGACCAGCAAAGTTCCATAATTTGAAGGGGTACAATGATCATGTCAGAAATTCATTAATTAATTTTTGCTCAACAACTTCCATGGATATATCCTTACGATATATATATCCCAAAGCAGATTTACAAAATGCAGTTCATGACTATGACTTTCAAGGCCATTTGCTGAGTATTGGATAGATAATGCCCTTATGGTAAGTCTAATAGTGGATTTCAAAAATATATGATGATTATGAACAACCAATGAGACGAGGCTTGCCATCAAGTTATTTATTCAATAAATATTAATCTGGGATAACTTGTAATTTTTTCTCCTCATATTATAATCTTTAAAAAATTTGTATATTCTTTACACACATATTTTATAATTAAAGTCAGATGGCACGTGATGCATGCATAGTAAGAACTTCTGACCACATCATCAGAAACATTCTTCTTGTGACTTTGAGATGAAGAACAGCAATGAAAGCACTGTTCCTTTGCTTGTCGTTTTGTGTTTTATGCTGTGCATTTACTGATATTCCCCATATCCTTTGTTTTTCTATCAATCTACAGAGGGTGGCCAAAAGTATTCGTCAAATATGGCGGACAAAATTCCACAAATATAATGACTTGACATTCAATGTCAATTTTATCGATCTTTTGTCAATAACAAGGGAAAGTCCGGATTTCTAATTATAAAATGGGTGTTTTGTCACGTGACAGTATACGTCATATTGTCGTCAGATGCACGTTTGTTATTGTTTTCATGTGTAGAAGCCATGGGCAGGAAAGGGAAAGAATTGTCACCGGACCTTAAAAGAATTGCTGTAGATTTGTTTAGAAATGGAGAAAAAATATCTGACATTGCAAGAATATTACAAAAGCCTAGGTCTACAATATCTGGCATTATCAGAAGATTTCAAGACGCTGGTACAATAGAGAATCGTCCGAGATCAGGGAGGCCTCGAGCCATGTTGGACAGGGACTACCGGCAGCTGGAAAAAATTGTAAAAAAAGATCGGAGAACACCGCTTGCTGAAATAACTTCGAAGCTTAATAAACAAAGGGATGTTCAAGTGTCTAAACGTACTGTTCAGTTGAACGGCAAACGCCTGAATCTGACAGATAAAGGTCAATCTGTCGACACAAAAAGTACCCGTATGTAAAATGTTTACGCCCACAAACAGCGCCACCTATAATTTTTTCTTCGGCGACTTTGAGAACGATGCTCCGTTCTGTAGGAAATTAAAACATTAAATTAACTCAAACATTGAAAAGTTATTACAGAAAACAAATTAAAAGATATATTTTCACATGACTGGTTATGCATGATACGCTGGCAATGTGCGCAATCTCCTTTAATCCAAGATTGAAAAATAGTTTTGTTCCTAACTCAAAATGGCGGATTCCAATGTTTACATTTTTCCATCACAACAAGAGCTGACACAAAAGCGTGGCCGGGGATAAATTTGCATATTATTTATTGTGTAGGGTAGCTTATCCAATGGCATTTACTGTTATATAAATGGCTATACGTTACCATCCATTGTAACAAAAAGGGGTGTGTTTTGTGTGCACACCTCAGGAATGCTGTGTATTCATTTTTGTACGGTAAAAATCAATGGTATCTTCATTATATTTCCATGCATACACAAGTTATAACAACAAATACATTTTTTTTTATAAAACTTATAATGTAAAGTGACATGTTTAATTGTCTGCTGTAGCAAAAATTCGTGTAAATAAAGCTGATCCGTTTAAATTCAAGCACAGCAGACAAACACGTGGTCGTTCATTTGTGTTTGTTTACTTAAATTGCACGTTGTTGTTACTGAACATACTTATTGTGTTATTATGGTTTAAGAGCAGATATAATTAATCTTACAATTGCATTTTAAAACTTTCAAGAGTTATATAATACACCTTGCTTAAGAAATATGTCTGGCTAGGTCCAGGGACTTCCTAAACTAGGTCCTTACAAAAAAATGAGACTGTAATCATGATGTTAATTACCATATTTACTTTGCATTTGATATTTTTCATATGCATGTACATGTATGTACATAGAGGAAAATAGAGTATATGGACATACTTGGGTTTAATTCCCATCATAGGCAGTAATTTTAATAGGTTGGAGCAAATAGGGCAGATTGACCAAAATGCTACAAAATGTAGTGTCTCACACATCTTTTTTTCTAAGTATACAGCAGCTCCTCTAAGGATTAGTAAGGAAGCACTTTATATACAGTCCAGTGGCTAAGTCCTCTCTATTTTCCTTATTTATATTATTATATTTCTTATATTCTCTTGTAGTAAGCCAAAAAGCTATAATTCCTCTTTTTCCTAATCTGTCTATAAATAATGAAAGTTTGTATTCATTGTTTGTAAAGTGACTTATAACTGCTAACAGACACATTTATTTGGACTCTGGTGGATAGTTTTAGATTGTTATCTCATTTGCAATCATACCACATCTCTTTATTTTAGAACAGGTAAAGTATTTGAAGTAAATGACTAACAAACATTAAATCATTTGAAAAAATAGTTCTGCAATGATTATGCATGAAAAATAAAATGGTATTAATGGTGTCACTATGTTTAAAATGACCACTGTAATTGTGAACTGCCATGACTGTCTTGTGCAAAAATTTCATTTTAATAAGTTCCCTAATGAATAGTATATAGATGTATAAAAAACACATGTATGTACTGATTCCAGGCTATCAATTCAAAAATAATTGATGTTTTTTAAGTAATTGAATAACAACTTATTGCAATTATCATGATCATGATGATAATACAAACTAGCATTCTGAAATGTAATACATATTGTACAACTTTATGCAGTTTTTTCTTAAATAGTAATAATTCAGTTATGTCATAAAAAAGATTTTTTTTGGTAAAAGTTAGCAAAATTGTCAGAATTTCAACCACATTTAGGCCTAGGAAACTTATTTTTTTAAGCATAGAGGTTGATAAGCTAAGTACTGTAAATTCAGAAATTATCATGAGGTTTGAATTAAATAAAAATAAAGTTATTAAATTGATTATCGCAATAATAAGAACTTGCATTCTGATTTGAAGATTTTTTCTAATATCAGAATAATAATTATCTTATTTTGTCCATTATTCAAAAAATTCTGAATATACTGTATTTAAGTCAGCTTTGTTTTTGATTTGTATTTCAACTGCCAATGCATTTTAGAGCAGTTAAATGTGAATTTGGTTTAAATTTGAAGTTGATTCAGTATACTTTGACATATAAATAACACTCATTTATTAAAAAAAAAAGCATTTTCATACCTTTTTAACTGATCAGCTTAACTAATCATTCATTATTCAATCAATAATTTAATTAAAGGACTCAACAGTTATTTTAGGACTTTTGAATTCAAATTTAAGAAAAAATCCAAAAACTTGTAATAATAGAAATAATATGAACTGCATGATATCATATTGCATCACAGCTTTTGTTCAGTTTTCTTTGTGTTGATTAATTTATAATGTTTTAAATCCTTTCTGGCCTTTTGTTTTTGAAATTTTTTCTCTTGATTTAGAGCGAGAAACAGAACTTGTACATCTTATATAGTTTCTTATATAAAAGCAGGTATAATAAGAAAAAGATAATTCTGTCCACTGCAAATTATCTTTTTTTCATTCAATATTCACAAATTTGAAGTATGTATTGTCTACATTTTCTTTTATCCATATTGTATTTTAATGTAATGCAAATTTATATTGTACTGCTGATGAACCCTCTTGTATATAACTTTTGGCATGAAATCAAAATATATATTTTCTGTTATAGGAATAATCCCTACTCTTTTATAAAAAGCTGGATCTGCTGAAAGGTTCTTGCTTTTCTCAGAATTTGCCATATGCATTGTTACATCAGGAAAAAAGTCTACCAATAATTAGCCTAATAATCAATGATGTCACACAGAAAGAACCCATCTCTTTGCAGATCATAGTAGAAAAAAAAGATAGTTGGTAACATAAAATAAAATATCAAGAGAAACATTCCCATACAACATATCTGTCAGAAAGTTATTTAGCTACTCTTAACAGAGAAATCTTAAATATGTATATTGATAAGCAAGACTTGCATCTTGAAAACTAAAATGTCTAGAGGAGAGAACTATTGTTTCTCAATTGATGCTGTGTTAGAATGTATAATATCACTCTTTTTTCTCCATATGATCAGCATACAAAGTGACAAAGAACCTATAGATAAGTTCTTCAGGCTAAATAACTTTGTTTAATCTCATTTCTGGTGCAACATTTTCAATGCACCAGAGTAAAACTTTCTATTTTAGATATTTTATTTATATATATAAATTGAATTAATTAAAGTCTAATTTTAAAGGAAATTAATATTAAAACGGTTCTACTATTATATATTAACATTCTACATGAACAAACACTGAGTTTATTTTCATAAGCTTTCTAAGAATATTGATACAAAGAAAGTAGAACAAATACTATTATTCCATCTATCAAAAGAGTGTTTGAGAATATACTATGTAAAGCAATTTATAAGTCCAAGTTTCAGAGAAAAGTTACTTATCTAATATCTATAATTTTGTACTTTGGAAGTTTCAAAAACCTGAAATTACTTGAAAAAATGTCATATTCAACTATAACAGAACTATTTTGCTGTTACATGAGTAAAGGAACATGCAATATGGAATAGTTATACAAGAAAGTGTCGAAATATAACTTCAATCATTAATTTTACTTGAATTTACTGTTTTGAACTTGCAATTTCCAACGATGCATGTACGGAGTTATCTCCCTTTGATCTCCGCTTCGCCACGAATAAGCTGACACAAGTTCGTTGCCGGGGAATTTGGGATCAATAATGAATAAAATAAGAACCAGAAAATGATTTTACTTCATATTTTATACCCCTCCATACGTTACCAAACACATTTAAGGAATAATTTGGGATTTTCCGTAGACCTACGCAAATTTTCTAAAAAAAATTTCCACTTCCATTGTCGTTTTAGAATACTTTTACAACACCTTTCTTAAATAAGTATACAGAATAATGAAGCTTATTTACTCAAGATTTGGACACTACAAGTTTTATTTATGTACGAGTTACAATAAGACGATACGAGGTAAAAAACCACGAGGTGTACACGTTCACAAAAAAAGGTAAACTCTGACCTTTTATCACGTGACCAATGTCGTGACCTTAGACGCCATAAATCGTTTGCCGTTCAACTGTGTTAGACGACGTTTGAGGGATAACGGATTTTCTCGGGGAGTGTACAGAAAGAAAGTTGTTATCAAATGTGACAATCGGAAAAAACGTCTTTCATGGTGTAGGGAAAAGAGGTGGTGGACAACTCAATACCAATGGAGTAAGGTTATATTCAGTGATGAGTCTCAAGTGTGTATCGGACAGGACAGGCGCGTATATGTGTGGAAAAAGCGAGGGAAGGCTGGAGACCAGACTAAAGTAAAGTAAAAGTGACCGAAAATTTAGCACTATGGTGTGGGGATGTATCAGCTATCAAGGTGTAGGGACACTTACGAAGGTTGAGGGATATATAAATGCTGACAAGTATATCAGCATTCTGGACGATAATATTTGGCCCGTTATTGCAAGACACTTTCCTACAAATGACTACCTTTTCCAGGATGACAATGCTCCGGTGCATAGGGCTCGTTCGACTAAAGCTTACATAGCGAGGACACACCTAAAAAATATGTGTTGGCCAGCACAATCACCCGATTTGAACATTATTGAAAATGTATGGTTGTATATCAAAAGAAAACTTCAGGTTCTGGTGTATAGAATAAATTCAAAAGATGATTTGTACAGGAAGGTTTTTCAGATCTGGCAAAGTATTCCTTTAAATTACATAGGAAGTTTGTATAACTCAATTCCTAGGAGAATTCTTCATGTTATTAGATTAAAGGGACACCTTACTAAATATTAAAGGTACAGTTTTGTTTTATATTCATTCATTGATTGAGTAAAATAGGATTCATTTTATGAGGCAGTTCACACGGCAGCCATATTTGACAAATACTTTTGGCCACCCTCTGTATGTTTGATATCATGAGATCCTTTATCTTAATTAACATTTGTATATGGTATTCACAGACTATGAATTCTTTGTGCTATTTTGTTGGGTTTTTTTTGGAAAATGACGCTATCAGCGGCATGTTTCCGATACCATTGACCAGAACTAACGGAAGTTGATTATGCCTCCGCCTACCGCACTCGGTTTCATATTTACTATTTTACCTGCTAACCCGAATAATTCAGTCCCTCCCCGTAATCGATCTCTCCAACTTCCGAGTTCTGATCCGGCCAAAACAGGATTTCGGAACGTCTCTAGTTTTAGATCGTAAGTCACGATAAACTCAAACTGAAAGTAAACAGTTGTTTGTACGACGCAGTTTTATTTACTCACCATAAACAAGCTGAAACGTTCAGTATGGCATATATTTTAGGTTAAAGACGGTCCCATTCATTTGAAAAGCATTTTGAAAGTAGACGATGGAATTATTTCAGGTTTGGGGAACGAGTAAATTATCACAAAGTTCATTTCTTGACGACCTCATAATTTCATCATAACGATGGTACAAATCGATTTTTACTGTTTACTTTCGCTTCTCATGTTTTGTAAACGGTCTTTTATTTTTAAACCCGAACCAGGCATATGCATTCTGCAATTGCGCAAATCTTCGTTCTTTGGTCAATAGGCTTATGGATAGTTGTATCAATTTCAACTCTTACATTATTTTTTTTTTAAATATATTTGCATTACACATGCAATGGCAGTACCTTTCCAATTACTATTTATGTGTTGTGTCTAAATTAAAGTTGTAACACTTTATAGTGACTGGAAAGGGTAGAAAAATTCATCAGATGAGAAAAGGCTGAAGATACATGGAAACGGCACCAAATCATTAGATATTGCATCTTATAAAAAGAAACTGAGAT